>OZ005655.1:74133520-74733520 GCA_963930645.1 Salticus scenicus | reverse complement strand
TGATAATAACTAGAAATGTATAAATTAAAAATTAAATATTTTGCAGCAATCGTCTCATTATTTTCTAGCCACATCTATACTTTGAGCGTTTGCCCTCATCTAAGGGGATTGTCGGCTCACAAGTGAGCTGTTTTAAATTTGCACAGTGAGCATTAGTGAAAAACGTAATTGTTAGAAAATATTTTCTAAAATAAACTTTTAATGTGTGTTGTGTTTTTCAAGAAGCATTAAAGATGAATTAAGTACAGTTTAACTTATTTTATTTAAATTATTTTTAACAATAAACAAAAACAATTCATTGCAATAAAATAAATAGATTTAACAGATTCTATTTAAAAGTTATGATTTATAAACATTTCAAAAATCCAGATTCAAGTTGTCAATTAAATCTTAACTTTTACATAAAGAATAAGTTGGCCATTTTAAATAAATTCAAAGCAATTTCAAACATACCATTTTAAACTTATATTAGCTAAGATTTAACATCAAATCAGTAGATAAAGTGAAAAAATAAAATAAAAAGTCTTTGAACATTTAAATCATTTATTTTATTAATTCATTAAAAATATGAGCTTAAAACATTTTTTCACTAAAGTAATATTCATCATATATATTATATTTAAACTAACTTAAAAACATTTATGGAAAGGAGTAGTTCAATTTAACTATACTATTTCTACTTACATTTACATTCATAAGTCCAAAGACCTATGTTTCAAGAACTTCCATATTTCAGAAAATACAAATGTCAGACACACAATGTAATCCACTGGAACAACTCATTGGACAGATTATGCCACTTGCTGTTAAACGGCTAAAGCTTTTAGTTGAGTGTTTCGAAAATGACTCAGTAGCATGAACGATAGAAAGTAATTTATGTTCTGTAAACAAATATCATGTACTGGCTTTCAGTTCAAGCTTAGTTTTCATAATGGTTGTAAGATACGTTAAACTTTTTAATGGTAAATGTATTTATTTTAATAAAAAGGAAATACTTAGGAATGAATAAAAATGACATAACTAAATAATTGAAGGGTTGTTGTTCTCGACAGGTATGCCAGACTCAGCATAGTACTGGCAGGAAAACCACTGCCAAAGGAAGCAGAAACCGAAGTCAAAGTTTTGACTGATTTCAATGAAATTTTTTGTAATTTTTTTATTTTTTGGGACCTTATATTAATAAGTGATATTGAAGTCGTCTCTCATTAGCTCTGTGATGTGAATTTTATTTAGCAATTCGTGTAATCATCAACACTCTAATGACATAGTTTAAAAATTTTAAAAAATATAATTATTTTTTGCCAATTAGAATTTTTCAGGAGGCAGCAAGTGCCCCCCCCCCTTGCACGTATGTGCTGACACCCCTGGGTATAAAGCATACTTTATTAATTAGGGGGGGGGGGGAATATACATATTTGGGGATCTGTATTAATATTAAAACTTTATAATTCTGGAAATTGAATCCTCTGAAGTTTTTGATTGATTCTATTAAATTTCATATCATTTTATTACACATTTTTGTAATATGTTATGTATGTATAAAATCAATATTTAATTAAAGCTGAAGTCAAGCTTTTATGAAACCCTTCTATGTGCATTAATATCAATTCAATTTTATTTGTTAATTTATAGAGTTTTCAATGCCATATGTGAACATCAGGAACATAGAGGAATTGTAGTTCAGCAAGGTGGTGCTAAAGTAAGATGTTTATTACCTTTGTTTTTTATTCATGTAATTGTTCTTATAAGTCATTTATTTATTTTATTTACATACTACTTTTTTTTAAATGAACATTAATGGAAAGATGCTGAGAATTTTACAATTTAATGATAGATAAGAAAAGTATTGTTAAACATATCATTACTTAATGCAGGCATGAGAATTTTCCGCGGATCCGCGATTTTCCGCTTTTTTGTGATTTTCGTTTATTTCGCTGTTTTTTGTTTTGTTAAAATGAAACTCCAATGATGATCAGTGTTTAAACGCTCCACGATAAACTTTAGATTCTCAATCTTTTTCCATCCAAAATATAAATGTCAATATTCATTTTAAGCATGCTTTATCAGATTCTATAACTAATAAAAGAACAGAATTATTCAATATTTCTCACTCATGTAATTTTTTTTTTTTGTCCTCCCCCCCCCCCCCCCCCCTTTTTCATCTCTAACCATCGCGAATCAAACATTCTGCGGGAAGCCTTTTATTTTTGAATATTTATCCATCCACAACAAAAATGTCAATATTAATTTTAAACTTACTTTATGATATTCTAGAACCCATAAAGAAGTAGAATTGTGTTTAATATTTCTCATTCATGAACTACTTTTTACCCCCCCCCCCCTTTTTCCCCTTTTTCCACCACCAGTCAATGTTATTAAATATTGATTGCTAGCTAATGTTTTTTTTTTTCTAAACACATGTTTTATTGTGTTAATGTGTTATTCTTTTAGTTTAATTTGTCACTTTTAAAATATTTTGTATAGTTTTTTCCTGTGAGCATCATTTTTCATTTGAAATAAATTTTATGAACACATTTGTATAGTTTTCCCCGCGCACGTTATTTTTCATTTGAAAATAATTTTGTGAACACGCGTGTTTCCTCTTTTTTCAATTTTCTGCACTCTCATGCCTGTTAATGTTCAAATAATAAAATTGCTTGTATGTTACACGCCATCTAATCACACACAGATTGTTACTGGTTGTATTGTAGCTAGCAAAAGTAATTTTCCTATCAAAACAAAGTTTCAAATACAACTCACTTGAAATTAATTAATCTATATAAATAGACAGACATATCTGTGTGTCCTCTGGTGCTCATACTACTGATCACAGAGCTATAAAACCTGGCAAATGGATAGCTGGGACCTTGCAGATGTGCACCTCATCAAGATTTTTTTTCGAATTTGAGTTTTTTTTAAATTATTATTTTAAACATTGGCTTCTCTGTTTCATTTTTCTAAAATTTATTCTTTTATTTCAATCATCTGTGTCTCAGCAATTACTCTTTTTTTTTTTTTTTTTTTTTTTAATTTATAGTATTTATAAAAAAAAAAAAGAGAGAGAGATAGTATATAGTAAAAAAGGATTAAAATTTATTTGTTTTTTATTTAATTCCTTTTAACAGAAAATTTACTTTTTCTTTTATTTATTATATTGGCTGGAATCATATAGTAATACAGTGTAAAGAGCAAGGGCTATAAAATACATGCTTCAAAAACTAAAATATTTAATAGATGCTGATACAGTCCTCTTTAAAATCGTAGTTCTTAAATAATAGCTGATCCACCTGTCATCGATAAATAACCAGATTGAAGTGCCTGGGAAAGACCTTTCTGTAGGCAGGGGGAACCTGGACCCAATGCAGTGCAGATGGAAAAAAATGCTGGGGCCACTTATTCCCTTGAAAAATTCATAACTAATATTTACTGAAATTTACTTCCCCAATCTGAAAGTTATCTAAGTTCTATAGAAGATTTTATTAAAAAAATTAAGGATCTTAAAATTCAAGATAATTAAGTTTTTGTCAGCTTCGATATTATTAACCTTTACCCCTCCATAGATATTAAAGAAATTACTGAAATTATTAATCAAAAAATTGCAGATTCTTATAATAGTAGTCACCCCACCCTTATAGCCACTAGTAATTTAATTCTTAATGAAAATTATTTATAATTTAATAGCCACATATACAGACAAACTAAAGGGGTCCCTATGGGGTTCACTATCTCAGGTTTTGTCGCCGAGTTAAAACTTAGGATCTTTGAAGAAAAAAATCCAAAAAACTTTGCTCAATAAATTCTACTGCTGGTATTGTTATGTTGACGAAATTTTCGCCATTGTAAATAAAAATGACCGTGTTGAGGAAATTTTAAAACATCTCAATGAATTAAATCCGAACATCAAGTTTTCCTATGAAATAGTAGAAAATAGCCAAATCAATTATCTAGATGTAAGCATTAAATGAACCAAAAATAACTAAATTCAAACTTCTGTTTATAGAAAACCTACTGTCAGTAACAAAATCATAAGCAATTCTAGTAAAACCCCTTATAAAATCAACATTATCCAATCCCATATTAACCGTGCAATACTAGTTTCCTCAAGCCTCAAATTTTACAAGAATTAAATTTTATCCAATAAATCTCTAATAAAGCAGGATACCTTAGGAATATTGTCTGTAAATTATATTGTTTACGTATTAAAAAACTTAACTGCAAAGCATAATTATAAATTACCGATTAAACCCAACCGCAATATTTACCAACTCATTCGTAGTGATAAAGACCCTACCAATCCCCTCAAAATCACCGGGACTTATAATGTTCCCTTCTCTTGACCCAGCGCTGACAATGGCTGTTACATTGGAGTTACAAAAGAAAAATTAAAAACTGTATAAAAGAACACATTTCAGATGTTAAGTTAGAGAAAAATACCACTGCCCTAGCAAAACCGTGCAAAATGAAAATATCAGTATCCAGTTCAGCGAGACAACAAAGATTGCCAATTATGAGAACCCAACATATGTCTTCGATTGTGAGATAATAAAAATTCTGAGTAATTGTAAATCTTGCAATGGCAATGAGCCCCGTTAAAATGTAAACCAAATCTGATGCCACCTATTGGAGGATCAGCCAACTGAAGCCAAAAACAACGGCACAGCTCACTTGTAGCTTCGAACGTTACTACAGAAGGTCGCCTTTGAAAATGGTGGGTGCTCCCTGCAAAAGTAACTCAGGATGAGATCTGAAGTAAGGTTTATTTAGTAGTTTTTAAAAAAGATCATGTTTAAAATCTGTGTGTAATTAAAAGACAAAGTAAAAAAATTTTTTTTTTTTTTTTTTTTAATGCAAACACATTTTTTACCATTAGTAATTCATGTTTTTTATATAATGTACTTAATATTATATGTGAAATTCAATACTCATCTTCATAATAATTCTTTTTTAATAATACTAATTTCTTTTCTCTTTTTAAATTGTTTAGGTATTGGTAAATTTAGCTTTAGATGGTACACATAAAGGAAAAATTACTGCTGCTCAAGCTCTCGCAAGAATTGCAATAACAATTAATCCTGAAGTTGCATTTCCTGGTCAAAGGGTTAGTTTTATGTTTATTTACAATAAAATATAAAATAACAAACAAAAACACACACATACACATATATGTATACATTATGCATACATAATATACAGTTGATTTTCATTAATTTAAACTCAGATAACTCAATTTTCTGCTTCATTCAAACTAAATCTGAAGTCTTTAAAGTTTCAGTGACTGAATAACATTAAACATTTACATTAATCTGAACTGATTTACATCTGAATGATTTTAGTTGATTCAAAGGCCCTTGAAATAATTCTTTTCTATTTTCACCATGAAAGATCTACACTTTTCATACTATTCTCATACAGCTAGAAATCCGCTTTCTTAGTGCTCTTTCTGTTTGCCAATGGCATCTATGCTTTTTCCATCCAGCTTGTTTGTTTTTAATGCTTCAAGTATTTTCATAATTTTCAAAACTTTTTTTTTTTAAGAAATCTTTTGTTATTTCATTTTTTATAGCTTCTTTGTCAAAACATGTTGTATACTTCTTTATATACATAAATTTCATACTTGACATTCTGAGAAATCTATAAGGGGTAAATGTGCAAGTGGGAAAAACAAAAGACCATTTGATATAATAGAATTTCTTAAAATTTCATGTATGATATTATTTTATATATTATATTATTTTCACAGCATATGTAGCAGCTGGCAATAATTTAGAAGTTAATAAAGAAATTTTTGAAACAATTTGTAAATAAGAAAAAAAAAAAAAAAAATAGATCCTGCCAGTTTTTTTTTTTTTTTTTTTTTTTTTTTTTGTGACCCTTGATATGTTTTTTACCTACAGAAAAGTTAGTTGTGCAATCGAGTTTTTGTGTACATTCATTCTCATTCAGCAATCATTGGGCTTTAAAGCAATTTCATGATTTCTTGAAATTTTATTTTTGTTTGTAAAGCGATATAGAAAAGAGTTTTCATTAAATATAGTGACCAGCGAAGTGAGAAAAGCCTTCGTTGATTCACTACCTTCATTGATTTTAAAAATAAAAAAATGGTTTTGTTAACAAACTTTGATCTATTAGCACGCAGCATCAGGCCGATTTTTTTAGATTTCGAGTTTGATTTTGAAATTTTTCCCTCATTCGGAATTCAATTCATTCCCGAACCGGGGCTTAGCTAGTAGTAATAATAAATTAGGAAAAAAATTATGTGCATGTACTACCATCACTCCCCTTCACTAGGAGGAAGGTTCACTAGTAGGCACTAGGAGGAAGGTTCACTAGGACTCTCCTTCACTACCATCACCCCCTTCCCCTGTGTTGTGGGTGTTTAAATTTTCAATAAGGGTATCTTTCAAGAGAACTAATGAATGCCTTTAAAGTGAATAATTGAATTATAGATCTGTGATAATTTAAAACTTTAAAGTTATCATTTTTTTTTTTTTTTCATTTTTAATGAAAAAATAAAGAAAAAAACTTAGAAAGGTAAGTTATTTCATCCAAGACACTTTTTTAGGATTTTAAGGACTGTTTTGGATTCTTAAGGGCACATATATTACATTTAAAATTGACATTCATTTTAGAATTCTGTTATGAGTATGCATATAATGAATATATATTTTTTTAATTTTAACTTTCTTTATTTTTGTTTTTTTTAAATAAATAAATAAATAAATGTTGATGGCCATGCATAATAGTTTTACATGTATATCATTTATCTTCAATCTATCAATAGTCTTAAGTTTGTAGGTTGTTTTCTCCTAAATTTATGCTCTAATATAAAAGATAATGAGGGCATATTTTTTTTACATAAAGGACGGAGAAAGTCTTGAGGCAACCACAACATACTAATTTAATTTTTTTACTTCCCTGTTAAAAGACAATGTATTTAGTTGAACTTAGTATGTTTATTTTACATTAAGATCTTTTATGGTTATTTTATTATCTATTTCTTTAATACATAAACATCAGTAATATTTAATAAATTCATTTGTTTGTTCTTTAAATTCTTGTTTGGTTATGTAAAATCTGTAGTGACCTTGCATCATAAAATTTTAATCAATCAAGTTTTGGTACATTGAACTGCATAATATTGAGTTTCTGTGTGTATTTTCATGTAAACAATTATTTTATCTGAATGTGGAAAAACATTTCAAAATGTGATAATCATTTTATTTTATCTTTATAGTGTGCTGAAGTTGTCAGGCCTATCATGGCTCTTCTTCACCCAGAATGTAAAGGTCTGGAAAATTTTGAAGCTTTGATGGCCTTAACCAATTTAGCTGGTGTTAGTCCTAGTGTGAGGTATTTTTTATCCCTTATTTTCTAAGCAAAAGTAATAATAATAAATACATATATAGATTGCAGTTAAATTAAATAAAAATTCAATAATTCAAAAATAAATGTTTCAATAAATCACAATAAGTCTCCACAGGTAATTTAAATTTGCTGGAATTTCATTCTTATTGGTCTATGTAGTTTCAGTGGTCTTATACCTGTTGCTTGGCTTTTACTACAATTAATAATTCATTTATATATCCATAGATAGATAATATATATATATATATATATGAAAGGATTAAAAAATTAAGATTTTAAATTAATATTAAGGGATAACTTAATATTAATATCTCAGAATAACTCTTAAATTTAAGAACAACTTAATGGGGAATTCTATTCTAGAGCCCATATAAAATTAGTTTTACAGCAGAGCACGTCATAATGCAGTAATCAGATTTGAGAACAACTTTTAGAATAAAAATTATGCAATCGTCAATTTTAGGGGCAAAACTATGCAGAATACTTGACCCCAGATATCCGGGCTGGCCAATGATAAAACGTATGTGGGAACTAGCTCAACTAACTGTCCAATAAGAATTTATATGAGGAGTTTAGATTTGCCCCCCAAAAAAGCAGTATTTAAGCAAGAGCATGGAAAAACTGGCACCTTTTTCATGTGTTAGAGTAGTGTAGATTAATTAAACAAGGTAAGTCAAATTAACGACCCCAGGAGTGGGGAAACAGGCTGCTGTTCTAAAAGACGAACATCAAAGTGACAGATTTGGCGATTGATGTTAGACGTCAACGTGCTTAACCTAATGATTTTGAATAACATGTAGAATGCCTAAGTGTCTTCAATAAAACGACTGCATAAACTATTTGGGCTCATTATTGAGTGGACAGCCTCAATTCATCTAGATACTATGTGACAGCAACTAATAAATTCCTTATATATACAGGGTGCATAGGAAAGTCCCTTTAACCTGAAAATACTTGTGAACGGAGAGTGCTACAGCCACGCAAGTGAGGTAACTGTATAGTAAAGCGACTATGCCCGACCTAATGCAAAAGACAGCAACGTCCCTAGTGACGAAATTTGGAAGTTAGCCATTGCAAATCGAAAACGAAAAGAGATAGAGCAAAATTTCCAATTAGAAAGTTTTAGAGCATCAATTAATTAGTATGAAACGATATTTGGTTTACAAGGATAAGATAAATTGGCGCCTGTATACCCAAAACATATACAAAATCGATGCACTCCATTTTATGTAAATATTTGAAAGGAATAGCCAGAGGAAAGAAGAAATATTCACAATTTAATGAATAAATACTATGTACTTACATCAATACATTTTGATAGCATCACACACAAAAACAAAATAGGTAAACTAAACTCTAAGTCTCATAGTGATAAAAAGTTAATGTTGAGAATGTTCGAAAAGTTCGCCATTGCTCACAATTCACGTTTGTATTTGTGTGAGTAATTCTGCATGCACATTTCTCAGCATGGGAGGTGTTACACAATCGAAAGTTTATGTAATACGATGACATAGATCCAGCAGACTTGTATGTGGAGTTGCATAAACCTGATCTTTTATGCAACCCCACAGGAAGAAATCCATCGAAGTCAGGTCCGGCGATCATGGAGGCCATTCAATACTACTACCATACCCAATAATTTGTTGTCCAAAGCAATCTTTTAGAAAGCTTCGCACTCCAGCTGGCTGGTGTGCAGGAGCACCGTCATGTTGGAACCACATGTCCCGTAATGCGGACAGGGGAATATCATCCAAAAAGTTGGGTATGTTATCCTGTAATAGTTGGAGGTATCTCTGTCTGTTTAATGTGCCTTCGTAGAACACAGGTCCCAGTAAGCAATCCTTCCAGATACCGCCCCACACATTAATGGACCAGCGCACTTGCTGTTTTGTGGATAGTTATTATCATGCAGACTAGATTATCTGTCTTAACATGTTAAAAATGTATCCAGCAGATTTCAGTGAAATATTTGGCTCATACTTTTATGTAACAAGGCATAGTGTGCAGTTTTTAAATAAAAACAGAGTTTAACATCCATAACAATATTTATTTAAAACTTAACAAGAAATTTAAAAAACTTAACAGAAAATATAGACTTTGCTAGTGATAGTTAGAAGAACGGTATTTAAACTTGCATTGAGGGAAAAACTATTTACCAAAAACTAACTGCTTATAAGTAGAATTAATGTTTTCATTGCTCAGCATTAGCACAAAAAGGATGCTGGCCTTCAAATAACATTAATATATACTGCAACTTAAATAAACAGAAAATAAAAATGCCCTCATACTTTGAGGCAAACTAAAAATACTTAAAACGTATTTAAACTTTTCAAATCATCGTAAATACAAACGAAAATTATAAGCAAGAGAAAGTAAAGCTATTCAATACATCCTTATATACTTTTATCACCGGATTCCAGAACAGCCAATCACCAGGCTACACATTTCTCCCTTCCAGACGATCCAAAACACACCCATCGTACGTAATCCGTTGCCGTGACAATGGACAACGCTGAATACGTACGCCATCTATGGGCCGCAAAAGTAAGTATCGCCATATTGGAATTCAACTGGCCTGAACGATGTGTTCAAAGAATGTAAACAAAAATTACAATTTTATCCTATATGAATTAAATGAAGAAATATAATTTCAAAAGTATTTAAAAATAAGAAAAGATAAGTTATTTGCTTGAATAAAAAATAAGGGTAAGTTATATCTTTAAGTAAAGTTGTTTTAATAAAACTTATCCCTAAATATTATACGAAACCAATACATTGTATTGTTTATATTTTCAAATTAAATTTAACTTCTACATAGCACTAAACGCTATTCATTTAAAACAAAAAATAAGCTCTCCTCATAATTAATAGGCAATATAAATGTTTTTAAACTTTGAAAAATGATATGAAAAAATTTTTTAGGACAACAGTGCCCCCCATCATATCATTTTGAAACATTAACCATCACTAGCATTAACAACAAAAAAAAAAATATATATATATAAAAAAAGCAGTATAACAATATCACATTAATCTTCTTTTTTTATACAGAGGCAATCCATCAATTCTTGCAAAAAGTCCACCATAGCAGTTCAGTTCATTTAAAACACTCAATAAATCTACTACCAAATAGAAAAATACATATTAATAATATATCAAAAATGATGCATTAAGAAATTTTTATTGTAATCTTCATCACCCCATTACTGAAAACAATAAAAGATTAGTTAAACAATTATAACAATCACATAACTCAAACATTCGTGGCCACGTTTACACTGATCCTAAGTAAAAAAAACTTTCTTTACAATGACAAAGCAATGAAGATCAGAAGAAAACATCCAAAATATTCTGCACCTCAAAACTTCAAATAAGGATACATATCCAAAATTTATACTTTATAAATTACAATTTTTACTATATATATATAAAATTTACAGATATTTTTTCTTACAAATTTACTATACAAATATTTTATTTACAAAATTAAGCAAGTCACTTTTAGTAAGTGGCTTTGTAAAGGGATCCGCCAAGTTAGATTTAGATTTAACATATTTTAATTCGAATTTATCCTCAAAAAGCCACTCGCGAATAAAAAATAATTTCACATTTATGTGCTTGGACCTATTGTTCTCTATAGGTGATTTTGTAAATTCAATAGCTGACATATTATCGGCAAAAAGGGTTGGTAAAGAGTATTTTTCGGAGATTAAATTAAATTCAATACAATCTTCCAAAATACGATTGAACCACATAAGTTCTTTCACACATTGAAATAAATTCGCTTTCCATTGTGGAAAGACTTACCCCTTTTTCCTTAAAAGTTTGCCATGAAATTGGACTATTATCTAAAAGTATTATTTGACCCCCCCCCCCCCCCCCATTGAAATAAAGTCGTCTCTGTTCATAGCAAAATCAGCATCAGAGAAAGCGACTAAACTAGAATTTTTACAATTTAAATTTAATTTTAAATTCTTGGTACCCGAAACGTAACCAAGTAATTTAAGCAAACCATTCCAATGGGTTAAACCTGGAGAATTTTGAAACTGGCTAAAAATATTCACAGCATACGCTATATCTGGTCTAGTCCTACTAGCTAAAAACGAAAGGCAACCCAAGATATTCCTATATGGTAATCTTGCGACTTCTTCCATTTCAGCCTTTTTGCTTACACAATCCCTTTTTGAATATTTTAACCCTTTTATAATAGGTAAAGAAGTATATGGTATTTTAAATGAGTTAAACCTTTTATAAACTTCATCTATGTACTATGCCTGATAAATTTGAACAGCATCGTAATCATAGCTAAACTCAACACCCAATAATTTCTTCGTTTTACCCAAAACTTTAAGATCAAATTTCCCCCCCAAAAGTTCAATTATGGAATCAATTTGAGCCCGAGTTTTTCCAAAAATAACTATGTCGTCGACATAGACTAATAAAACTATAAAGTCCTCAAAATAATATGAACAATTACACCAGTTAAACTTAAGAAAACCTAAACTTAAAAGAACCTTATTTAATTCGAAAAACCACAAACGACCACTCTGATGTAAACCATACAGAGCACGGTCTAATTTGCAAACTAAATTTTCATCACCAGGAACAATATAACCAAGCGGTTGTGACATATAAATCTCTTCTTTAAGAGGAGCGTATAAATATGCACATTTAATGTCACACTGAATGTTTTGCCACCTAAGACAGGAAACTAAAAGGGAAAAGAAAAAACGAGTAACAGAAAAGTTCACCACTGGAGAGAATGTTTCGTCGTAGGTATCCCCCCGAATTTGGTAGTACCCCTGAGCGACGAGCCTAGCTTTAAACCTAGCTATATTCCCACTCTCATCCTTTTTAATGGTATAAACCCATCTGTTACCTAGTAAAGATTTCCCATGAGGCAAAGGGACTAAATGCCATACTTTACGCTGATTCATATTTGAAATTTCCTCATCCATAGCTTTAATCCATTCAGAATTTTGAGGTGACTTCATAGCTTGTTTATAAGTTCTAGGTACAGAAAGTTCTAGTCAGGTTTCCTTTTTAACATGGTTAGAAACAGGATCATTTGAATTAACTACCCCTTCAAATTTATTACTACCAGAGAAATCAAACAAGGAAGGTTCGAAAACAATATTATTACGTTCACAATAACTCTTAACCTCATTTAAAGATCTCAATCTAGTAGTTTTATCGTTAGGGTAATAATATATATCTGTCCTATCACCATGAGGTCTCGGTACTGGCTTTCTCCTCCAAACAATTTTAGAACAAGAGTCATTAGTATCAGGTAGTTCAGTGATAGACTCCCCGTCGGAATCATCAGGCCCCCCTCCAAACACAATGTCTACGGGATCAGAACCACCACAATCAACCGGACTATTTGGAGACTGACCCAACTCTTCCAACGAAGGGCCCATTACCGCCCCACTGCGCTGATTAAAAATACGATCGGAGAAAGTTAAATTTACAGTCTCTACGATCCTATCCTCATTTTCTATCCAGACTCTATATCCTTTTGTACGAAGAGCATAACCGACGATTACTCCCTTTTTTGCCTTTGACATAAGTTTGTGTTCGCGTCTCTGTTTAGGAACTCCGACATACACTACTAAACCGAAAGGCTTCAGGTGTCTAACCGAAGGTTTTCTTCCTGTATAAAGTTCAAGAGGAGTTTTTTCAAGGTTTTTATGAATCACACGATTCCAAGTGTAACAAAAATAAAGCACAGCCTCTGGCCAAAAAAGAAAAAGGAAGTCCACTATCGGACAGAATAGCACGAGTACAATTTAGAATTGTTTGGTTAAGCCTTTCACAAACACCATTTTCTTCTGGTGTATAGGTGTTTGTTAGCTCGTGAGCAACCCCCCTTTTATTACAAAAGTCACGGAAGCTCTCGTTCTCAAACTCAGAACCATTATCTGTCCTAATAGTTTTCAACTTCTTTCCAAGACTAAGCTCAGCTCTGGCAATGTGCCTTTCAAAAATACTAAACACCTGTGACTTATCCTTCATTGGGTATAAAGTCACTTTACGTTAAAAACCGTCAATTATTGAAAGAAAAAAATTTTCCCCCCTTTTTCCCAAAATTGGAATTGGACCCCAAACGTTCATGTACACTTTCTCCAAGGGTGATTTAATGCCATGAACAGAATCAACCGACTTAAAAGAAACACGATTTTGTTTACTTACCCGACAAGGTTCACATGAAAACCTTTTAAATTTAAGCTTAGGAAGCCCTTTCACACCATTGTGCTTACTAGTTTTGACTATAAGTTCCGGACTAATATGAGCGAAATGAGAATGTCAATTCTCTAAGTCAGTTAAATTAGCTACACCGGGTTCATCAGATAGCCCCCCATTCGCTTTTAAACACTTGGCATAGGCATAGTAAAGACCATTTTTAAGTTTGGCATAAAAAAGAGGTTTATCAAACTTGTCGAAAACATTTACTCTACCACCACCTCCAGTGAACTTGGCACCATTAAAGTCTAATTTTGCATCAGAAATCAAATTTTTCCTCAATTCAGGGGACAACAAAACATCTTTAAGATATACATCGTTATTACCAAATTTCAATTTAACTACACCTTTCCCAACAATCGGAAAACTTACTCCATCAATGGCCACCTTCAAATTTTCACCTTCAACAGGACAATATTCAGAAAACAGGTTTTTATTACGACAACAGTGATGACTCGTGGCAGTATCGAAAATCCAAAGATTATCGCCACCAACATCACTAAAATTAACCTGTGCAGTATAATATGAAGGTTCATAGACCGAATTGACAGAGCAAGCAATCTTCCTTTGGGATTTAACATTTTTAGATTTAAACTTAGGGTTTACATTTGATTTAACATTAGAATTTCTATTAAAATTTGCATTAAAGTTCTTATTTAAACAGTTTTTCTTAAAATGCCCTGGTTTATTACAATTGAAACATAATAAAGGTTTATAAAACTTTTGTTTACCTTTATATTGAATAGTCTGAACTTCTACCAGCTGCTCATCGTCTTTCTGTAACTGCAAACGGATTTCCTCAGACGTTAATTCGGACACCAAGGTAGTGAACTTGAACTCATCTGACTTCCATCGCATCATATCTTGAACCACAGAATTAAACTTCTTCGGGAGATGTCGTAGAAGCTGATAACAGTAAATATCTTCCATTGGACGACCCATTTCTCTCAACAGTTCAATTGTACGGCTCAATCGATTCACATACGCTGTTACAGACTCATTTTGTAGCATGTCACATTTTACTAACTCAGTAAATAATTGGATATGTCTTGCTCGTGAGTCTGACAAGAAATTTTTCTTTAAAGCCTCCCATGCTTCAACCGGGTCATTACAGTTTTCTATAATACATCGAACTTCAGGAGATATCTGCAAGTATATAGTAGACAGTGCAAGTCTTGACCTATGCTTAAAATCTGTGATAAGCTTAGTTGTTTCAGGTTTTCCATCCTCCTCTGGCAAAGTTTCTTTCTTAGCAACCAATTCCCAGCAATTATCTCTTATAAGAATAAAACGAATATCTTTCTGCCAAGTAATATAATTACTGGCATTTAATTTTTCAATAGAAGGAGTTAAACTCATAGCCATTGTAAAAATATGCTGCACATCTAAACTGTAAACAAAGTAAGGCCAAATGACATGCCCATAACCAATATTATCATGTAGACTAGATTAACTGTCTTAACATGTTAAAAATGTATCCAGCATATTGCAGTGAAATATTTTGCTCATACTTTTATGTAACAAGGCATAGTGTGCAGTTTTTAAATAAAAACAGAGTTTAACATCCATAACAATATTTATTTAAAACTTAACAAGAAATTTAAAAAACTTAACAGAAAATATAGACTTTGCTAGTGATAGTTAGAAGAACGGTATTTAAACTTGCCATGAGGGAAAAACTATTTACCAAAAACTAACTGCTTTATAAGTAGAATTAATGTTTTCATTGCTCAGCATTAGCACAAAAAGGATGCTGGCCTTCAAATAACATTAATATATACTGCAACTTAAATAAACAGAAAATAAAAATGCCCTCATACTTTGAAGCAAACTAAAAATACTTAAAACATATTTAAACTTTTCAAATCATCGTAAATACAAACGAAAATTATAAGCAAGAGAAAGTAAAGCTATTCAATACATCCTTATATACTTTTATCACCAGATTCCAGAACAGCCAATCACCAGGCTACACATTTCTCCCTTCCAGGCGATCCAAAACACGCCCATCATACGTAATCCGTTACCGTGACAACGGACAACGCTGAATACGTACGCCATCTATGGGCCGCAAAAGTAAGTATCGCCATATTGGAATTCAACTGGCCTGAACGATGTGTTCAAAGAATGTAAACAAAAATTACAATTTTATCCTATATGAATTAAATGAAGAAATATAATTTCAAAAGTATTTCAAAATAAGAAAAGATAAGTTATTTGCTTGAATAAAAAATAAGGGTAAGTTATATCTTTAAGTAAAGTTGTTTATTAGACTTTTATTTTAAATTTTGTGAAACTTTATATTAAATCTGAACACTTTCCATTAGGATAAGAATTAAAAATAAAGATTGCTACAATTGTAAAGATTAACACTGTAAATTCTCTAAAATAAAGTACTTTAAGATGTTGAATTTAAGTCTAACTGTGATCGTATCATATTAATCAAATTAAATTTAGGTAAGTGTAAGCCTTGGCACTCAGAGACCTATTTAAAACTAAACATGCATTTTAAATAAATCTATACTTAAATGAGTAATTCTTAATGGCCATAGCTTTAAAATAAAAGTGGTAGTACGAAATGTTGATGAATTGATCGATCCGATGATGATAACTGAATCTGAAACTTGAGCTATAAGAAAATAAGTAAGATAAAAAAAATGACTCACCAAACCACCAGAAATTATAGATGGAGACAGAAAATTCTCTTAAATCAAACACTTTAATTTCTTTTTAGCACGAGTACACACTTATTTTTGAACGAGCTGGCCAGCTTAGCAAACTAGTAAAAGATAATAAAAAATGGTTGATACATTTTTGACACACTGCCGCGATTTAGATGATTGATAGGCGATGCAACATTCGTTTGTTATACACTTTGCAGAGAGAGAGTTTGAGCATTGTTCATTAACACAGTCATGGGATAGTCACTTTGATGGCATACATAGAACTTATATCAAAATGGCGCACGGTGACGCTTGATTAATCACTGCCCAACGGTAAGATATCTCACGGCTTTAAAATAACCAGTTTTCATTGCAGTAATTCTTTGAATATTAATAATAAGGCTTCGATTCAGGTATTGTCACTTAAATAACCGATCACACATGGCCTCTCAAATAAGCACCTTAGTAATCTCAAAAAAAAAAAATGGCGCCCGGTGACGCTTGAATAATCACTGCACAACGGTAAGATATTTCAGGGCTTTAAAATGACCAGCTTTCATTGCAATCATTTGTTGATGTCGCTGGATAGACCAAACACAAAATAAGTTGCATATAATCGTGTTCCACTCCCTAATCCTGACAGGAGTGGAATTAAAACACAAGGCCGTAATATAGCTACAGTGACTTAATTTAGCACGATCTTGAAGTTGACTATGTCTTCACCAGCCGTATTTCTCTTCTCTTCACCACGACATTTAATCATTCAGATGGATTGCTTTATTTTATCATCCCTCTAAGCAATGGTGCCTACTAAAATAAAACTGACAAACAATGTTTTCTAACGGACATTTTCTGACTGGCTTCGGCTTTGGGTCCACGGCATAATGCCGGGCCTTCGGCCTAACCAACACCTTCCACCTAGCTGCTCTCTAGATCTGAGTAACCGAATTTTTTCGCAGCCGCATTTCGAAGCCGCGCGCCGTAATCATCCAATCAGCTTCGCGAACTTACCGGAAGTGACGCGCATCGTCACTTCCCGATAAAAGTTCCGGAATGTTCTTTCGGATTCTAGAAGGAATCCCCTAGCTGCCTCCCCTCTTTTCGAGCGGGAAACAGGAAGAAACGATGAGGGAAAAATGGCTGCCCGGTGAAAATGAAAAAAAACAGTGGCGCGTTTATTTAAAATGTGCAAAATCGCTGCATGAAAAATTTGAAGTTAAATCCCGATATTATTAACGTATTTGGATGGGGAATATCTCATTTTAAAGGTAATGATTAATAGATTACTCCGGTCTCGGTGTCATTACCGAGATGTCGACCAAAAGTATATTATTTTTGAATCTAAAAAGGAAAGTAAAATGTTAAGAAATAGTTAAATTTGACTGTTTGCAACATCGTTTAATTAAATTTTGAGCGATGTAGTGTTTTCTCTAAATACGAAATTATTTTAGTACACATTTTTACCGGAGTCACGATGTTTTATGATCGATTGTTATCCATAATAATGTAAATTGTCTATTTTCTTTATTTTTTTTACGATGTTTACGTTATGAAATTTTAAGAAAAATGTTACTATTAAACCGGTGTGTAACATTTACCCCCCCTTTTGGAAAAAAAAATGCTAGGGCACCCATTGTAAACAATGTAAGGTACTATATATGGAAAGTGCGGCACCGTCACTTGTAAATTTTGGACGGAATATTGTTAGCAGTTCCAGAGAGAGCTAAGTGAGGTAAATACAACAATCTTTGGTATGTACGAAATTAAAACAATAGTAAAATAAAAACAATTGTAAATATAAAATATGATAATAAATAGTGTTAATATTATGTTAAAATAATTGTATAAATGAGGTATATAAAAAATATACTGTAAAAGCACTTATTTTCGCTAGGCTTTAATTTTCGCGATTTTCGCGAGCCCATCGTAATCGCGAAAATTTAAGCCTCGCGAAATACTTTTTCTTTTTTTTGCAGCAAATAATAATTAAAAAACAGAAATTTTTCAATAACCAAAACTCACATGCATTGACAGTCCGAATCCGAGAAAAGTGAAGGGGGTGGGGTGATTACATTTTTGGTGCAAAAAGGGGGTTCAGAAGTTCCTAGTTTGATAAACAGTGTGAGAAAAAAGGGATTAAGAAAACAAAATTGTTTGGGGTGGAATGTGCGCGTTGAGCCAAAGCCAAAGCCAAAGTTGATGTATAAGCACCGTTGTAAGCATAAGTTGTTTTTTGAGCGATGGAAATTTCTTAAAATGCCTTATGCAAAAGGGGTTCTATATTTAGGTACTTTACAACGTTAGGATTTTTCAACTTTCGGTTCTGTTCATATAAAATTCGCGAAATTTTCAGCTCGCGAAATCACCGATATCTTCATTTTCGCGAAAATTACGGCTCGCGAAAATAAGTGCTTTTACAGTATATAATGAGTAAATATGAAAACAATTGCACAACACAACATCAGTGTATAATATAAGTATAATATGATTATTAAAATAATAAGAGATAAATATTAAAACACAAACATTTCACTGAACCAGGAGTTGGTGAGCCAGATGTATTATTTAATAGCTCAAGTTGCCATCTCATTCATCCATGCATTAACACAATTGGGTAGGGAGAATTAAAAAAAAAAAATGGGAAAGAAGCAAAGAAAAAATAATTTATTATTATGAAAAAAGTTATTTAATTATTGCACAGATCATCAGTGTTATGCAGCAATTTTTTGATCAAGTAAGCTTACTATAAACAGGACTTTTACATGAGCTCATATTTATATATATATATTTTTTTTTTTTTTTTGTAAATTTGAAGATATTAATTTGATTTTCTGATCTATCATCCCTAGGAATTCATAGTGGAGTTTCCGGACGTGCCGATGACACTGCAAAGAGGCTCGGCTTGAACAAGTCCTTAAAAAAATTCTCTTAACCATCCATAAGGGAGATTTTAAATGTGAATATCAAGATAAAACAAAGTTTGTATAGTATCTATTTTTAGACATTCATGTGAGTAACCTAGCCACAGATTTACGCCTATCTAAGATAGACCACAAGACTACAAATGTGTACGTCTCTATCGACTAATATGTACTGTTGGTGAAATGTCTAACTATACTTTATAAATATTCCTTCTATGCATAGAATAAAATAATAAAATCAAACAAATGTTTCCTATGTTGTTGCCTGTACTTTATGTTGATGCTGCATTCTAGATTGTATGTTTCCAATACACCTGAAGTTATGGCAGGAAATAGGTAAGAACAAAATTATTATTATTTTTTTTTTTTTTTATATTGTATAGTTTAATGAAATTTCAGTGGTTCCACTACTCCGGACCAGCCTGCAAGAAGTAGAGATAGAAACTGTTCTGCAGTAACAGTGTCTTCCACCTAATCATCTGTATATTACTTTTGTGATGTGATTTAATAAAGTTGTTTGAATAGTCACCGAGTTAATTTATTTTTTCATTACACTGAGTACACCTGTCCATAAACCAAAATTCTCAAGTGAGTTGTTTGAGAAAAGAAATTTTAACCACTGATGATTTTACTGTTTAGTGTTATTACCTATATCATTGCACAAATACATCATATAATATATTGCACTTTGCCTTTTAATAGCTCCTTTATCTCCATCATAGAGCATGTATATGTCTCCACCCGAACACCATGAAATGAACAAGAGATTTATATCTATATACAATTGCAAATTTGAGCCAAAAACACACAAAAAAATTGTAAAATACCTGCCCCACACAGAAACAAAGACGAGAAGAAAAATGTTTTCCCTTTGTATAATTTGCATACATTAACCTTAATCAATTTTGCACTATCATCGTTAGCATCCTGAATTAGATAATTATTATTTCTATATTTCCTGATTACCTTGAATGGACCTGAGTATTTAGGGCCAAAAGTAGATGGAGGAATGAATTGTTTGAGGTAGACTATGTCATCTAGCTGAAAAATACGATCCGGACCCCCCTTAAAAATTTTTCATGTGTATCAAAATAATTTTGTTCATTCTCCTTGACCATTTTTTGCGTCTTTTGGAAATGCTCTCTTTGTCTTAGTAGATACTCTGAGGGTTGTTCCACAAAATTTGGTGGACTAAAAATTTGAATTGGAAGATTCAAATCTCTTCCGAAAAACAATTGGGCTGGTGTAAAATTTGTAACTGCATGTTTTGAATTGTTATAATGTAATACAAAAAATGGTAATCTCTCGGACCATTCTATAACTTGATCAGAGAGTGCAGCTACTGATTGTTTGAGACTACGGTGAATGCGTTCCAGAAGACCGTTAGATCTGGGAAAATAGATAGATGTATTACGATGTTCTATATTTAGAGATTTTAAGTAGTCATCAAAGTCCTGTGATTGGAAATTTTTTGCATTATCTGACAAAATAATTTTAGGTATGCCATATCTAGAAAAATAATTATTTAAAGTTTTGATTATAGAGTGAGAGGTTACATTGGGTAGTGGAACTGCCTCAAGAAAACGAGAATAATGGTCGACAATTGTCAAAATAAAAAATTTGCCATCAAGCGACCTGGGTAATTTTCCTACAACATCAATGGCTATCATTTCACCAGGAGCTAAGTTAGATTTCGATATCATTTTAGGTTTGGTGTCTGTGGGTTTTGATTTATTAATTAGACATTGATGACATTCATTGCAAAATTTCTGAACTTGTTGAAACATACTTTTCCAAAAATACATCCTTTTCAAAATATCGTAAGTTTTTACTGCACCAAAGTGTGGTTGATGTGCAATAGCTATGGCATCGTTTTGTAATGACGGTGGTAGTATTATTTTAGGAGGATTATCGGATTCATCTATTTTTGTTTTGTACATTAATAAATTGTTGTCTTTGTTAATGATGTAATTTGGAAGGATTGGTTTATTGTCTGTGATCTTTTTTCTAATTTCCATAAGTTTTTTGTCCTGCAATTGGTGTTTTAGGATATTTTGAAAAGAAAGCAACTGGTCCCCTGGAGCAAAAATATTTAAAGCATTAACCCTCAGATTATCATCTGCATTGTCATAAACTCGGGAAAGAAAATCAGCTGGGTTATTCATGCCTGGAATATGTTCCATTGTGTAATTAAAAGATTGTAAATACATTAGCCATCTCGATATAATATCAGGTAGTTTACTTAAATTTAAGTGATATGTTAAAGCTTTAGCATCTGTCAAAATTTTAAAGTGCCTGCCATAGAGGTGTTCATGAAAATACTTGACTGAAGCATAAATAGCAAATAATTCTCTTTTAATTGAAGGATACTTTGATTCTGATGTTGAAAGAAGTTTTGAAAAAAATTGAATTGGGTAAAAGATATTATTATCCCTCTGCATTAGTATGCCACAGATGGCATGCTTTGATGCGTCTGTCACTAGGTAGAGATCCTTATTGTTGTCAATGTTTTTGATGGTGGGGTTAGAAAGAAGAATGTCTTGTATTTTCATGAAGGCATCTTGGCAGTCCTTGTTCCAGAAAAATTTTACATGTTTTTTGGTGAGATTAATAATTGGTTTCAAAATTTCAGCAAAGTTAAAAATAAGTGGGCGGAAATAATTTACCATCCCAAGAAATGATTGTACTTGCTTTACATTGGTGGGTATTGGAAAACTTTTTATCTTATGTACATTTTCAGGTGAAGGTGAATAACCATTTTGATTGATGTTAAAACCTAAATAAGTGATGTTTGTTTTACATAATTGTAATTTTGCTGGATCTAAAGTTAAATTAAATTCTCTGAGTTTATGAAATACTTTTTGAAGCCAAAAGAGCATTTCCTCCATATCGTTTGCAGCCACAATGATATCATCTAAAAAGTACTGAATGTTATTCCCTTTAATCCCCTCAAGACATTTATTAATTAAAGTGTGAAAGTATGAAGTACTGTTCACTAATCCAAAAGGCAAACGACATGGTTGAAAATTACCGAATTCTGTGGAAAAAGCCAGTAGATGTTTGTCCTGTTCTTTTAATTGTATCTGAAAAAATGCTGCTTTTAAATCAAGTACTGAATATAGTTTTTTTTCTGAAATGTTTTGAATTATGTCATTTATTTTAGGAAGGCAAATTTTATAGGATTCTGTAATGCTGTTTAAAAGACGGTAATCGATGCACATTCTGAATTTTAAATTATCTGTGGAATCGTTAGGGAGAGATTTTTTTTTTAACAAAAATAACAGGAAAACAATAGTTTGATGATGACTCTTCAATAATGCCTGCCTCAAGGAGTTGTGTAATTTCCTTTCTCGCGAATTCTTTAGCAATCTTTGGTATGGGATATGGTTTAGTTTGTAGAGCAAAATCGTGTAGAAGTTTAAATTGTGGTATCACCTTGTCAGTGCTACCTAAAGTTTTGTATGAGGTGGAAAAAACATGAAAATTGGACATTAACAAATTTAGTAGTCTAGTTTTATCGTTAGGAGATAAGTGATCTAAATTAAAATTTTCTGGTGTAAGTTCATTTTTTCTGAGTTTTAAGATTTCATCTGTGTTTAAGGCATTTATTTGATAAGTGGGATCTTCGTAGTTATAGTTGATATCTGCGTCCTCAATGGTTTCAATTTTACCTAATTTAGTGTTTTTTCTGATGTATACGTTAGATTCTGAAGGATTGTGGGCATAAATAAAAATGAGTTTTTCGTTTAAATGGATACTTTCATTGGATTATATCCCAGACACCACTGTGGGGGAAAATGATCATCAATCACTATAATTATCTCCGCTTGGTGCAGAGTAGGGTTACCTTTTTTGCATTTGAGTAATTTTGTTAAAGATGGTCCCTCAAAGAAGGGAGTTCTGAAGATTGACAAGGGAGGATTAATTGATTTTTTTCCAAAGGAAGCTGATAATTTGCTGTTTTTTATTGAATACATAATTGCACGGAAAAAAATCTTTTAAAATTACTTAAACTACGGAATTAAATATTACATATATCTCACTTTATTTGAGCAGTATTACGCAGAACAACTGTTTAGTAAAAAAAAAAAAAAAAAAAAAATTACAATTTAGGTTAAAAAAAAAAAAAAAAAAAAAAAATCCCCCCCCCCCACCCACAAATATATATATAATTTTTAATGACAATAATGAAAAGAATGAGACCGGCTGGAAACAGTTGAATAATTCACCACAGAAACCCACAGAAGCCGATTAGATAAGTAGTTAACTTAAATAAGTTTGGTGTTTTAAATTTATTTGAACAGTTATATTAACTTAAATGTATTAAAAAGTTAATAAAATTATTCTTCAAATTTTAATACTTTTTAGGTTACAACTCACTTCACCCATCTTAAGCCTTGATGGCCTCCTCGTATAATAATAATAATAATTATTATTATTTTTTATTTTACTTTATTCATATTTGCTATACTATGTATGATCTCATTTATAAATGTTTCAGAAATAACTCACATTAACTTTTTCAATATATCTTCCTTGTGAAAGTTTTCACTTCCATATGTGGCTGTTTAATTATTAAATTAAGTCTTCCTTTCTTGTGTTTGATTATTTACAAATGAAATATTATTATGATAGTATATGGAATTCGTATTAAACATAGTGCTATTGCGCAATTAATTTGAAAATTCTTTATCTACGTAACTGTGTGTGAATTATATTCACTTCGAAAATCTTTCTTAACGAAACCTTGAATGTAATGCTAATTTTTTGGGTGTTATAAATAATATAATCCAATTTCATACTAAATTTTAGAAATTAACTTATTTTATTGTATTATATACATGGATTTGTGTTGCCTTTGCACATTATTCGTTGGCATATTCTTATTCTATTTTTATTGTTATATTAGTATTATTAGTTTACTATTATATGGTTCGTTCATTGTAAAAGTGAATAATCTCCTTAGAAACTGATTTTGAAATAACTAGCTTTTTTCGAATTTATGCATAGGGAAAAAAGGTCAAGATTCAGTAAGTGTTATCAATTTTTGTGTTAAATACAAATGATAGTTATAATAATTTATATTTTATATTAAAAATAATTTCAAATAACTTAGAAACTTCCTTTTAGAAAAAAAAAAAAAAAAAAAAAAAAAATTGGAAGTTTTAGTTTTCTTAGAAAAACATGTTATCCATTTATGTGTCTTTAATGCAATAATTATTGGAGTTTTTTCTTTTTTATAATGAAAGGTGCGGCAAAATGTGTTACAACTAATTAAAAATATCTATATTTAAAAAACATGGAGTAACAGCACTTTTACAATGAGCCGTCCATATTTTATTCTCATTATAATGTGATAATATTTTGTTCTGTACATAATCTTTTCTTAACTACGGCAGTTCGTATTGTTTCTTTTAACCTGCGTCTATGAGATACTATTGAGACACTATTGGTAAACTACACCTTAAATTTTATGTCATATTTTTTCTTCTTCTGTTCGAGAAAAAGAAAATTTATAATAAATGTCTTTTTTTTTTTTTTTTAAATAATTAAAGTGAAATTTAGAAAACTCATGCTTAAGAAATGGAATATCTTTAGTAAAGAAAGGCATATATTATGTACGTTATGTATTATATCAATAAGCAATGTTAAAAACAGCGATTTAAAAAAGATTGTTAATTGCACACTGCGGTTTCGGTAGCGTACAATGTACTGTCATTAAAAAAAAATTTACATTGATGCTTTTAACGTTATGGAAATATTGATATTTCTGTTCTAAGGTATTATTATTATTATTATTATTATTATTATTATTATTATTATTTAAAGATGTTGGGGAAAAATTACAAAAGAGGGAACTTGTATGTGAGGATATGGCGAGTTTAGTTCACTAAAAAATTTATATTAAAATATTTTCAATTAACATCTTAAAATCACTGAAAATGAAGATAAATTTTCGAAAATAATGATGGCAATTTCTAATAAATTAAAATAAATAGAAAAATCCGTAAAAAGCCTAGCATTTTTATCATTTTCTTTAAAAAAGAAAAAGAATGGAAATTTCAGAAAAAAAAAAAAAAACTTTATAACATAAATATGATTGTTAAAAATTTATTAAAATTATCATAAGCTATATACTGATTCTAACATTCATATTCCAAAAATAAATAAATAAATAAATAAATAAATAAATAAATATCTTTCTTTTCATGTGGGGAAAAAAAATGCAAACTTTTATTAAAAATAATTAAAATGTAATTTAGAAAAATCGCTGGAAAAATGAATAAATAAAAATAAATAAATAAATAAATAGAATTGCTTAAGTATAGAACCGCTTGACTAAATTTGAGATTTGGCATCTAAATAGGTATGACGTTTCTCACGAAAATGTTTATTTACAATTGCGACAGCCATTTTACTTCATCGCCAAAATCTGAAAAAAAATTTAAAATCCACCAATGTGTTTCTATGCTGATGCTATATCGAAGAAATATTAAGAAATGAATATAGTAAACGATGCTAGGTAATGAAACATGGCATGCCTTAGAATAAATGAAAATAAGTCTTGCTGTAATAAAATAAATTTTGTTCATCAAAGAAAGTATACAAAATTTTATCATTATTGTTATTATTATTTTACTAAATATAAAATCTTCTTGTTTAAGTGATATATATAAACATTAATTAAATAAAGATAAAACAAATTAGCAGTTTCATACACCACAAGCTGCGTCGTCTTTAGGAACTGGACTATGAAATTCTCCTGTGCATGAAACTTGTTGGTTTTATATTTATTTATATAATTTGAAATCAAATTATAGATTTTATAACTTAAGCAAGATATACTATTTTTTAATATATGACATTGGCCTATGACATGGTTCATTTATTTGAACTCATAGTATTATTATTATTTTTATTTTTTTAAGTGTCTTTTATCATGTATAAGGCTTTACTTCAACATGTGGTTGGTTATTGATTAACTGAAGTCTTCCTTCCTGGTGTTTGATCACTGTAATGATTTATTATACATAAATAAAAATTATATACATAATATGCCTCAAGCGATATATGAACGCATCTTGAATATTAATTATTTAAAAATAATTAGTATATATAATTTATACTAACATCCCATTCATATATTATTCAAGACATGTAACACAATACTACATATATAATATATATAATTAGTAATAAAGTCATGCATTGATGGTATGATTTTTATCACTTCTTTTAATGTTCTTTTTAAGTATATGTGTATGTTATATTACCACATAAAATTGTCCAGGTTGTCTGAAAACATCATGTGCTGAGAAAAGGAATATACCGTCTTTAATGTCGTCCATAGCATTAGCACTTTCTTATTATGCAAAAACTATTAATATTATTAGTAATAAAATATTTAAATAACAATCAGCATTTATTTTCTTTCTGTAGATTTTTAGTACTCTGAATCACGATAGTTTGCTTGAATCGTAGAAATTATTAAATTTGCCAACATTCGCAAGTTTTCCAGAAATTGTTCCACGTGATTCGTTTTCGGTTTTAACAGTTTATTTCAAAGAAAAACAAACTGATTGCTTGTATTGTGTTATTTTCTAATATATTGAAAATGCAATATAACTCCTTTTGATTTACTATACTAGGGAACTCTGTTCCCTAGTATTGTAAAATTCAGTATTTAGCCGATGGAGCTATGCAACCCCGAAGGAGGATTCGACTCCACTCTACTCGCTTTACTTATGAACCACTGCAAAGCTCTGCCCGCCTATTCGCTATTTATTGAATACCGATATTAACACGTTGAGCGCCATGTCAGCCATTCTAGATACTAGACATTTTGTCATATATCTTTAAGTACTGAAGGAATCATCTTGAAACTTTAGGAGTGTGCAGAACCTGTTATACTTCAAACATTTCAGTGAAAGTTTTACCCCTAAAGTAAAAACAGTAAAAATTAAAAATTAAAACATTGAGCGCCTTGTCAGCCATCGGTGCGCATATAAAATAGGATATAAGACTAAAAATATAACATTTAATGATTGAAAAATTATTAAAATTTGCTTAATTTTCATTTTTTATAGAAGGTATCATTATGGAATTTTAATGGATTTTAATGGATTTTAAGAATTTGCGTGGCGCTCAACGTGTTAATAGTCTATAACAGAAGATTAAAAAAAAAAAAAAAAAAAAAGTTACAGAAATTCCCATATTTAATGTTAAATTGAAATTCATAACAATTAGTACCCCATTTCTTAAAATGAAATATTATGCTAAAAATCAGTATAATTTCTTTTCCATAATAGAAAGAATTTGTAATATCTAGACCATTTGCTCTACAGACCACTTGGAAACTATTAATTTTTTGTCATTATTTGTCGATTTTTTTTTTTTTTTGGTTATACATAGTTACTTGTAAAAAAGAAAGAAAGAAAATTACTTTTTTTTTTTTTTTTTGTCTATACTTTTTATTATGGAATTTTTCAGTTAATTATAGCATTGTATAATACTCTCTATATATTTTTAAGATAAAGCGAGGTAATAATTTTACACACTCGAAAATATCTGGGGGAAAAAAGTAATAGTCTATTAATGTTTTATTGTGGACAAATCTCCTACAGCTTCAGCTTTAAATTCTTTCCTACATACTTTTTAAGGCGCCTGCCTACCTTTAAAATGCAATTTTCAGTCAGAACTAAGATTTTTTATTTTTGGTTTAGTATTAAAGCCTGACATTTAAACTTGCTAAATCAGTTTGAATTTTGTTTCTATCTTGCTTAGAATTTTGAGTTACAGGCATCTAAATATTAGTCTCTCGCAACTTTTTGAAACCAGAAGTGACCGGAAATGTTTGTTTTCATAAAAGTTTTACTCAGTATAAGCATCAAAATTTGTTACTGAATATAAAATGAATTTAAAAATAATAAGAAGAAATAAAAAACTTTGAAATAAATCAGGAAAGTTATTAAAATTATTTTTTATTTAATAGGTAAAATCTGGTTTTTAATTACGTTTTTTGCTTTTTCTCAGAATGAGATTTTTAACATTTTGCTTTTTCACAAAACATCATAACTCCAAAAGTTATTATATAAATCTTATAAAACTTTGACAAAATACTCTAGAGGAGTTGTTTTATGGACTGAACTACTACAATGAATCTAGCTTTTTTTTTTTTTTTGTCGATAGAAGTTATGAAACATTTTATAACTTCACTAATGATTGATTCACTAATGATTTTTTCAGCATGTAAAATGTTATATTCTCTAAAATATTAAATAATATGGTTATAGTTTTGAAAATAGCTCACTCCCATAAAGACTCTTTATATCACCATTTTAGAGATTTTAATGATATATTCTATAACTACCACTTAATTTTCATGAATATTACAATGAGTGTATTATATACCTGGGGGGGCAAGGGGGACCAATGGCAATAAAATGTATTCTTCTTTAAACTACACTATCATCGATCTAAACAAAAACTTTGCATAATAACGTACAATTTGTGAAAAAAATCACAGTAAGGTTAGACATACTTATGGATAGGGGGGGGGGTTAAAGACGAAGGGGGGGGGAGGACAGAGGAAAATAAAATATTTTTTATATCTCCATTTTACCGATTTTAAAGACATATTCTATAGCTACCACTTGCTTTTTATGAAGATCTCAAAATGAGTGCATTATATATTTGTGGGGGGGGGGGGCAAGGGGGACGCAGATAGAAGTAAAATATATTATTCCTTAAACAACCGCATTGTCGATTAAAAAAAAAAAACTTTGTATCTATGCAACTTTCTGCTTATGAAAAATTGCAATCGCAGTGAGTGTACACATATCTGGACGATTTGCTAAGGAGGGGGGGGGGACAGAGTGAAGAAAATGTTTGTTTTTATATCGCCATGCTACCTATTTATATGAAACTTTGTACGACTATCACTTTCATTTTATTAAAATTATAGTGAAAGTTAACTAAAGTTGATAAGGGGGGGGGGGGTAGGGGGACAGATGGAAAATAAAATAATCTTTTCAAACAACACTTATTATCGTTTGTTTTATTGTTTATTTATATTTTGTGTGTATCGATTACTATTAATGAATAATTATAGTGAGTTATGCAAAAATTCGATATATGATTTAAATCTGAAAAAAGTTAATCAAAAATGAATTTTCTTCTTTTAATCTGTCTCTTTTGTCCTCCCCCGCCCTATGTAGAAATAGAACACTTCCACACTCGTTGATGTTAAGCATCAATTTTACAAGGAGAAATTAGGTAAAATCGGTAAAATGGTGATATTAAAAAATATTTTATTTTCCTCTGTCTCCCCCCTCTCTTTAACTCCACCCCCACCCCCAAGTATGTCTGATACTTATTGTGATTTTTTTCACAAATTGTATGTTATTATACAAAGTTTTTGTTTAAATCTATAATAGGGTGTTTTAAATGAAAATATATTTTATTTCCATCTACCCCCCCCCCTCCCCTGTGCCCCTCCAGGTATATAATTCACTCATTGTAATCTTCATAAAAATTAAGTGGTAATATATTATTAAAATTGCTAAAATGGTAATTTAAAAATTTAATATATTTTCCTCTGTCCCCCCCTCTCCTCCAAGTATGTTTGACACTTACTGTAATTTTTTCACAAATTGTACATGATTATACAAAGTTTCATTAAAATCGGTAAGAGGTTTGTTCTATTTTTTACTATAAAATTTTCCTTCGATCCTTTTATTTTTTAAAGTTCTATAATGAATTAATAACAGTTTATCATATTTTCTTAAACAACATAATTTAGTTGCATTAACTGATGTATTATTTTTAAATTTATTTAAAAAATTGTAATATCTGTTCATATTTAAAGATAATAAATCAAACATTTTTTCCACATTTGAATTCAATGTTCTAATTATTTATTTAATTAATTAGTTTATTTACTTAATTAACTTATTTACCTAACATTAAACTATATTAATTAAAAAACGAAGTGAAATTACTAAATTAATACATTAAAAACCTTTACTAACTTTGTTTTTTCCTGTTAAACTTTTCCATCGGGATCCCGATTCTCATCAGACTTTTTATAAACTTATAAAAGTTAATTCTGGAGAAAACAATATTTACAATTTTAAATGCGTTAGAAATTCTGCTCTTTTTCTACAAATAATTGCCATTTTATCTTGATTTTCTTTATGCAGATTGCAGAAATATTTGATTAGGGGTGTTTAGACGCTATCACACTTTTAAAAATTTGGCCCCATAGGCCATAATGATAAAGAATTTTTCTTTGTGACCCTGTAAAAAAATTGTAAGTGCTAAATTCACCAAAATCTAAACAAATCGTGCAACTATGACCTATAACATGTGTACAAATTTTTTGCTCAGATTAATAAGACGTTTAGACGCTATCGCACTTTTAAAAATTTGGCCCAATAGGCCTTAATGATAAAGAATTTTTCCTGGTGTCCCTGTAAAAAAAACTATAAGTGCTAGATTCACCAAAAATCAATAGGGTTCGTACTTTGGTGACTTGCAATATATGTACCAACTTTCAGCAACAAAGTATTTAGATGCTAGCGTGTTCACTCACAGACACACATACATACACACGTACACATATATACGCACATACATACACACATACATACACACATATATACACACATACATACATCATCGTAAAAATAGTGAAAACGGACTCAGAGGACCTCGAAACGTATAGAAACATCAAAATCTGAATTTCGGATTTTTGACATGATTACAATACTTTCCTCACTATAGTGTTCGGAAAGTAAAAAGATGATGATATTTACTTATATTTATTAATTTTAATTTTATTTGTTTATTCATTCATTTCATTTTTTATTTATTTTGATGGATAGTGTAATTTCTTAGAACATTTTTTATACTTAAATTTTGAATTTTTATATTTTTTATTTCAATGCGTACTTTAAAAAAGTAATAAGATTCAACCACCGGGCGATTCTAATATTTATGAATTTATTTATGAATTATTTAATTAATTAGTTTATTTATTTAATTTTTATAAACTTGTAAAAGATAATTATGGAGAAAACAAAATTTACAATTTTAAATGCGTTAGAAATTCTGCTCTTTTTCTGTCTTTCAATAAATCTTATATAAGGATTGTAAAAATATTATCTTCTTCACTTTCACCCTCTATAATTCTCCAAACAGTTTATCTTGAACCTTGAACGAAAGAGGGAACATGCTGGACAGGCGGGCAGGGGCTGTCCAAAGGTTTCAATGAGTTTCAATGAGGAGTGCAGACTGCCATAGCTAGACTTTATCGCTCTTTTCCCTGACAGCTTCAACAAAAGCAATCACAACCCTTGAGAGGGGTCGGGGTGGTCTGTGGGAAGATACCCTTTCATTGATCTGTAAATTAAGTTTAGTTTTGATTGGAGTAAAGAGAAGATTTTTTGCTTGTGAATTGATTTCTGGAACTTTTAGAGCAACAATTTTAGATTGATGGGGATTGATTTTTACAACTTGAAGAGAATTAACAAATTTTTTGGTAGAGTTTTTATTACTGTCTTGCATGCTTAAATTAGGGTTATTATGATGTGTGGTGTGAATTGAATTTGGCGTTTTGTTTTCATAAGGAAGAACAATGTTATCTACAATTAAACTTTTGTTGGCTGAGTCAAGTAATATTTTATTCCTGTTAAGGAAATCGTATCCCAAGGTAAAATCATAATTGGAAGACCAATTTGAATTTGTGACAAAAAAAACGTTCGAAAACCATTTGTGTGAAATCTTAAATTTTAAATTGACAGTTGAGTAGTATGGTATTACAGTATTATCAATAGTTTTTATGTTGACTGAACGTGATAAAAAATTTAGCTTTATATGTTCCCTTAGACCCTCAATTACGTGTGGTTGAACTAAACTCAAATTTGCCCCTGTGTCGATTAATCCGTTAAAAGAAAAACCCCCTATGTTAATTGTGATTATCGGTAAACTAGCCTCTATATCGTTAACTGAAAAAACACTTCTATGATTTTGCTCTGTATTTCGATGTCATTGTTGGTTTCTCTTGTAGTATGGTCTTGTTCGATTTTTAAAGTTGTTTTGATGATTCCCCCTATGCCTATAGTTGTTTTGATTTGAAGCGTTGTTTTGTGGGATGTTTCTGGAGGTGCCTGGGAATTTATAACAGTCAGTCGTCAAATGTTCTCTTCCACAAATGTGGCAAGATACTTTTTTTAGCTTTTCAACAGTTTCCGTAAGTTCTTTGATTTTTTGGGAGTTTTCTATCTGTAGTTTTAATAGAAGTTGCATATCTGATTCTTGAGTGATGTTCGCTATTGACCCAGCCCCCTCTGAGCTATCTAGAGCTCTTTCAATATTTTTTGCAATCCTGACCGCTGACTCGAAGTCTGATGGACCCTGTTTGGTGAGTTCAAATTTAATGTCCGATCTCAAAGCCTCTAAAAATTTTGAAAAGATCATGCCATGTTGGATGTCGATGATCTGTGGGGCATTATCTGGGTTAGGGACGATTTTGTTAACTAATAATTTTATTTCATCTGCTAGATCTGTCACATTCTGGCCGGGTTTTTGCTTGATCGAGGAAAAACGAGTTTGCAATTCGTGGTGAGATATGGGTCTGTCAAATTTACTTCTCAATAAATGTATTAGAGTGTTGAAAGAATTTTCCTGTGCCGCTGAAGGGTCATTATTTAGGAAATCAAGGGCTTTTCCAGTGCAATTTGATCGTAAAATAACCGTTCGCATATTGTTTCCCCAGTTAGCGTGATTAGCTATGTCTGAAATTTGGCGAATAAAATTATTCACACTTTCAGTCTTTTCCCCCCCAAACTTATCAATGGTGGCGATAAGATTGTTCATTTTAACTGAATATGGGGTTTGAAAATTAAATATCAATCAGAGAAATGAAGAGAAAAAAAAAATTTTTTGACGACCCTATGCTTAGAAAATTTTTATCAAGAGAAAGTTAAATATAGTCTTCAAATTACCAAATGCAAACAAAACAGATCAAAAAAAAATTGCGATGCTGCAATATCAAACTAAAATAATGCTTTTCCTTAACCCCCCAAATACTATGACAAATAGTAAATATCAAAAATTTTATATCTATAAGATACTCATTGAATCAGAATAATACCTCACAAAAAAAAATATATACCATAAATGTAAACAATAAATATAAAATCAAATGTAAAAGAACGATGTTTGTATTTAAATAAATAAAAGGATAAAAGAAGAATTTTTTATATCTGTACCTTGATCTAGTACTAAAACCTAAATAACCAACAAATATACCCCTCAAAAGTGCAAATTTAGTATATAACTTAAAGAAACATTGAAAAGAAATCTCATTAAAATCAAAAATAAATTCCCCAATATTTGCATAAATAGAGAAATCTGAGATTGTAGGTATATTTTAAATTGATTTTTACCATACCAAAAAAATATATATATGTATAATACTGTTAAATTATTTGCACAATAAATAAATAAATAGATGAATAAATAAATAAATAGATAAATAAATAAATAAAAAAATTGAATAAAACACTATCTCAATGATATGCAAGGAAATGTTATGTTTATATTTTATTTATTCAAACCCTTGCCAAAACAAATTATTTGTGAAATTATCTCTCTCTTGGTCATCTGTGTCCGGATGGAGCTTAAAGTCACCAGAGATTTAAAAAGTGCCACATAAATATTGCAGAGCAATCTATATTACCCATTTAATGAAATTAAGTTCATTAGATTTTAAGTATTCCACATTAAGATATTGAACAATGTATGATCAAACACAACCCAAATGTTTTCATAAAATGTATTTTTCTTTGGATGGTGTTTGATAGATAAAATAAAGAAATATAACCATAGATGAAGGAGATGGTACTATATGAAAAGAGAAAAAAAATCTGTCATCGGATCATTAATGCGTTTTTTTTTTTTTTTTTTTGAAATTAAGCTAATAACCTCCGGTTCTGAACCTATTTAAATTTACTAAGTTTCGGAGCGGCACCATAATATTTTACTTTTATTTTAAATTTTGTGAAACTTTATATTAAATCTGAACACTTTCCATTAGGATAAGAATTAAAAATAAAGATTGCTACAATTGTAAAGATTAACACTGTAAATTCTCTAAAATAAAGTACTTTAAGATGTTGAATTTAAGTCTAACTGTGATCGTATCATATTAATCAAATTAAATTTAGGTAAGTGTAAGCCTTGGCACTCAGAGACCTATTTAAAACTAAACATGCATTTTAAATAAATCTATACTTAAATGAGTAATTCTTAATGGCCATAGCTTTAAAATAAAAGTGGTAGTACGAAATGTTGATGAATTGATCGATCCGATGACGATAACTGAATCTGAAACTTGAGCTATAAGAAAATAAGTAAGATAAAAAAAAATGACTCACCAAACCACCAGAAATTATAGATGGAGACAGAAAATTCTCTTAAATCAAACACTTTAATTTCTTTTTAGCACGAGTACACACTTATTTTTGAACGAGCTGGCCAGCTTAGCAAACTAGTAAAAGATAATAAAAAATGGTTGATACATTTTTGACACACTGCCGCGATTTAGATGATTGATAGGCGATGCAACATTCGTTTGTTATACACTTTGCAGAGAGAGAGTTTGAGCATTGTTCATTAACACAGTCATGGGATAGTCACTTTGATGGCATACATAGAACTTATATCAAAATGGCGCGCGGTGACGCTTGATTAATCACTGCCCAACGGTAAGATATCTCACGGCTTTAAAATAACCAGTTTTCATTGCAGTAATTCTTTGAATATTAATAATAAGGCTTCGATTCAGGTATTGTCACTTAAATAACCGATCACACATGGCCTCTCAAATAAGCACCTTAGTAATCTCAAAAAAAAAATGGCGCCCGGTGACGCTTGAATAATCACTGCACAACGGTAAGATATTTCAGGGCTTTAAAATGACCAGCTTTCATTGCAATCATTTGTTGATGTCGCTGGATAGGCCAAACACAAAATAAGTTGCATATAATCGTGTTCCACTCCCTAATCCTGACAGGAGTGGAATTAAAACACAAGGCCGTAATATAGCTACAGTGACTTAATTTAGCACGATCTTGAAGTTGACTATGTCTTCACCAGCCGTATTTCTCTTCTCTTCACCACGACATTTAATCATTCAGATGGATTGCTTTATTTTATCATCCCTCTAAGCAATGGTGCCTACTCAGGGCCTGATTATCGCACAGGCCGACAAGGCCTCGGCCTAGGGCACCTCTATCTAGTGGCAACAAAATAATTTTTTAATTTAAAAAATGCTATTTTTGTAAAAGTTCCTTAAAAAAAATTAACCAAAAGTTAGCTAACGATAATAATCTTTAGTTGAAAGTAGGAATTTTTTAATATCTTTTAACCAATTATCCGATTAAATTAAAAAATACAACATTAGCTAGTTTATGAAATATACCAGTTTTCGTGGAGATCGGTCGAATGATATAACATTTTACAGCGGACCAAAAAATCCAGATAAATTTTCACTTGCAGACTTACAGTTATACAATACAAATTAAAGAACTTTGTATCATCCTAATGGAAAATATCTTTACATTTTCAGTAGTATTTGGTCATGTGTTCATATTTACATACCCGCTGACTTCGTATGGTATGAATGAGGTAGATTAGGATTAAAAAAGAAAACAGTATTATAAAGAATACCTTGTAAAAAATTACATTTCTATGCAAGTGGATTCCAACAGTCATAGAAGAAAGATTACCCCTGCACCAATAATAATAATAATAATTTGAGGTCTTGTTGCAAAAGAAGTTAAAATTAATTTCTTATGAAGGTGATGCTTTAACTTTTTTACCAGCAGTCAAACTTTGTGCACAAATTAGATTAAAAAAAAAAAAAAACTTTAATTTGTTCAAGAGTGCGGCGGCGTGGGGGGGGGGGGCACCAAAATCGTCCAGGGCCTTGGGCCCCAACAGGTGGTAATCAGGCTCTGTGCCTACTAAAATAAAACTGACAAACAATGTTTTCTAACGGACATTTTCTGACTGGCTTCGGCTTTGGGTCCACGGCATAATGCCGGGCCTTCGGCCTAACCAACACCTTCCACCTAGCTGCTCTCTAGATCTGAGTAACCGAATTTTTTCGAAGCCGCGCGCCGTAATCATCCAATCAGCTTCGCGAACTTACCGGAAGTGACGCGCATCGTCACTTCCCGATAAAAGTTCCGGAATGTTCTTTCGGATTCTAGAAGGAATCCCCTAGCTGCCTCCCCTCTTTTCGAGCGGGAAACAGGAAGAAACGATGAGGGAAAAATGGCTGCCCGGTGAAAATGAAAAAAAAACAGTGGCGCGTTTATTTAAAATGTGCAAAATCGCTGCATGAAAAATTTGAAGTTAAATCCCGATATTATTACTGTATTTGGATGGGGAATATCTCATTTTAAAGGTAATGATTAATAGATTACTCCGGTCTCGGTGTCATTACCGAGATGTCGACCAAAAGTATATTATTTTTGAATCTAAAAAGGAAAGTAAAATGTTAAGAAATAGTTAAATTTGACTGTTTGCAACATCGTTTAATTAAATTTTGAGCGATGTCGTGTTTTCTCTAAATACGAAATTATTTTAGTACACATTTTTACCGGAGTCACGATGTTTTATGATCGATTGTTATCCATAATAATGTAAATTGTCTATTTTCTTTATTTTTTTTACGATGTTTACGTTATGAAATTTTAAGAAAAATGTTACTATTAAACCGGTGTGTAACATTGTTTTAATAAAACTTATCCCTAAATATTATACTAAACCAATACATTCTATTGTTTATATTTTAAAATTAAATTTAACTTCTACATAGCACTAAACGCTATTCATTTAAAACAAAAAATAAGCTCTCCTCATAATTGATAGGCAATATAAATGTTTTTAAACTTTGAAAAATGATATGAAAAAAATTTTTAGGACAACAATAGTCCCCACGAGGGATTTTCCAGCGCCCAGTAGTGGGCATTATGTCGGTTTAGTACTCCGGTACGCTGAAACAGTGCCTCGTCCGACCAAACAATGTTGGACAAAAAAAGTCTGATTTATCTTCAACATTATTTAATGCCCAGCTGCACCTATCAAATCGACGCACATTATCCCGTGGCAACAGTTCTTGCTGCAGAGTGACATGATAGGGATGTGCATGTTGACTATGCAGTATTTGCCATACTCGGGCCCGTGTTAAGCCACAAGCCATGCTGATTTCTCTTGTACTGCTGTGTGGATGGGCTAGTGCATATGCCAAAATACTCTCTGGCGGTATACGCATACCTGCACTCACTGGTCTGCCAGAACGCAGACGACTTTTAGTGCTTCCTGTCTCCATGAGCCGTCGCACTACATTTGTGATGGTAACTGCACTTAGATGTGGCCCTCCTGGAAAACGAATGGCATACTCCCGTGCAGCATGCATTGTGTTTCGTTGACATTCGCCATAAATAAGCACCATCTCGCAATATTGAAAGTTAGTGAAGCTTGACATTCTCACACAGCTCCAAAATTCTAAATACAAATGTTTATTTTTAAGAAATGTATCTTTTGTAGGATCTCATTCATTTAGGATCATTCAAAATTCCATATGTTTTGTCACTTTCAAAAAAGAACAGATATTTTCTACCCGTCGCTAGACAACAATTGAAATTGCCACAACACAGAAAATGAAATATTTAAAAGGAAAGTGCTCGCACATTAGGAATAAAATTATCGTCTGCCATCAATAATTATATGCTATGAGATTATGCTGTTTGTATCAAGCGAGCGCCAACACCTTTTAAACTAAAATTTTAAATGCATTGGGAATTAAAGTTTTCAGACATTACAGTACAGTACAAAGTCACAAACTGCATTTTCACACTGCTACATATCCGAAATGTGAATATGTAGAGTAGAACAGTCGCGCATAGATTATGGACATTTTTGGGTATATACAGGCGCCAATTTATCTTATTCGTGTGAACCAAATATCGTTTCGTACTAATTAATTGATGCTCTAAAACTTTCTAATTGGAAATTTTGCTCTATCTCTTTTCGTTTTCGATTTGCAATGGCTAACTTCAAAATTTTACCACTAGGGGCGCAGCTGTTGTTTGCATTAGTTCAGGTATAGTCACTTTATTATACCGTTACCTCACTTGCGTGGCTGTAGCACTTTCCGTTTGCAAGTATTTTCAGGTTAAAGGGACTTTCTTATGCACCCTGTATAAAACTTCATTTGAAAGCATGTCTATTTTTTTCTTGGCTATTTCATATTATTAAATCTATTAATTCTATTTTTAATTTTTTTTCTATTATGAGTAATTAAAAAATTGGAAACTTTTTATAAATGCTTAGATATATTACCTTATAATTTGTTTTTAATGGGGATTTACTTCAAATTATCACAATTGATAACAACATGTGTATAAAATTCTTTAAAATATAATTTAATACTGCACATTTAATGACTTTGACATTATTTGTATTTTTCAGGTGTATGCTAAATTTAGCAGTTAGATTGTTTGTAATTTTTTTCCATTTATTTTTGTACAAAAATCAATGACTTAAAATAAATAAAATATCATTATTTTATTATAAATAGAAGTTTGATAAAACTTTTTATTATTAACTTGCTTTACATATTTCCTTTCAAATAATGTGTATTAAATGCCATAAATAGTATTTTATAACATAATAGTTTGTCGCACTTAAATTTTATGGGTGGTTGTGTCTACTGGAACTTATAATAGATTTAACATTTGAATTATTGCTTTATAAACATCTATTTTGTTAATAATTTTATTATTATTATAAATTAAAAGTACTATATAACTGTAAAAAGTAATCAATAATATTTTTTTTCCCCTCTTTACTGTTATTATGCAATAAACAAATTGTATAAATATATATATCTTTATTTACTTGCTAAAAAATATATAATGTGTATTGTTATTGAATATTTATTAAATAAATACAGTCTTTTTTCTTTTTATGTAGGGCAAGGATTCTAAGTGATAGTGGTATCACCCGCATTGAAGAATACATGGCACAAGATCATGAAATGTTACGCCGAGCTGCAACTCAGTGCATTACAAATCTTATGCTCTCTGATGAAGTATGTATTTCACAAACTAAATTCACCTTTTAAATTTTATATTTCTTTATGGTATTAATAAATGTAACATATTTCTTGAATGTGCAATAAAAGTTGAAAGAGGTTGCCAAACTACAAAATGATTAAAAAAAATTGTTTGACAAAACAAGATGAATAATTCCTTATTCTTATTCCTGGTTCTCATTCACTAAATTTCATTAGTTTTTACAAACAATTCAATATCAGAGTTTCCCCATTCAATTTCATAGGGGACTGTGCCTTACCTGCCCTTTGGTTACAAATATAACACTCTTTTTGCCCCTTATGCAAATAAGTAACACCCTTCTTGCCCCTCATTAAAAAATATATATATATATATATCCACCCTTATTGTCTTTTGCATAACAGAAAAAATTTGCCAGGTATCAGAAATGGTTTGTTTTAAAATTTTTTTAGTGCATTACTTTTGAATATTTCAGCCTGGAAATATCATGGGCGTGAAAAATAGAGGGGGAAACATCACTCCAACATTTTCTCAGAAGTGAAAAGGAAGGGGTTAATATTCAAAACTGAAAAAAAAAAATGTCTTTTTAAAAATACAGCATAAAATTCTTGAAAAAAGTTTTAACTATGAGTACAGTGAAAAGCCAACTTAATAGAAAGTTGTATCATATGCAAATAAGAGCATGATATCAAGATTGACATAACTCATGCAAAATATGTGGAGTCAGCAGACGTAGTACTAGGTAACTTAAAAATAAAGAGAAAAGGTGCATTTTCGATTGCTGCATGTTAAAGGAAGATTGTATATTTAATATGGCTACAAGAAACCACCAGTATGCAATTACACTTGGTAGAATTATGTGCAAGCTTGTGGAGATGCATAGTGTGATGAGTTTGAAAGCCTTCCTAAAGGACAAATAAAGTTGTAGAAAAAAAGCTTGGGGTAACTCATCAAGCGATTGATTACAGATATAATATTCAGGCAGGAAAAAAAATAGACAGCAGACAAAATTACTCAGCAGCTGCATATGCCGACCAAGTGACAGGTCTGATTTATGTGGCCAGACACTTTCATAAAGGTGGCCAATTCACCTGCCTTCTTAAATGCTGTATATGATTGACAGCAGCACTGATGTAATTACAAAGACTAGACAATTCATGAATGGAGTATTACTTTATCGATTTGACTTTATTCTGTTTATCGATGAGAGCTATTTCAGTCTGATAAATGAGTTTTGGAGTCATTTGATAGTGATACTGTAATAATCTTAATGGGACCAAAGTTTTTCCCCACTTAAGATCAGATAAAGAAGTTATTGTGATAGTCCTAAAAAGCTTGTAGGAGTAGAGATTATGAAACAGAAACCAACACAGCTCCACATTTTTGACAGATGTTCATTTACTAAAGATTCTTGTTGTGATGAAGTTATCCTTTTCCAGATTTATATGTCTGCCAGGATATCATTAGTCCAAATATTAATTTTATGGAGAACTATACAAAGCCAAAAAGGTCACATGATGTCTTGTAGCTTCTAGACAATAAAGATATCTGCAGAAGGGATTAGCTTGCCAGCCCTGGTGATTTTATAAATCTTTTAAATATAATTAAAACATATGTTACAGGGCTGGATTAAGGGTCGTTGGGGCGAGTGCTACATTGTGTCTCTGTAGCATGAATTTCATGTCACTCATTCTGTTGATATTTGTGGATATATGGCAGAATTAGAAAATCTGTTTAAGTTTTGCTACTACTGTACGTTGAAAAATTGCATATTTCCTATATATTCTTTTTTTTTTTTTTTTTTTTTTCTTTCTTAAAATTTGTTTTTTTTTTTTTTTTTTTTTTTTTTTTTGCCATTTTTTTTCTTGCTTCAATAAAAGTTGTTTTCTCCTATTTGTTGTCCAATGAATATATCTAATTGATTTAATAATTGCATTGATATCTTAATGTACTTAAAACTGTCGTTTGTTGAAGCATTTTCATATAAGTTGTTATTTATTAATGGAATAAATAAAGTAATAAATAAATTATTTGTAGGTTATTAAATTGTTTGAAAAGCCTAACGATAGAGTGAAGTTTTTAGTTTTACTGTGTGACGACGAAGATTTAGAGACTGCTAAAGCTTCAGCTGGTGCTTTGGCTATGCTGACTAGTGTCAGTAAAAAATCTTGCAAGAAAATATTTGAGGTAAATTCTTAATCATGTTTATTTGATTACCTGTCGAACTTGTTTAGTTACCATTTTCTTGTACCACTCGTATTATATCTTTCTTTTTTTTTTTTTTAAATAAATAAAAATCTCAATTTCATCTTATATATTTATTTTTTATAATAATTTTTAAGTAAATTATAATTTCTTTCTTTCTTTCTTAAAAAATATGATTAGGCTTACAATTAATAAAAATACCTATTGGTTCTTTAGTATGAGCACTTTTGATTTTTTTTCTTCCAAAGCTTCCTCATAGATTCTTTATGGATATCAACACTTTTCATCTTCCTCCAGGAGATAGTGCCATGTTGTGTCAACTTTAGCTGGTTTTACGTCATCCCATGCACTATTATGAGCTAAGATTTCCAATGCTTCCACTTTAATAGTGTAATAATAATTATTGCAATCGGTATTATTTTTTATGTTAGTGAAATGTATTTTACCATGTTTTTATTAACTTCAATTCTTGTTTGTTTGTCCAGTACAAATCTTGCAATTGATTTTTAACTAACTTTTCTACTAGCTAGACATTTGAAACTTTCAGAATAGCTCCGAACCCAATGACAACGCAATACTTCGAAGCCTGATTTTTGAATTTTTGATTATTTTTCTTTTAATTAATTAAAATATGAAAATAATAACCTCCTAATAGCTTTAAAAATAGCCATTAAAATATTAGCTATAATTTAATAGTTGGCAAAAAAAATTTACGAGTTCATTTTCTTTCGACATAAAAATAAATACATTTAATTAAATGTGAACGTTAAAAAATTGTAAAAAGTTAAATTATGCATGTCACAAAAATTGACGTCATTATCACTTTAAAAATTTTATACACGTTGATAAAGTGCTAATGTAGTTCTATAGCTATGATTCAACAGAAAATTAAAAAACATGGTATATAAAAAGTTTTTTATCTTATAATTATTTATATTTTTGTTTTTATTGTTTTTAGGGAGAGCTGTAGTTATTGTTTGTTTTCGTTAGCTGTGACCCTGCTCACCTATGCGCATGCGTGAGGTCTGCATTGATTTTGTTAAAATAGGGTAGAAGCGTAGAAGATGAGAGAATGTTTACATTTTACGAGTGAGAGATAAGTTGCGGTTTCTTTTTTCTTTTTTTTTCTTTTCAGGACATTATTGAATTTTGAGGCGATACTTCTTCGTTATATTCGTATAAAGGCAAAATGCTGATTTTTCCCCCTTGTAATTTTTAAATAAGTGTAGAAGATCAGTTTTATTCTTCGATGCAAAATAAAATCCGTAAACTTAAAAGTAAATGCCTGTTTTCTTTCTTCTTCTTCTTCTTTTTTTTTTTTTTTTTCAGTTAAAATTATTTTTATTTGCTTACTTGATCTCTAAATTCGTACTATATCTGTCATACCTGAACACTTGTTTCATGCACTGATTATAGTAGTAAATTAATTAAAAATGACTTAAATTAGGTAAAATTTACATAATTCATTAATAAAAGAAGAGAAAAAGAACAACGTTTACAGTAGACTTTACCTGTAGTAAAAGTAATATATTTTTTTCTTTTAAATTATACTGCTAAAATAAAAATACCATATTTTTGGATCTCTATTTTACAAAAACACCTCTTTTAATTCTTTTTTTAGGTGAAACAAATTCTGGATTAAGGTCATCTCCTGCTTCTCGACGAATATTTTTAATAGTGCCAACACTCACACCAGCAATCTTACTGGCTCGTTTTGTAGGATGTGTTAATGGAATAATTACATCTCCGTTTTCTGCTTCTTGATCACAAAATTTGATAATATTATATAAAATCTTCTTTGTACCACTCCTGAATGGTTTATGTTTACTTGAACTAGCCATGGAGGAATAAATACTAAATTAATTGAATAAACTTTAAATTCGCGTAAAAAGGTAAAATAAATATTGAAGACTCATAAAAAGAAAACGAACACGTGTAGAACGAAAAGCGCATTTGGCTAAGTGCCCATCTCATTCAACGCATCACCCCTTTTCCGAGTAGGATCGTTCCGCGAGAGGTAGACATGGTTTACGAAAACGGACAGTAGTTTATTGTTTTAATATTGTTATGATGTTATTTAATTGTATTTTTTATTTTCCTATGTATACTCCTGTTTGGTGTTCTTCATTTTGAAAATTAATTTGGTAGGAGGCTGTGGTTTTGAAGGTTCAAGGTGGTCTTTATCATTGTGGATTCTTTAAAAAATATTCTTGTTTTATTTTATCTGTGTATTCCTATTATAGTGGCTTCAGATTTCAATTTTTTAAAGATTCCTTTATTATATGGGATAGAGGTGTATTATATTTAGCTTTTTGTTTTTATCCATTTTCTATATCATTTAATTTTTTTATTCTGTTTTTATGTAGTTTAATAGGTCTTTGTTATAGCCTGCATTTTGACATATTTAAGTTATTTTATCTAGGTTTTGTTTTAATAAGGATTCGTTCAAACATACATTTATAGCTTGGTTTATATATGATTGAAATTGCAGTAAGTTTATAAGGGGTTTTATGTTTAGTTTACATTATTTCAAACGAATCCTTATTAAAAAAAAAAAAAAAAAAAAGAACTAGATAAAATAACTGAAATCTGTCAAAATGTGGGCTGTTAAAAAAATAAAAATAAACAAACTATTTAAAAATAGAATTAAAAAATTAAACCATATAGAAAATGGACAAAAACATAAACTAAACATACTAACTCTATCCCATAAAATAAAAGATCCTCAAATGAATTGAAATGTGAAGCCACTGAAATAGGATTTCTTTCCAAGAATATTTTTCAACCAAAAATATTTTTCAAAATACCTACAGTCAGGAAGACAACATAATCCTCTCGAAACTGCAAGCTTTTACCAAATTAGTTTTCCAAATGAAAAAACAAAACTGAAGTACACATAGGAATGGCTAAAGTAAAGTAAACAGGATTAAATAATAGTATAATGATATATCAGGAGCAATAAACCCTCCACAGCCCTCACTAAAAATCAATAAAAATGAAAATATAAAAAATTTTATTGACATAAAAAAATTGCTAATTATAGTTTTCGTTACACCATTAAACAGGAAGCAGTGGAAATCTTGACTAATAGTAGTAGTGAATGCAATGACATAAAGCCAGCTAAAGATCCAGCTAAAAAAACAATCTGCAGAAAAACTGTAAAAAAAAAAAAAAAAAAAAAGTCAACAATGTGAAGATATTAGGAACAAGAACCATAAAATCTGCAGAATAACTGCAGTTTTGAAGCAAAGAATTTGCAGATAATTCCCCCCCCCCCCTTAAACTTATTATTGTTCCAAATACCTTCGGATTACCTGCAGTTTTCTTTTTGTTTGAAGATTTTTTTTTAGCTGGGCATGCAAGGTGCAAGATATGCTGTCTGCTGGAGGAAGAGAAGAAGAAAACAGGTAAAAATGTCCATTTACAGAGAAGTCTGCGAGGAAGGTTTGGAGGAAACAAACCAAATGTGCTCATATTAAAGAACTAATCAACTTTATTAATAGTAATGTAAGATGTTTTTTATACATTAAATGTTTAAAATTTTTTATTGTATTAGGCTCCCTTAGATATTATTTTTTCCCATTTTTATAATACAGTAAAGCACCGTTTATACATCTCTCATTTATACATCTTTTATATTTATACATCCTTTTAGTGAAATCTCGATTCATTCCTATTCATTTTAATGCAAAAATTCTTCGTTTATACGCCATTAATTAGAAAGCATCTTAAATAGAGAAAGACAGGAAAGATCGAAGAATACTAATCAAAGAATCAATTGAATTTACAGTAGAAGTTTTAATACTCATAGAAAAGCAGCAGATCCAATGGATATTAAAGATTTTTAATGTTATTAAATAACTATCCCATGGACACATAAATTGTATGCTTATTAGTAAAGATACGCAATATATATAATTAATATTAAAAATGTGTTCATATAGTTCTTAAGAAATCTATTTATGTAATTTGCAAGAGAGGTGACTACTCTGGTTCGTACTATTTTATATAGCAAGTTGCGACCTAATTTTCATACCTTAATTTTTTTTAATTTAATTGTCCGATCGATAAGCGGTTTAGTCCGAAGGATTCAGAAAAATCCTATCTTTCATTTGGTACCTTATTTGTAACGAAATTTTGATTAGATTTTTTGAAATTAATTAAAATATGAAAATAATAACCTGCTAATAACTTCAAAACTTGACATTTAAATTTTTAATTGTTACCAAAAAAAAAAAAAAAAAATTACCAGTTATTATTATTTTTTTTTATTTAGCATAAAATGAAATATGCTTTCACATGAAAAATAAAATATTATAAAATATTAAATTTGCTCATGCATATAAAAATATTAAAATATGAAAATGGAGTTAAAAAACAACTATAACCTTTTGTAATATACTTCATTTTTAGATTTTTTTTCTTTTTTGTTTTGTTTAATAAGTATGTTTTTGCATGGATGAATCGCGCTTGACATGAAAGCTAATTCATTGATAATCCTGAGTAATATTTAAAAATTTTGATGCTGAAATAGATCAGACATTTTTTACCAAGGACTCTACTTTTGTGAAAGCCACTTTAAGCCAAGCAGTGCATCAAAGATATAAATAAATGATAAAATATTGAAAAACAGAAAAGAAAAAAAAGGAAAAAGAGAAGAAAGAAACAGAAAAATAATCACACAAATTGTGTAATTTTGTCTAAAATGGTGATAAAAATTCAAAAATCGACAAGGGAAGCTATATTAAGGCTGTACTATGATCAGATTTACACATTTAATTAATTAATTATTTATTTTTCTATATACCAACTACTATTAACTAACTCAACTACTATTATAACCACAAAAAATTGTCTCATGTGATGGGTGTATCCGATCATAGCACATTGTAATATTATATTTGGCGTAAAATTGTTGTCATTTTATAGTTGATCGAATAAATCAAATAAATATAGAAAACAACGTGAAAGAAAATATTATGTACACCACGTATAATATTGTTCATATGCAACTGGGATTCAAATATAAAATTGCTACTTAAATTTTTTCGATACTGTTTGTTTTGAAACTGTCATCTGAGAAGCACCCAAATGGAAGCCCACTGGTAAGCTGTTGTCACAGGCACCCGAGAGTGTGCAAATGAGTGGGTCACTGCCGAAGGCAGCAGGGACAGGAAGCAAGCTTTTGAGCATTTTCTTTTTTTTTTTTTTTTTTTATAAAGCGATATAGAAAAGAGTTTCCTTTAAATATAGTGACCAGCCAAGCAGGCATAGCCTTTGTTGATTCACTACCTTAATTGATTTCACATTCCATCATTTTTTACAGGGTTATACTAGTGTAATATAATACTCAATATATGATTATATATAATTAGTACCTAGTCATGCATTAATAGTATGATTTTTCTCACATTTTATAATAAATCTTTTTTTTTTTTTTTTTTTATTGTCTTTTGAGAAAAAAAAAAGTGTATAATATACATTTAATAACTTAAGCAAAAATTATATGAAAATATTAATTAATAAAGTTTCTTAAGTGTCATTAAATTTGTAGTAATCAAAGTGTTATTATTAAAACTTTGATTATACATCTTTTCATTTATATGTCTTTTTACATCACCTTGACAGATGTATAAATGGTGCTTTACTGTACTTGTAAATTTATACTTCCAGTTGTGCAAATTTTTATTTTATTTATTTATTTATATTTATTTATTTTGTATGTGTGTGTTTATCATAAGCTTTGCATAAGTGTGTGCTTAAATTTGGATACAGATAGACAAACATTCAGGAAAAAATATAAAACATTTAAAATCAACAACTTGAATAAACTTAAATTAAGATTTTTTAATTTATTCATGAAAATCATACTTCCTGCTTATTACTAAAATACTACAAATAAATTTTACAATATATATCATATTACATTTTTTTTTTTTTTTTTTTTTTTTTGTAAAACTCTTGCTCAGTGTAATAATGCATTCAGATTTATTTTTATAATTAATATTTATAGATTTTTTTTTTTTTTTTTTTTTTTTTAAGAAAGAACCATTTACTTTATTTTCATTAGAATGATTATAGCTTCTGAAATACTAAGTAAAAGTGTAATATTTTGCATATTTTTATAAATAATATTTTAATATTAATAATAACAATCATGACTGTCAAATAAACACTGATACATAATTAAATCATTTACATTTTTTAGGTTCACTTTGTTTTATTTCTTTAAAAATATAGTATTATGTCATGACAAAAGAAATTATAAACACAAACTAAAAATGTACATTAAAAATTTAGATTATTAAAAATAAATAATGTTGTATTTTTATTTTAAGTAGAGTAAAAATAAATGTGTAATTCTAATTATAATTTATTACTACCCACAAAAGTAGTTTGATTTCATTGGCATTATTACTTGCCTTATTTTAAGTTAAATGCTTTTTTGTAGGAATTACAAAATTAAGTTATTTTTAACTGAAAATTGTTCTCTACATTTCTCTCTTTTTCTCACATGCATATGTATATTTTATTTATTTATTCTTAATTTACAAATTTGAGGGGTTTACTCAACTGTCAGTTACTTAGAATTTTTAAATTGATAATTTTCATTTATTAATTTTTTCCTAAAAGACCTAAATCAAGGCCATAGCAAAAGCATATGATCATTTTCTGCAAGGTTGTAGCCAGAAAATTTTTTCAGTGGGTGTTCAAACTTCAGTATATAATGTTAGATGTTAAAAATGAAGAATAACTCAAATAATTTTCAACAGTCTGCATAATTTGAGCTCCCCCCTCCCAATCTCTGCTATGGCCTTGATTTTCTGTTACTTGTTGCTATTTTTAATTAACCCAATATTAAAAATAAACAAAATAAATATTCAATGATAACATTTTCTTTTGTTTGTTTACTGTATTATAATATGCTAAAATCTCATAGATATCAACTTTTATTAAAACCTATAAAATTCAATTACTATCATTAAACTGTTTAGTTTTACACCAATATTTTTCATCCAGTGTTCTTGGTCTCCGGGGTGAACTGGCATTTCCTTGACTATTTCTGCCTTGCAAAGTTTATTTATTATGTTGTATCATCTATTGTTTGTATGAACAGGCTGTGTATCTCTACAAGCTTCAGGTTCATTATTTATTCCTGTTGCTTCACAGAGATATTATATTTATGATTATTGTAATTAGTTTATGGCATAAAAGAATTTGGATATTACAATCCATTAAACGGCATACAACTTGGAGGGGGGGGGGGATACTCAAAAATCCTATTATAATTTTCCCTTTTACTTTTTAACAACTTCTTTTATTTAAATTAATTTAAACAACCATTAAGCACTAAATGTTGGGGAAGTCATGCAAGATAATTTTTCTGAAATGTTTAAAAGTTATATCAAATTTGTATGTTTACATTCAGTGAAAGTTTTGTTTGCATCTTAGATATTATTAAAAACTGATAATTGTTATCATATAACATTATTTTTATTTTTGCTTTGAAAGTACAGTAAATAAATATTTTTTAAAAATATGGTAGACATTAGAAATTATATGAAATTATGAAGACTGAATTATAAAAGAGTAATGTCTCTTTTAAATTTTTAAATTGAGAAAAATTGAAGCATATACTATATTTTATCAAATAGTTAAAGAAATAAAATACTATTTTTATTTATATATATATATATATATATATATATATTTTTATAATCTACTAGTATGTACTTATTTGACAGAAGTATTTCTAATTCCTAATTGAATTTTTGTACATAAATATAATTTTTTTCATCATTTCACTAAAATTCAACTAATAAAATATCATTGAAATTATATTACACCATTCCTTTAATTTAATAACATCTTTTACAATATTGAGTTTTAAGTGTTATTTGGCAGTAGGATTTTTTTCTTTGTGTGATTGTGTGTACTTACTTCAGTATCAGTTGTGATGTGGGAAGAGAAAGTTCTTCTTAAGCATGTTATAAATGGGATGGTCTCATAGGCGTGAATCTATATATAATTGGCTAGGTTTATTTACACACTTGAAATCCAGTAGGATCTGTAAAAAAGCGTGCTGGACACTGGATAAAATAAATGTAAAAATGGCAGTTATAAACATCCCTGTTTAGAGACTGAAATTTAAAACTTTGATTATCATTTTCTAAATTAATCAAAATTTGTACTTCTTTTATGTCAGACTAAGCATTTAAAAGATTAAATCTGTTTCTCAGTTTAAAATGCTTATTAATTTTATACATTTTAGACAAAGTCTTGGCTTGAAATATTATGTAAACTGTCTGCCAGTGCTGATAAAGACTTGTGCTACAGAGGTGTTGCCATCATTCATAATATGATTCATGCAACTCATTCTTGTGCAGAAAAAATCATTGAAACAAATTTATTGGAAATTTTAATGGCCCTAACAAGACCTGAAGTGGATGATGTGCCTCAGAAAGTAAAAGATCTGGCAGATGCTGCTCTTAAAAAGGCAGAAGAATGGAAGTTAATCAAAACCAATACTGGAGAAGCAGAGGAGGATTCTGATTAAAGTGAGTATTGTAAAAAGTCAAAAAGTCAAACCAATATATCTGTTTTTCTTTAATTAATCATATTAAAAAATGATAAATAATATCTTTTATATATGTATTTTGATATGAATCTTGCCTTAAAATTTGGAAATCTTACAAAGATCTATTATGTATAGTTTTTCGGCTTCACTCAATAAATTTTAATGTCTGATGACATATTTATTACAAAACAACGTATAAATATTTTATTTAAAAGACTGAAATTTAGCAGGGGTGATTGAGACTCAAAGGTAAAAATAAATTAGTCTCAAATAAAATAATAAATAAATAAAAAACCTGGAATGTCCAATGATACTCGAATTATTTAGACCAGAAGCCCTCAATATTTTTATGTCTTTTATCAGCCATCAATAAAAATATGTAATTTGTTCACATATCTCCTGGATGACAAATGAACAACCAATGAAACAAAAAACAACTCTGAAATATGAGAAATACAGATAGAATTACATTAGAATCCTGAAATCAGGGAAAGCCTCTGAACACAGTCACTCTAATTTAGACATGAAAAATCTTTAAATAGGTTTTATTTTATACTTATTAAATTAAAAATACCTTATTAAAATCCTTATAAAATTTGAGCCTTTATATAGTTCGGCGCCCAGACGGGGCCATCATCAGAGCTCGAAATGACAAGAAAATCACTGCTGGGCAGTTTGTTATTGCTGTTATTCTCTCATATATTTTTATAATTTGCATTTTTTTTTTTTTTCCATAGTCTTATTTTGTTTCACTGATTCAATAGAGACTTAATTTATAGAAACTTGTCAAAATTTTTTGACAAGTTTCTATGTTAAGGTTTCTCTTATGTTAATTTGATAAACGATTTAACAAAATCTATACAACATTTCTCTAATGTGGACCAGTTCCGAATATATTTTGTCGAAACGAAACGAAAATAATAAAATTAATAAAATCCGCGAGGATAAAAAAATATTTATAAATGGACAATATTTAAGCATGCAGACTCACTTCAATGATATAATAAGAAAAAATGACGACATTTGTCTGATGAGATTATTTTATGGAAGAATGTATTTTTAAAAGTTGCTTTTTCAAAATCTTTGCAAGCGTCATTTTAAAGATATGTATGCAATACTTTAAAGAGTATGAATTATTATCATGACTAAAAAATGCAATCATCAAAATAGAAATTAGTTTTTTTTTTTTTTTTTTTTTTTTTTAAGAAAAAATTGTGCCAAAATAAATAAATGAAAAGTTATCGCCAACAGAGCGATAAAAATTTATTTAGCAATGAATTTTATTTTGAAACCTTTCTTATAATGATTTTGCTTTCGTTATTGCGCAATACTAATTTGGTTCTAATAACAATTTGGCTTCTGGTAAATTAAACTTTTAATTAGGTTGAAAAATTTGTATAATATTTATGAGTTTCGAATTTTAAAGGTAAATAAGAAAAGAAATAAAGTGCGAAAGTTTTGCATGGATTTGCTAGTATCATTAAATTGTGTAACATATTATCAGTTAGTTGTTATAACAGTTGTTATTGTAGCACTAAAGCTTATATATGGATAATAATGTTTTTATTTTACTTTCAAGTGCATTACTGTAACTGATAAAAATGTTGATGTACATTGATAAAAATTGGGTTTCCTTTGAGTTTTCTAACTGTAGATAAAATTTATTAACAGCAATGATAAATAAAAACATTACAAGCAAACACTTGTAAAAACATACAACACTTGGTTAAGGTCAAAGTAATTAATCGAGACCCTTTCTCTACAAAAATGCTTTTCTGAAATAAAATGCTGAAAGAACTCCTGATATGTTAAAATTTTATATGTGTGCCTGTAAAACTTTTTGTGTCTGGGAATTTTATAGTCATTTCTTTTTAATTTTATTACAGTTGTCTACTATTATAAAAGTTAGAAGCAAATATTAAGTGTACACATAGACAAATATTTTATTTTCAGAGAGTATCAGGATACTTAACTTTTCTTAAATAAAATAACTATCAAAATTAGAGCATTAAGTCAATCTATCTATTAATATGCAAACATGAAATTTATCGAACATTTTTAGTCTATTTTTAATAAAAGGAGAGACTTCTGGTGTTATTTTTACACAATCGTTACACACTCGTCACATAGTGACTAAATAAAATACAGTAGAATTTAAAAGAATTAAACAACTCGCTACTTTTTTATTCTTTGTTTCTTTCATGAGAATGAAATTTATTAATCAAAAACATAAATTCTGTCTTATAGCAGTAATTCAATTTTTAGCAAAAAAGTGGCGAGTAAAAGGGTCAACTGTCATTGGTGAGTAACTTAAAGTTTAAATTTTCAGACCTATTACAATTGTAATTGTACCCATTGTATATTTTTGAATAAAACGATATATATATTGTTGTATTTATATTTTTAAATGTCATGGATTTATTTTACCACTGTGTTACAGATGCTATATAACAGCAATAATTATTTAAGACTGCCTCAGATTCTTGCTCAAACCAATATACTACAGAAGCATAGTTTTAGCTTCAATATGACTCATTAGCTTTAATTTATCCTCAATGGTAGCCTACTTCTCATCTTCGCTTAAGCAATCACTCTTAGTCACCACATTTGAAAAATCTATTCCAGTCAATCCATCCACCATCAAAATGTTTTCAAGTAGATCAACAATATCCTAGAATTGCTCATGATGATTGCTAAGGGCAACCAGTAATTTCTTCACTTTTTTTTTTCATTGACAGAAAAAGCACATTTCTAGAAGCATATTAATTTTTTTATTCTGAAGAATAATAGAATCTAAAGCTTAACAGGATAATAGATAATCGTGACTCTACTATACTATTAATGATCATCATCAACTTCAGGGATTAGGCATAGTGCCTGTTCCGGCTTCATTAATGATATAAGATATTTTTAAATTGTAGTTTCTTTTTAAAAAAGATTTATGTGCATTTTTAACTTACCATTTCGTTTTCTTTTTTTTAGGTGGTCAAAATTTTAATATTTGAAATTCATCCTGATTTTGACATTTGTGAAGAATCAAGAATTTTATAGATTATATTTGAAAGTACATTTTTACTGCTGTCACTGAACAATTTTGTCTTGAAAGATCAAAAAACTTTTATACATTATTTATAATACAGTATTGTTTTAAAATGATTTATTTTTGAAGAAGTTGGTTGCATATACATTGTAAATAAACATTAATATTGTTAATGTGTTTGTTTAATGATTTTACATTTAAAATTCTTTTATAGAAAAAAGTAAATAACAATAGAATTAATACTATAGAGAATTTATTATTATTATAAATTATTAAAGCTCTTGAAGACATAAGAAAAAATTCTGTTTTGAGGATAAATTTTGCTTCATAGGCAAAACAACTATTTAAAATTACATTGGTAATGAATGCTTGCTTTGTAGTAGTAATTATTATTATTATTATTTTAAATTTTAGTAAGCATGAATTATTGCATTTTTTGCATCAATTTAAGAAGCCTCTACATACATAAATCACCTTAAGGGAATGAATCAATTATTAATATCATAAACAGTCAAACCACCATGCTGTAATACTTTTGGGGAAATTTACAATCAGAATTACTCATTACCTAATATATTTGTTTTTAATTCTGTTTTTATATACAGAAATTTATAAAATTAGACCAGTTTAAAAAAAAAATTCATAATACAAAATTCCGTAGACCACTAACCTTATTAAGAAACGCAAAGATATATTAGAAGATTAATCAGAGAATATCCATTTTACAAATAGGAAATTTTTTATTTAAAAAAATTTTGAAAACACTTATTAATCTATAATATTAAAACACAAAGCACTTTCTTTAAGACCAAAATCATACGATCTGGGCATGCGCTGAAGGCTATTCCTTTCCTTAGACAGAATTGGAGACAAGTAGCTGAAATTGGCTGCTTTGCTTTGAATCAATACGAAGCAACCAAAGCAGGCTCTATTCCTTTTCATAAGTGGAAAGACGATCGTTTGTGTTTATTTTATCACATCAACCGACTATAGCGTCTCCATGCGTTGACTATATTTCATAGTTTCATTCTGTAATTGATTTTGTTCTTCGATTTGATTGTAAATATTAGCTTAAAAAGTTCACAATTTCATACTTTGAACGACAGCAAGGTGTGTATAGATTCTTTTGTTATATTTCATCCACTTTGTGTAAAGTTTACTTTTTTGCATGTATCCTATGTTATCGTGTATAATTCCTCATCTTTTAGCACAGAAAACTGCACTTTTTTACTTTCTTTCTGCATTGTATAAATTACTTCATGTATTTAAAATATTCCTGTATATATTTTAACCTTTCTTCTGTACTGTAACTACACTGAAACACGTTTAACACGAAACTAAGGGGACAAAAAGATTCATAGAAAAAGTACAAAATTCGCCAATGTTTTCCATGTCGTCAATTTTTATTTCCATTTCCTGTAAAGCTACTATTAACTTCCATCCATTAGGATAAAAATCAAGTATAAATATTGTTTTTTGGAAAAAAAATCAGATATCTTTTACTGAAGTGTCTTTTTCAGCACCATATGTATTGTTTAAAAATTGAGATCATCCATTGTTTTATTCATCTCGCAATTCGAATGCACATCCAAATAACTGCGGATACTCGTTACTTTCTTCATTTCTGCAGCAGAGGGGACAGGACCTGTATCGTTGATTCAATTGTCAGATTCGTCATCAAAATATACATAAGTGGAATCATTTTAATTATGAACGATGCCAAAAATCTCATTATCAGTGTATGTACACACATGGTCATAGATGGCAACATATCGTAGCATAGTTGCCAACATTATAATTTATTCCGAAGCATTTTTATCTTCGCCTTTAATCCGCACCACTTAATTTATGGACTATTCTCCTTCAATAAAATAAGGAAATATTACTCTTAAGAAAAATGTGGTATGGAAATAAAGGCAGAGTTAAAAATGCTCTGGAATGTTGGCATCTCTGTTGTAGCAACCATGTCATTGCAGATCGAAAGCGAGTTTTTTTCGTGTTAAAAGAACTTTTTGAGCTAATACTTATGACCAAATTGGAAAACACTGTCACAATTCATTCATACATTTGTTGCTTTTTCATATAGTTTCTTACATAAAACTTTTTTACTTAATTTATATGTTTTAAGGTGGTCTTAGTCCAAACATGTACTTTTCAAAGATTGAATAGTGTGCATGTATGTGTTGGTCGAAAAGGGGGGAATTTTCTGTCTGCCAAATCACCAAAAAAAAAAGAAAGACAGACAGAAAACAGTATTTTATAATTGCGACAAGACAGGCTCACAGATGTGTTCATCAGTTTTTGACAAAAAATCAAACAAAGTGGACATAGAAAACCAGAAGTCAGGCTGTATTAAGTCTGTATCTCAAAAACTGCTCTGACAATTTTCTTTAAATTTGCTATATACATGCTTGCCAACCATCTCATTATGAAGCGTAGTACTTTTAGTCGCCGCCTTTTTTTGTACACCAGTCATTTTTTAGAGTAATTTCATTCTTAGTTAATCGTAACACTATTTGAAGAAAATTGCTCTAAATATAAAGTGGTGTGGGAAAAGGGGCGTTAACAAGTCTACGCTTATTAATGAGGTGGTTGGCAGTCCTGTATATACACCATCTTGCAGTTATACTTTTGTTTATTATATAAAAATAAATTATCAGATAAAATTTGCTTTCAAAAGACATGAAAAGAATGTAGAATTATTCATTCATCATAGTTAATTTTTTCTTTTTTCTAATTTACAGTTATATAACTTCTAAGTTCAGGGTGCAATATATAAATAATACTCATATTGCTGATTATGTCATAGGAAATATTATTTAATACCAGTGTTATATATGTTTATTGGTTTACTTATATGGTGCCCAGTGTTGGAAATTGAGAAAATTATTTGTGAACCAAAAATGGCTAGCAGCTTAAAGAGTTAGGTGCCAAACAAATATTTGAGAGAATTTTCCAATTCTTATTATATATTCAATCCAGGTTTATGAATATTTAAAGTACAACCAATATTTGAAAAACCTAAATTTACAGAAGTCATTCAGTGAGTACAAAAGAAAGAGCATTTGAATTATATTTTACAGAAATAAAAATATTGAATGTAGTAAAATTAATGATAAATTCGAGATGTAGCAATACTAATTATTAATAAGCCAAATGTGACACATTGTGAAAACTTTATACAATTCCATAATTGGTTTAACTTTTTTTGCACTATTTGATTTACCTAATATGTTTTCTTTCAAATCAGATTTAAATAACATTTTAACATTGTATCTTTATCATCTCTATGATGTTTATTAAAATAATTTAACTCTTCACTTGCAGATGTGTTAATTTCCTGAACCCCCCAAAAATGATTTATTATAAATATCTAAAGATACAAAACACAATCCATTATCACTTTAAGAATTTGCAAATCTAAATTTACTAAAATAAGTTGTAAATTTTGAAAGCAAATCTTATTCAACCCAATTAGCTCAGGCTTATAAAAATAAAATTTATTAATATCTAACAATTAATGGATGTGAGTACGAGGTGGTTATTACCAGAGGGCATAGTTACAAAATTAGCTTTCTCTAGTAGAGAGGTAAGTAGCAAGTATTAATTCAAAGTGTGCACACACAGGGCTGCAGCAACTGAAAAGGGGACAATCAAAATTATTATAGCATTAGTACAATGCCCACACAGGACTGAAATATAAAAATTGTGTCACAGTACTCAGACTCCTACAAACCGACAAAGGTATTGTTATTTTTTCAGGAAATTTATTGGCAATTTAGTTACCTGACAATTTTAAATATATATAAGAATTTAAAAAGTAACAAGAATGTAACAATTCTTTTAAAAATTACCCAAAAGAAAGTGCTGAATAAACTTAGTAAAGGATTATAACCTGTGGTTCTATAATTAAACAAAGATTGAAAATTATTACTTATAAACGTTAAATAAATTTAGTCAACAGTAGAAAAAAATGGCACAATTAAGAATATATAAATAAATTTAAATATTTATTTCTCATAGGGAAAATACAAGTGAATATGCAAAATTAATAAAATGTACAACAGATTTCAGTTATAAAACATAGCTATTGGTGACCAGCACCATTTATACTTATAAAGCTTTGTGACCTTAAGACAAAAAATACATTTGACAATTGTAAATGATTCATAAAGGCTAAATATAATCATACAAATTATATCACATACATAATTCAGGAGTGATTGTGAATTCATGGAAAAAGAAATATCTGAAATTTTAGCAAGAAAAGTTTTTTTTATAGGATAGGAAGAGAACATATGATTTACTGCAGGGAGATCAAATCCCCTCATTGTGAAAAATATTATTGTTAATTAGGTTTAGCAGTCATATATAAAACTGATATTTTAGTCTTATTTTATTATTGTAATTATTATTAGAAAAACTGGAATTCCACTATTGAAAATGAAATAAATACCTAAAATCTGGTAAATTACCTGCAATCACTCCTGATAATTAAGTAACCCTATAAATAAAATTCTACATAAAATATTGCATTGTATTTGTAACCAAGTCAAACAATAAAGAGGGTGCTTCAGTTATCACTAGAAAAGAACTCAACAGTGAATTGAAAACATTGACAGGGTTTAAAACATTGTGACACTTTAATTAAAAATAGCTATTACTCTGAAATGCATAAGATCATCTACCTGAGAAGAAACATTTAATAATACGACTGAAAACTGATATTCTTGTATTACTGAGATTATACAACATAACTGCATAATGAGAATACATCCAATGAAATGTGTATGAAACTACAATAATTTTTTATATACTTAAACACATGTCATGGGTCACCAGTTAAAAAATTTTTTAGATATACAGTATTTCATCCATAATGATGGAAATTCTCCAACAAATAGCCAAGTTAAACCTCTTATTCTATTAATTAATTGCATGTAAAGAACTGTATTAAAGTATATTTAAAAGAGGTAAATGCAGATACTTGGCATCTATTTTATAATTTAAGAGAAAAAAAATGATGGGTACATTAAAAAATAAATTATCATATGTTTTAACAATTATCATCCAAAAATTTTAAGATTTCAAGAAAGTCATCACTTCAGAAATATTTATTATTATTATTTTTTTAAAATATATATGTCAAAAAGTAACAATATTATTTTTCTTACTTTGAAATTTGCATTCAAGCATTCTGAAAATTATATATATGAAAGATTTCTTAAGAGAATAAATTTATTTTATGTATTGATATATAGACATTACCAGATAAAAAAGTATTAATTGAATAATTTAAATGCATAAATGATCCCTTTCCCATAAAAACAAAATGTTTGAATTTACATTAAAAATGATATATTTATTTGGAAAACTGATTTTCTATTGATAACCCTGTTTTAGATTTATAATTCTTGCTGTTGAATTGCTTTTAAGAAAAGTAATTTATATTTGAGGGTATTTTCTATTAGTTCTAATATATATTCTTTATTTACACAAAATATATCACCAAGTTATTATCATCCTAAAATCTCATACTTAAATCTAAAGACAACTGCATTGTAATGTATTTATTATTATTATACGATTAAGAATATTCTGAATTGTTTATAATTTTTTGTAACTGAGGAATAATACATTAAGAAAAATATAAAGAGTACATTTCCATTCAATAATGCACAAAGAAAATAATTCATTTTGATAAATAATGCAATAGATTAAAAAATACCAAAATATTTTCGAAATACCATAATAGAATGCATAGCTCAGTTTTATTCCACTAATTTGGTGAGAAATAATCTGGTACTTCAACTGAGGCAATTAGGTTGTTTGGGAATTTTTTATTAAATGATATTGGCAAATGAAAATTAAATTACGAAAGTGAAATTTAAAAAAAATTGAGAAAACTTAAAAATTTTGGAAAATGTGGTTGAAAAAATTTACATAGTTTAAAATATTTCTTTAAATATAAACAAAATTAAATAAATTAAAATGCATATATACACATTTCCATACGAGGGAAAAAAATAAAGAAAGAAGCTTATTTAATCTATAAAACAAATTGCAGTAAAAGTAAAATGCTTCAAAACAATTGTGTTGACAGTTCTGTGTTTTTGTACACTTAAAGCATGTTTTAATCTCCCCAATATGGAAAACACATTGCAGTATGACACTGATGACATGGCAGGCATGTCGCACAATTTCAGATACATCTCCAAGATGTTGTATATATGTGGAAATGTATTCTATTTGCGACATGAAAACAACTTGACATTTAGCAGATATTGAACTGCCAACAGATTTCTATAATTTCCAGCAATAACAAAGAAACTAAAAATTATTCATAAATGTATAAATTAAAGTGCCAACTGTGGGGTTACCAATAAAATAATTGTTTAAGAACTGCATCTATGAATATAATAAAAATATTGCAATACTGGCATCAAATTTGCAAAAATAAAATGCCTTTTTTTTGTAAAAAATAACCTTTTTCACATCCACAAATGTGCCCTCTTTTTTTAGTAGCATCTTGCCCTTTTCTCCTAAGTAGCAGCACCTTGCACTTGATTCTATTCCTATTGCTGAGTTTCAATCTCCTGTAATGGCTGATGCCAAAGCTTTTTGTTTTTTGGTATCAAAAATCTTTGGTCGATAACATGGAATGACAGATCTATGTATATAAATTACTATATCTATGGTTTTTCCCAGTCCTAAAATTTTCCCTTAGAATTTGTTGCTAAATTTCTTCTACTAAAGGCACACATACAACTGTGTACCTCTCTCAGAGGTCACATTTTGCAAAAGCACAAAATTTTATTCTTCCCTTAATGATGATAACAATGATCCCTAACTGATTACTGTTCACCAATGCAACTGAAATTATCTTCATGTGTGTAATAACAATCAGTTTGTAGAGAAAAGAAGTAATAAAACTTCATAGTTCTGATTGTACATACAGATGGAATTCAAGTTTGGAAAAAAGAATTTGTGTCATACCATTATTTAGGTAATAAAATTAAATGCAATGGCTTTTATAGAGCTTATGTTGATTGTAAATGACAAAATAAAACTATTAATTCCAGCTAAAATAAATATTTTCTTTAAATATTTGAGTAAAAACAAAGTATTATTTTCTGCCAGGAAACTTTAGTAGAAATTATAAGATTAATAAAGACTTTTTTCATACAAAAATTAAGTAAAGCTGAATATTTTTTTCTAATATATGAAACAATTCTTGGGAAACAAAATTATGGCTAAAAAGTCTTCTGAAGTCAAATATTGATTATTAGAAAGCTACACAAATAATATAAATTTGAATTTTTAAAACCATTTAATTTATAGAATTTGTTTTGTAACTAAGATTTTCTAAACAACCTCTATTAAGAGACCACTTCTCTAGAATGCCAATTTCCTATGGCATGTGGGAGGTCGTCTTAGGAGGTTTCACACTGTATATGTATTTTTGGCAAACACATCAAAAATACACATGTATTTAGCAAAAAGGTACTGATTATAAAAATTTGCACCAACTTATATTGCACAATTATATTAAAAATTTTGTAATAAGGTCTGATTACACACATTTTTTTTTCCCCCAAATGCATATTTATTATAATAACATGCATTTCTGATATACCCTATAAATCTAATTTTATTTAAAAAATAAATTTTTACATTTCATAAAAGTTAAAGTCTATGATAGTAATGTTTGCAATTAATTACGAGCATAAAGCTGCTACAGAATACTCATAATGAATTAGGAGGGAGTAAAATTATATTATGCTTTTATGTAATCAAACACAAAATGGAAAGAGAAATATAATTTCTATTGAAGTAATTGAACAAAATTACATAATCAGTAGATATGGACAAATTAAATATGCAAATAACAAAATTAGATAGAACCCAATTATAATGTTACAAGCCTTCAACATCATTAAATCTATATTTCTTTTCCTCACTAATACAAAAATGTCAGCTATCAGAAGCATAAATAAATATTATTTGAATATACAATTGCTTGTTTCAGATAGTAAATTTTAAATATATATTTATATACTTTGGATATTTCAATTTAAGAATCTATAGAATTAGTCCTCATTAATTCTTTATAACAATGACGGCAAACTGGAACTGGCCGAGGATGAAAGTGACCTTTAAGAGGAATTCTCTTATCAATACATCGTATACAAAATACATCACCACAGCTCCAACAATGAAACTAAAATTGAAAAAAAAAATATATATATATATATGCATTTTATATTACAACTCATAGTAACCAAACAAGCTAAAATATATATTATATATTTGAAATCTGTCTCCTATATAAATTAATAATTTAACCAATAATAGTTATTTCCTTTCGTATAATAATGTTTAAAAGTCTCACTATCAATTATTTAAATTTTTTTTTATACCAGGGTGAAAGTCAATGAGAGGTCTAAAAATACGGATTTAACTGACTATAAAATCTTTTTGTAAAAAAATAGAACCGACTCCAAAACGCAACCTATTCAAACAACTAAGAAAAAAAAATTGGCATGAAATGAAACTGTAAATTGTGACTAAAAGTATAAAATAATTTCCTTCGCCAAACAACCTATAACACTACAATTAATCATAACTTTTGAAGTCGGCGCAAAATTAAATGAAATTTAATTAGTTTTTAAAGGTTTGTTTTTAGATCGTAGCAACAAATGCTGTTGTCTCGAATGATCCATTTTCATGTTTACTTTATTTTTTTTACCACTGTATACAATTGGTCCATTAGTAGCATCTACATAGAACAGTGAACATTCTTCACAATGCGATATTTATATTTCTACAAAGTTAGAGTTTCCTTTGCAATTTTGGTATAACTTTGATAACTATCATCCTTGGTTGCTTTTAGATTTGGCGATCAAAACATAATACAAAAATCGCAAGATGTATATTTTCATAATATATATTGTCTGAAGTATTGTTTCATATTCTTGATTACTCTCTTAATATACCTTATCAAAATTATCATGATATCCCGAAGAAATTAAATATGTTTGCCAGATAATTTTGCGATTTTTCTTTCACCAAGGACGTCAGATACCAGTATCTTCGGCAACTTTTGCTGCTTACGAAATCTTATTTGTTTTCTTGAATCAAAGTAGTTTTCGGCTGCGTTTTGCAGGTGACAATGTGAGATGTGTATTTTGTATAGGACTTGATTTTTGTATTCAAAAAAGGTATCAAATTTTATTTAATTTTGCGTCAACTTCAAAAGTTATGATTAATTGTAGTGTTATAGGTTGTTTGGCGAAGGAAATTATTTTATACTTTTAGTCGCAATTTACAATTTCATTTCATGCCAATTTTTTTTTCTTAGTTGTTTGAATAGGTTGCTTTTTGGAGTCGGTTCTATTTTTTTACAAAAAGATTTTATTTTTCTCTTTTCAGTGAAAACTTATTCGTATAGCAGAACATCTAAAGACGTTCGAAGGCAGTTTCACAAATCACAACTTCCAAGAAAAGTGACATAACTCAAACAATGGTTTATGTCACTGAAAAATACATGAAACGCACCCAATGTGAACAAAAAAGTTATATCTCTGTCTAGAAAGTTATCCACTCGAGAGACAGTTGTGCCAGTTTTATTATAGTCAAGTTATTTTTAAGTTGATTTTTCTCAAATGCTGCATTTTTAAGTTGTGTCATTTTTCTTGCCTGTATTGGATATAAGCAAAAAACTATATTGAAAGAGCATACGTTAAATTAAAAAGTTTTTAGAAATGTAAAGAACGGATACGCTGTATTTGTAACCAAAAATTCTGTTAGGCATATATATATTGAACTTTACAGTGAATACGTGTCACCTGCTGTGCTGGAAATTGTGCAGCGTAAAGTTCAAACAAAGAGCAAAATATGCATTGCAGCTGACGGAGAGAAGTTTCAACATCGATACGTACATATGGCTTTTACCAGTGTAGCTGCATGCGTTCAGCAGTTAGAGTGAGAACAGACTTTTGTAAGTTTCCTGTAATTTGTTTATATCTTAATGAAATCATAATGAAACCTATTTCAGGCCAAGATCATTACAACAACAAAAAAAGTATTAAAATTAAATCATCTCTTACGAAGTTATAAGCTAACAAATTTCAACAACAACAATGAGAAACATGATTTGTATTGAGAACCTCTTCCTTTATGGAGTCGGTTTAAAACGTCTAATCGATGTGACCGCTTACAATAACCATACTTTGAATTTTACATAGCATAAATGTCACCCGCTACGCTACAACATATGCAATGTCATTCAAGTGTGCACAAAATAGGAAATAGTGAACAAACAAATGCACGTATTAAGCGTTCTGTTTTCAGCATTAATGTCTAAACTCTTTTCGTACTAAATCGATGATGCTCTGCAATTCTTAAATTCACTTTTTTCCCCTGTCTTGAACCGTTTCCGAGATAGGAACGCTAACTCCACTGTTTTCCACCAGATGGTGCTGTATGTGGTTGAATCAAGTAGCACATGTCCACTTTACTATACCTACATACCACTTTTTTGTGTCTATAGCTGCAGCTGTTCAGCAGTTAAAAGAGTCGGGACTTACTTTTCTGAACACCCTGTATTTTCTTTTGATCGTAAATATATTACAATGGGACCTATTTCAGACCAAGACCTTTACAATAAAACAAAAAGTATCAAAATAGGATCATCCGTTCAGAAGTTATGAGCTAACAAACAAAAACAAAAAAACAAACGCTTTGAATTGCAAAACTCCTCCTTTTTGAATTCGGTTAATTAGAGCATCTTTTACGAAGTTATAAGCTTACAAGCACCAACAACAACACATAGCTCGAATTAAGAACATCCTCCTTTCTGAAGTTGGTTGAAAACGACTTTGTGCAAATCGATGTGACCGCTTACAGTACTTTGAACCACTGAGTATACGTGTCATCCGCTACGCTGCAAAGTGTGCAACGTAGTTCAAGTGCGCACAGTGTAGGAAATTGCGAACAAACAACTGCACATTTTAAGCGTTCTAATTTTAGCAATAAGGCTAAAAACTGTCTTTTCGTAGTAAATCGATGATGCTCTACAATTTCGTAATTAACTTTCTCCCATCTTGAACCGTTTTTGAGATAGGAGCACTAATTCTGCTGTTTTTCACCAGATGACGCTTTATTTTCCTTAGATTGTAAAGATATTACACTGGGACATACTTCAGACCAAGATCTTTACAAAAAAACAAAAAGTATCAAATAACCGCATTTTGAACTATATAGCGTATGTCTCACCAGCTACACTACAACGTGTGCAATGTAGCTCAAGTGTGCACAGTGTAAGAAATTACGAACAAACAAATGCACGTTTTTAGCATTATATTTTCAGCATCATTGTCTAAACTATCTTTTCCTACTAAATCGATGATGCTCTGTAATTTTATAATTCACTTTTTCCCCCTGTCTTGAACCGTTTCCGAGATAGGAACGCTAGCATGAATGTCTAAACAATCTTTTTGTACTAAATCGATGATACTCTTCAACTTCGTAATTCACTTTCTTCTCTAGAACCGTTTTCGAGATAGGAATACTAACTCCTCTATTTTCCACCAGGTGGCGCTGCAAGCGGTTTAACCTTGCAATGCATGGCAACTTTGCTATACTTACATACCATTTTTATCACTATAGCTGCAGCCGTTTAGCAGCTAAAAGAGTTGGGACTGATTTTTTTGGGCACCCTGTATTTACTTTAGATCGTAAAGATATTACAATGGGACCTATTTCAGACCAAGACCTTTTCAACAAAACAAAAAGTATCAAAATCGGAGCATCCGTTCAGAAGTTATGAGCTAACAAACATAAAAAAAACATACGGTTTGAATTGAGAACCTTCCTTCTTTTTTGAAGTCGGTTAAAAAATGGAAAAATTTTGACTAAATTTTTAAAAATACTGACTGTCTTTAGAAAATGGAAAAAAAAATAAAAACTGAATGTCGCACAACCAAAATTTCTTCTTTTAATTCTGTATTGCAAAATAACTATATTCAGTAAAACTTTAAAATTTATTAGTTAATAAACTATCCAGTAAGTTAAAAATTAAGATTTTTTAATGGGAATAAGTTCTGAAATTATTTTTAGATTAATACCAAATACTCAGGAGTGACACTTTTCATGTAAAAACTTGATAAATAATTCATTTGAATTTTAACATTAGCCAAACTTTAAATGAACTCCACAATTATATCTAAATTAAGTTCAGAGTAAAGTGACCTGGCATTTCAGAAAATAGATGCTAAAATACTAGAAATTTTGTTGATTTGCAGGGAAATCATCGCATACTTCATAAATTAGCTTTGAAAATAATAATAGTGAAGTCTAGTAGTGGCAAAATAATTTGTGCAACAGTTTCACTAATTTGCAGCGAAATACTAATTAATACTTATTTGATTAATGCATGAACAGATTTTGGAAAAAACAATACACAAATGTTGTTGATTAAAAATCAAGTACTTCCTTTCCTGTTTCATCAATTGTTGATAAAAAAGTAAAGTAAAAAAAAAAAATGAGTGATTAAATATGATTTTGTCTTAATAAGTGCTGGAATATTACTGAATGTTTGCATTAACATACAAAACACACTGTGTTTTATTTATCAGACAGAAAAATATTGTATGGTGTACTTTTATTTTATAAACAATTAGTACTTTGTGGTCACCACATAGCTTTCTTTTATATCATTCTGTAAAAAGTGCCACCAACCAATTAATATGCACAAAAATTTAATCAACTTAGCTTCTTACAATAAAGATTTTACAAAAGCAGTTTCATACATTTTTAGCCTACAACAGAGCCCCTTGTCGCCCAATATAATTCTAAATTGAGTCAGCAAAATTTTTCATATCCATTTAACATATTAAGTTTGGCGCATTTTGTATATACCTTAGAAATTGAGATATAACCTACCCATAAACAGAAAATACTTCATCACATGTCATCCAATATACATCACAACTGATTTAGCATAGTTTTTTATAATATCCATCTCCCCTACCAAGTTTAGTGGATTCTTATAACATAGATGTTGAGATATTGCCTCAAACATGGTTATATTGCAGCATAGCAATGCCACCTGTCAGTTTATATGCCTTAAATTGAAATAACATAATTTTTCACCATGGCTATCATACACATCAAGTTTTGTACACTTATACATCATAGAAGCTGAAATATATTCTTCTCTTATGTGGGCCAAATTGCAGCATAGTAGCATACTCGGCTGTACTTTTGCATCTCAAAATCTAATCAGCACCAATGCCAGTCAAGATGCAACCAAATATAAAGTGCAGTTGAATTGTGTCCATTAGTTTGTGAGAAAACAGCCTTCACAAAATTTTGGTAACCACAGACACAGATTGACACATATTATGTGACAAATGATGACAGATTTTTAATGATGGTCAGATTGTGTTAAGGACATCTTAAAAATGTGTAAATCCTAGTGCTCATGTTATGTATTTTTCACCCTGCCCTTTTTTGTTTTTGTTGGAGAAACCAACATTATAATCAGTCCTTTCATGTTGATTTAAACTTAAAATGAAATGTTGCTGTTAACTATTCTTGTTTTAAACATTGCTATTGGAGAGTATTTAAGTTATAAAAATTTTTTAAATAAAGTCTTTCAAGTAGTACTCACATATAAATTCCAAAATATCTGTTTTAAAATGTCAATGTGCTATTGATGACATTGTTTACATTTGCATTCGCCGGTTGAATTGCTCTCGGCAAATTTGTTGTAGTTAGCAAACCAACACGTAGAAGGCGGGACTGTTGTCAATTGCTTCCAGGTGAAACGGAGGTTCTGTGATCGCATGACATTAACTGACAGTTACACTGAAAACCATAGATAGTAAACGTATAAATATATCGTCATTTGCTTTGGAAGGTGGTATCATTTTGTTGCAAAGATGTTATTATCATTTTATGTTTTATATTTTAAATGAAAGTTAGTTATAATACATCGGTTATTTATGAAATATGAGTTTAAGTTTGCAGGGTTTTTCTAAAGGAATATGGTGACTTTATATGATTTAAGTTTTTTCAATGGCAAGTGTTTGAATTTGATGGAAGTTGATTACCGTTTCTCGGGCAGCTGTTAACGTCATATAGGCAAGTGTTTTTGATTTACATTGTCGGTGAATTGATGTTGGTGAACAAAGTTCGCTAGTTTTTGACTAGCGTTGTATGGGTTTCTTTGCTAGTTTAAATTTGTTTACATTAAGTTTTAAAAGTTTATTTTTAACGTTGCAAATTGTTGGTATTGTATCAGTATAATCTTGAAGTATTAAGTTTTAAATATATAATAAGTTGTTGATAATTTTAAAGTATTAAGTTTCAAAAATATATTAGTTGTTGTAATCTTTAAATATTAAGTAGCTGATGTTATACTGGTTTGGAAATTTATACATTAAATTTGAGAAGTTTATTTCATTTATTTTTAAAGAAAAGCATACTAATTTAAATTATAATATACCTTACACAAGCTTTTCATAATTTTGGCTGATTAATTTCAGTCACAATCGTGACCTTCCTCAGAGCCATGACAAACGTCAACGTCCTTCTGTTTATAATCTCGCGGAATGCTGTGGTTGTTACTTTGCTTCACTTCAGAGTCTTGCAAGATGTGTTGCCATGCAGCAGGGATGATGGAATGTTCTCTATCGTTTACAGTGTTGGGGTTAGTAATAATTTGGAGGGCCTCCCGTTTTAGAGCGTAATTATGGTTATTGTAAGGTGCTATTTTTTGGATGTTAATGGAGTTAATGACTAATGTTTATAGGGTTATTATTGTGGGTAGTGGAGAAAGCGGTAGAGGTTTTTCCTAATTTAAGGTCATTCCGGAGGTGGAGTTTTGTGGAATGGGGTCTTTTTCGTTCCGGATGTGTTGAAAAATGTTTTTGTTTGGTTTTATTGGAATGTTTAGGTTATTATTTTTAGCTTCATTTTTTATTTTAATGCTGGCGCCGTTACAAAATGGGATTGCGGTGGTGAAATTAGGTTTAGTTTTCTGGGCATTATTGATTTTGTTTAAAGATTTTAGGCATTTTTCGTATAATTTATTTATAAGATTTTTAGAATAGTTTGCTTTAGTGGCGATTTTTTTGATATTGTTAAGTTCTTTATTTAGTAATTGTACAAAAAACGCCTAAAATCTTTAAACAAAATCAATAATGCCCAGAAAACTAAACCTAATTTCACCACCGCAATCCCACTTTGTAACGGCGCCAGCATTAAAATAAAAAATGAAGCTAAAAATAATAACCTAAACATTCCAATAAAACCAGACAAAAACATTTTTCAACACATCCGGAAAGAAAAAGACCCCATTCCACAAAACTCCACCTCCGGAATTTATAAAATCAACTTTGAACATATCAATGGTAATAAAGCCTGCTACATTGGGATGACCAAACGAAAAATCACCGATTGAGAAAAAGAACACCGTGCAGACCTTAAATTAGGAAAAACCTCTACCGCTTTCTTCACTACCCACAATAATAACCCCATAAACATTAACTCCATTAACATCCAAAAAATAGCACCTTACAATAACCATAATTACGCTCTAAAACGGGAGGCCCTCGAAATTATTACTAACCCCAACACTGTAAACGATAGAGAACATTTCATCATCCCTGCTGCATGGCAACACATCTTGCAAGACTCTGAAGTGAAGCGAAGTAACAACCACAGCATTCCACGAGATTATAAACAGAAGGACGTCGATGTTTGTCATGGCTCTGAGGATGGTCACGATTGTGACTGAAATTAATCAGCCAAAATTATGAAAAGCTTGTGTAAGGTATATTATAATTTAAATTTGAGAAGTTTATTGTAAGTTGATTTTGAGAATACAAATTTCATTGATTACGCACTAAATAATGCAAGGTTTCAGCAATTGACCGCAAAAATATCGTGAATTTCAGGAACAGCTATCGAAAGGGGGAGGGGGTTATCGCGAATTTCATTGGTTAGTGGAGAAATAATAGCAGTATTTGGGAATTAGATGTGATTAAATGTAAATTTTGATTATAAAAATTCACACCACAGTAAGCGGTGAAAATAATCCCATATTTTAAAAATCAGCTGCAAAATTATTGCGAATTTTGGCATTCAGCTTTGAGAAAAAAGCACATATTTCATCTATTAGCAACGAAATAATTGAGTATTTGGGAATTTAACTTCAAAAACCACAGAAATTTCATTGATTAGCGGCAAAAAAAATTATGCATTTCGGAGATTGACCGTAAAATCATGACAAATTTTGGAAATTAGTCTTAAAAAAGACGGGAATTTTATTGATAACTCGCGAAATTATAGACTATACTTTAACTTAATTAGAAAAGGATATGATAACATTAACTTAATTTAAACCTAACAAATTATCCTTTTATAGTAGCACTTACTTTAAAACTTCAAATATATTTTGAGCGCACCCGCGCTCATCATCAGTGCTTTCTAGTGGTTTCAACTCTGTTTACATCGTTCTTCATCTCGGGATCTTCGGTTCGTTTCACTTCAGCAGTGGTGTTTCTTTTTGTTGGAGTAGCGAACGATTCATTTTAATAAATAAAACAGATGCGCCTTTAATTGCGCATGCGCGTGAAAGAGCTCTCCAACTGCTCCCAGCGAGGCACGCCAGAGTTAGAAAAGGAATGTAGCTGTGTGCAACGGCCTTGGTGGCCATTATTACCTGTGTGGTTAAAAAACTAAAAATGTACGAAGTAAAAGTACACTTAAATACTATTTTAATTCTACTTATTTTGAATGTGTGTAATGTAAATCGTCTTGTTTATCGTCTACAATAAATGTCAGCTATATATATATTCAAGAATTCGTTTTAATGGAACTCATATTACAACAAATGGTAGCAGAGCGTGGTTGTCTAGGAAATTCTTGAAATCAAAATTGCTGAAATAATTACTCCAAAAGAAAAGAATGGAAAGAATAAATATACCGGAGTTAAACGGTAATAATTATTTCATATGGGCTATGAAAATAAAAGCAGCCCTATCAATTAAAAGACTCTATTCTGTTATTACAACGGTGAAACCACAAGGACTGAGCGCAGCGGAATCTCAAGAATGGGATCTGAAAAACTCCGATGCAGTCGCCTATATGAAGCTTTCTCTATCCGACGAACACGCTCTTCAATTTTCAAATGAAGAAAATGCCAAAAATCTTATGGGAAAATATAAAAAACACTTTCACTGGGCAATTAGAGGATAGAAGAATAGACGCCGGAAATGAACTAAAAAATTTGCTGATGAAACAGAATGAAACTGTAAATGACTATATAGCACGTTCAAAAGGACTAGCTGTAAAATGCCAATCGTTAGGATTGGAAATTTCTACAAGAGAGTTGGTCTATCACACAGTCAGAGGACTATCGGGAAACTTTAGCAAAATCAGAGATGTGTTGAAAACACAAAGGGAAAAATCTATGGAGGAAGTTTTAGAAATCTTAAGAGAGGAAGAAGCAAACTTGAATCCGCATAATGAACAAAATAAACCCGAAGCGTTCTTCGTAAAGAAGGATAAGAACAAAAAACTGTGTTATATCTGTAGAAGGAGTAATCATCTTGCAAAGGACTGTTTTTATAAAAACAATTCACAAAGAACATTTAACACTTATGGTTATAAAGGACATAAAAATCGAAAAAACAATTCTCGTTTTGATAAGAAAGAAGAAAAGAATAATTCTGTTTTTAGTGCTTCTACTATTGATTCATTGTGTGATAATGTTTTCTTTCTAGATTCCGGGGCGAGCGACCATATGGTAAAAGATAAAAATTGGTTTGATAAATTAAAACCAGAAAATAAAGATATTTTTTTGGCAGGTAAGGAAGCAAAAATCATGTGCCATGGCACCGGAAACGTCAAAGCAAAAACCGTAAGTAAAAATCCTGTTTATTTAACTATCAAAAACGTGTTATTTGTACCAGATCTTAGATATAATCTTTTGTCGGTAACCTCATTAATGGATAAGGGATGCAGCATTAAATCTACTAAAAATTCTGTACTAATTTTTGATAGTAATAATAAGTTGGTTACTAAAGCATATAGAAATAATAACAAACTTGAAATTAATTTAGAACCAATTACTAGTAAAGAATGTAATGTTGTGATGAATGATATTAATTATGAAACCTGGCATAGTAGGTTATGCCATTTAAATCCTAACTATATGCTTAAAATGAGTGATTATATAAATGTAGATATCATAAATGATTTTAATTGTGAAATTTGTGATATAAGTAAGGTAACTAGAAAAAATCATCCACCTGTTAATATAGAACAAAGTTCCGAAATTCTAGAATTGATTCATATAGATTTGTGTGGGCCAATTAATCCTGTGTCGTTAGGGGGTGCTAAATATTTTATGATTTTAGTGGATGATTATTCTGGCATGTACTTTACTTATTTTTTGAAAAATAAAAGTGAGGTATATGAAACATTTTGTAATTTTAAGAGTAAACATGAAAATTTAACTGGTAAAAGAATCAAAAGGCTCAGGTCAGATAACGGCCTGGAGTTTGTAAATGAAAAATTGGATAATTATCTAATTAATTCTGGTATTTCATATGAAAAAACGGTTCCTTATAATAGCGAATCGAATGGTAAAGCGGAACGTGGAAACAGAGTATTACTAGAAAGAACTAGGACTATATTATACGAAAGTCAGTTACCATTATATTTTTGGGCAGAAGGTATAAACTTTAGTACACGAGTTTCTAATGTAACACCGCGTAAAGGAAAAAATAAAATACCCCTAGAAATTTGGACCGGTAAAAAACCTAAATTAAATTACTTAAGAAAATTTGGTTGTGTAGCATATTTTCATATCCCTAAAGTATTGAGAAATAAATTTGAAATTCCAGGGAAGAGAGGAATTTTTCTAGGGTATAGCCGTGAACGTAGGGCGTATAGAATTTATGATCTAGAAAATAAAAAAGTAATTGAGGAAAGATCGGTCAAATTCAACGAATCATTATAAGGCAGTTCATTTTTTGAGAAAAATAATAATGTCTGGGATATTCAATCATTCTATGATTCATCCCCAAATGAAACCGAAACTCAAACAACAGAAAACAAAATTCCGCATTTAGAACTCTTTCATGAGAAAAATGAAGAAAGTAGCATATCGAAATCCTCTACTTCTGGCGCGCCAGCAGAGGGGAGCGCCAAAGGGGGGAAGCAAATTGAGCAGAGTTGCAGAGTCGAAGCCGGAAGTAATTTGGAATTACGAAGAAGTGAAAGAATAAAAAATAAACAAATAGTGAGTAATTTTACGGAAAGTGTCCCAAATAATTATTTAGAAGCGAAAAATGGTATTAATTGGCAAAATTGGGAAATAGCGATGCAAAATGAAATGGATTCATTAAATAAACATAATGTTTGGGAGATCGTTGATAAGCCAAGTGACGCAAAATTAATAAAAAGCAAATGGGTTTATACTAAGAAACAAAATGATTCAGGTAACATAATTTTTAAGGCAAGGTTATGTGCAGCGGGTTATAATCAAATTAAAAACGTCGATTATTCGGAATCTTTCTCACCTGTTCTGTGCATGGAAACATTTCGTTTGCTAATTGCAATTGCCGCTAAATTAAATTTAATTGTAAAATTCTTTGATGTTAAAACCGCGTATTTATACAGTAATTTAGAGGAAAATGTATACATGTTACCACCGCAGGGTTTTGAAGGGTCTATAGGTACAGGAAAGGTATGTAAATTAAAGAAAAGTATCTATGGCTTGAAACAAAGTGGGAGAAACTGGTATTTGAAAATAAAATCTGAATTAGAGAAATTGGGATTAGTACAAACAGCTTCAGATAATTGCATATTCATTAAAAGTGATAATGATAAATTTCTTATTTTGAGTATCTATGTTGACGATTTTTGCATTTTCAGCAATAATCAAGAAATGTATGAAGATATAATCTCTAAAATTAAAGTAATATTTGAATTACATGAAAATAATAAATCAAAATTTCTAGGTATAGAAATATTAAAAAATAATGACGGTATCTATTTGTCACAGACTCAGTACATTGAATCATTACTAGCTAAACACAATCTAAGTGATTGTAAAACAGTAAAAACCCCAATTGTTAAAGGAGAAGATAAAAGCTTACCACTTACAAATGAAACTATTGATGTAAACATATATCAGGAAATTATAGGCGAATTATTATATTTATCTAATAGAACGCGTCCAGACATAGCATTTGTAATTACTTATTTGTCACAGTTTAATCATAAGCCTGAAAAAAGGCATTTTTTGCTCGCAAAAAGGGTTCTAAGATATTTAAAGGGAACTAAAGATAAAAAATTATTCTATAGTACAGAATTTGGGTTATTAAATGCAAGTTCAGACGCAAGTTGGGGGAATGCAGAAAATGGAAAATCATTTTCTGGTGGTGTAATTTTGTTGGGTAATTCATTAATATCATGGAAATGTCATAAACAAAAAAGTGTAAGTTTATCAACTTGTGAAGCAGAGTTGTTTGCTATTTCAGAAATCTCTAAGGACATAACATGGATAATAAATTTATTATCGGAATTAAACTTTAAAAATTTTATAAACAATACTGTATCACTGAGTTCAGATAGTCAAGCAGCCATACAATGGGCTAATTGTGCAAGATCATCCAACAAGTCAAGACACATAAATCTCAGATTACATTTTGTAAAGGACTTGATTAGAGACAAAAAAATTGATCTGTATTATACTCCAAGTGAAGCCCTAATATCAGATTTCTTGACAAAGGCTGTAAACGAGGAAAAACTGTTATATTCAATGGAACATATTTCTTTAATTTCTTAATTTTATATATTATTATGTGTTCATCCTGTATTATGTTATATTTGTATTTATATTTTTTATTTTTGTGTAGATTAAAATGCGTCGCTCGCAGGGGGGGTGTGTTGGAGTAGCGAACGATTCATTTTAATAAATAAAACAGATGCGCCTTTAATTGCGCATGCGCGTGAAAGAGCTCTCCAACTGCTCCCAGCGAGGCACGCCAGAGTTAGAAAAGGAATGTAGCTGTGTGCAACGGCCTTGGTGGCCATTATTACCTGTGTGGTTAAAAAACTAAAAATGTACGAAGTAAATGTACACTTAAATACTATTTTAATTCTACTTATTTTGAATGTGTGTAATGTAAATCGTCTTGTTTATCGTCTACAATAAATGTCAGCTATATATATATTCAAGAATTTGTTTTAATGGAACTCATATTACAACACTTTTAATTGCTTGTTGCCAGATAGGAGGAATTATGCTATGTTCGCGATCGTTAATAGAAAAGTTCGGGATCTTCGGTTCGTTTCACTTCAGCAGTGGTGTTTCTTTTAATTGCTTGTTGCCAGATAGGAGGAATTATGCTATGTTCGCGATCGTTAATAGAAAAGCGCCATTCTCATTTGTTCTAACAATACCCTTTTAAATGAAGAAATTAAATTTATTAAAACCATCGCGAAAAAAGCCGGTTATAGTGGAAACCTCATCAACAAACTTTACAAAAAACGTCAAAAAACCCTAAATACCATCAACAATGCTCAAAACTCAAAACCTAATTATACAACCTCTATCCCATATTGTAACGGTGCCGCGTTAAATATAAAAAACGAAGCTAAAAAACTCAACATCAATATTCCTATAAAACCAAATAAAAACATATTTCAAAGACTCCGTAATGAAAAAGATTTAATCAACCCTAAAAACTCCTCAGGCATTTACAAAATTGATTTTAAATTTGAAAATGAAGACCAAGGATGCTATATTGGAATGACTAAACGATACATCAACGATCGCGAAAAAGAGCACTTCGCCGACATTAAATACAATAGATCCAATACTGCCCTCTCCATAACCCATAAAAATAACCCCATTAATTTTAATACTGCTAAAACCCGAAAAATAGCTCCATATAATAACCACTACTATGCCCTTAAAAGAGAAGCAATTGAGATAATTACTAACCACTTTTCTATTAACGATCGCGAACATAGCATAATTCCTCCTATCTGGCAACAAGCAATTAAAAGAAACACCACTGCTGAAGTGAAATGAACCGAAGATCCCGAGATGAAGAACGATGTAAACAGAGTTGAAACCACTAGAAAGCACTGATGATGAGCGCGGGTGCGCTCGAAATATATTTGAAATTTTAAAGTAAGTGCTACTATAAAAGGATAATTTGTTAGGTTTAAATTAAGTTAATATTATAGACTATTTTAACAATTGGTTGTGACTATAAATATAAATATTGTTAATTTCACATTTATTTTGCACATGCTGTGTATATTTTTTCCCCCCATTAAAGTTTCGAAAAAACTAGGTCCTTTAAAAAAAAAAAAAAAAAAAAGAAAGATAACATCCTTATCTATCTGATCGAGTAAATATTGAGAGAGAAAAATAGATACCTACCAGTCCTTATAGAATTATGTATAATAAAAATGCTTTGGGGGGGGGGGGGGATGTGCTTTACGATACTGCTTGGTGAATTTTTTTCAAACTCGACAATTTGGCACAGTTTCGCAGTTTTCTTTCAAAAATAAAACGGAAAAAGTAGCTTTTCAAAAACTTGCCTGCTCTTTGTTTGGAATAGAAAGAAAGAAAAAAAAAAAAACATCCTTCTCCTTCTTGCCACAATCTAATTTTTTTTTCCCAAAGCTGCCTTTGTAAAAAATAACCTTTAAACTGAAGATAAATGCTGTAAATATAAATAAAACTATTGTGTGTGACAATCAGCATATTAACAACAAGTTAGTAAAAGTAAAAAAAGTTAAAACATAGATTTTTTTCTTTTTTGTAAGCGTATTTATAACTAAATTTTTAAATTAAGTGTTTAGATTTTTAGATTTTAAATGTGTGCCCTTAAAAATTCAAATCTGCCCTCAAGAATCTAAAAAGTGTTTTTTTTTTTTTTTTTTTTTTGCTAGCAGTACTCTACATTTTTTAAAACCTTGGGGGAAATGTTTGATTATTTTGTTGTAGAATGAGAAAGGCTGAGCATCAAAGGACATTTGATCATTGATTGGAGAGAGGGAAAATGGAGGGGGGGGTCAAACTATAATTACATGAGTGTGAACTGTTAAACATTTCTACTTCTTTATGAGCTCTAGAATCTAATAAAACAAGTTTAAAATGAATATTGACATTTTTGTTGTGGCTTGTGGACGGAGAAAAAATGGGAAACAAAAGAGTTCCATAGAGCATTTCATCACCGATCGCTAGTTGGAGAAAAGAAAATAAGGGGGGAGGGGAAGTTAAAAATAATTACGTGAGCGAGAAATATTGAAGTATTCTGTTTCTTTAGAGATTCTAAAATCTCATAGAGTAAGTTTTAAATGAATCTCGGCATTTATGATGTGGATAGAGAAAGATTGTGAATTGAAAGGCTTTCATAAATCAGAAAAGATGGCTTCTACAAATTGTCAAAAATTAGCGTTTTCAGTCTGATTTTTCGAAAATATTAGAAAAGCGGGAGAAATATACATTAAAACGTAAAAACGGGAGAGTTGGCAGGTATGTAAATCCATTGAAAAAAGGAGGTAAAAAATCTTTAGAAATCTAATACTTTCTTTTAATATACAAAAAAAAAAAAAACTCTTAATTCTAAATAACTTAAACATTTCTTTCAATTCAAACTTTTAGAAAGATAACACAGAATACAACTTTTAACTTAAAGGGACTGAGAAGAAACGCATTTAAAATTAAATTTAATTAATTCAACATTTAGTTTCTTATTAAAAATGATTTTATCAAAGTTTTTTTTTTTCACATTTTTATTTAACTTGGTTGGTCCTTTTTCTGTCTGTCTGGGTCAAATATTATACTGACTTCTCCCAAAAATATTTTGTTCAAAGCGTCAAACAAGTTTACAGTTGATAGCAATATAATATGCAAATATTTTCAAGGATTTATTGCACCAGGGACAGATTCCAGATGTAAAAATCAGTTGGCCTGTGCAATCTTGCAATACCTTTTTAATGTACCTCTGCTGAATCGATTATGCTCGAGTCCATAGTCCAATATAATTTTTTATTTATTTATTTATTTATCTGGATTTGTTTTCTGAACTGCATCAAGAGACAAAATACGCAATATTTACGAATATGTGCTTAGCCCTAAAGAAATGACATTTTTTTATGTTGGCAAAATTTAGAATTGAATGTTATCGATGAATATTTATTTGACACATCTTTGTGTAAGAAAAAATAAATTCTACTTTTAAGTTTATGAAGAAAAGAAAAGTTCAGAAATAATTAGGCTAATAATTACAAGACAAAAAAAACTTTTATATACCACGTTTTTAAATTTCTGTTGAATCATATGAACTTGACACATTACCTGAATAATTACAAATGCATTGCCATCGTGTTCTGAGTTATCCCAAAAGTTTCAAATGTCTAGCTAGTCGGGAAGTTAGATAAAACTTGATTGCAAGATTTGTACAAGGGAGATTATATATAAGGAGAGTGTGAATTAATAGTAGGAATTAAATAAACTTAATTCGTAGACAAGACACATGTTTAAATTAAAATACAAGAATATTTGGATATTAAGAGGAATGTATCCTACGCAAAACATATGCAAGATTTGTACTGGACAAACAAGAAAGCGAGTTGAAAGCAATATAAAAAAAAACATTGGTTTTAAAAATAAAATATTAATCCTTTTAGAGCAACATATATTAGCATCATGAACTACATTAGCCCTTTACCAGTGTGTAGAATATTTTTAAAGTTATAATGACGTCAATCTTTGTGAGATGCCAATATAACTTTTTATAATTTTTTAATGTTCACATTTAATTAAATGCATTTATGTTTATGTCAAAAGAAAATGAACTCATATTTTTTTTTTTTTTTTGGCAACAATTAAATTATAGCTAATATTTAAATGGCTAATTTTAAAGCTATTAGGAGGTTATTATTTTCCTATTTTAATGAATTAAAAAAAAACTAATCGAAAATTCAAAAATCGGGCTTAGAGGAATTGCATTGTCATCATGTCATGAGCTATTCTAAAAGTTTCAAATGTCTAGCTAATCAGGAAGTTAGTTAAAAAATGATTGCAAAATTTGTACTGGACAAACAAACAAGAAAGCGAGTTAATAAAAACATGGTAAAAATACTGACTTTACTGACCAAATTTCTAAAATACTGACCAATCTGAAAAATACTGACTTTTACTGATTTTACAGACCATTTTTCACCCCTGTGTTATATTTTTGCTTAAAAAAATACTGATTCACTTATTCTTGGATTTAGTCTCAGTGTACTGTAACTATAATATCATACTATTTAAAAATATATATACAGTGAAAAACATTTAACACAAAACTAAGGGGACCGAAATATTTTTTTGTGTAAAAAAGATTCGTAGAAAAAGTACAAAATTCGCCAATGTTTTCCATATTGTTTAATTTTTATTTCCATTTCCTGTAAAACTACTGCTTACTTGCATCCATTAGGATAAAAATCAAGTATAAATTTTATTGTTTTTTGGAAAAAAAATTCAGATATCTTTTACTGAAGTATCTTTTTCAGCACCATATTGTTCAAAAATTGATTGAGATCATCCATTGTTTTATTCATCTCTCAATTTGAATGCGCATCTAAATAACTGTGGATACTCGTTACTTTCTTCATTTCTGAAGCAGAGGGGATAGGAACTGTATCGTTGATTCAGTTGTCAGATTCGTCATCAAAATATATATCAATTATGAACGATGCTAAAAATCTCATTATCAGTATATGTACACACATGATCATCGACGGCAACATATAGTAGCATAGTTGCCAACATTATAATTTATTCCAGAGCATTTTTATCCCTGCCTTTAATCCGCACCACTTTATTTACAGACTATTTTCCTTCAATATATAACTACGATAAAATAAGGAAATATTACTCTTAAGAAAAATGTGGTATGGAAATATAGCAGAGTTAAAAATGCTCCAGAATAAATTAAAATGTTGGCATCTCTGTTGTAGCAAACATGCCACTGAAGATCGAAAGTGAGTTTTTTTTCATGTTAAATGATTTTTGTTTTGTGTTAAAAGAAACAAAAATGTATTAAATAGCATAGTACACTGTCCAGACTGCTATATCATTTTGTGTTAACCCGTTAACGCGCGCTGTCCTCGCTGCGAGGACGTAAAATTTAAGATCCAGCTGCAAAAATTCATCACGGAAATTTTTTAGCAAAAATTCACGTTTATAACATATCTGAAAAGGCCAGTTTTTCAAACCTTAAAATTGAAAATGTCTTTTAGTTTAATTTAGTTCTTGAATTCCGGTGGCAGTATAATTTAAATGTTTCAAATTGTCTTGCGCCGCAAAGGGTTAACTGATTTTTCATGTTAAGTGTTTTTGTGTTAAACATATTTCACTGTGTATATAATTTATGACTACTAGTACATGATTTTACTTTCTTGTTTTTGCAATAATACAAATTTTTCTCACACAAAAGAAAATATACGTAATTAAATCCCAATTAAAATTACTACTCCAAAATGAGTCGTAGTCAGGACATCTGCTTCATTTGCTTTAGAAAGTTTTAAAGGAGAAGTACACAGAAATTTCTCTGATTTTATCAATTAATTGGAACAATTAGTAAAATTAGAAATACACTCGTATTTTAATTGTGCAGATGTTTAACAAGTTACATAATTAAATTATAGCTGAATAAATATAAAATTAAACTTTTACCTTTCTGCTAAAATGATCAAATGGAGTAGAACATATGCACTCATATACATTTCTTAAAGTTTTCCATTCTAAAGCAACAGAATCCATTTCATCAGTAAGCTGAGAAAATAAGGAATTATCAAGGCTACCATCTGGAGAATCTGAAAAAATAAAATAAAATAAACAAATAAAATTAAAATTGATTAAGGACTGAGAACAAAGTTAATTTGAGAAACAATAGTTATAAAAGGGATAGTCAACACAAGTTTCTATTAAAATACAGTAATTTAACAAATATAAGGCATAAACTAATATATATTTTTTAATTTAAATTTTTATTTCTTGGATTATTATTATTATACTGACAGATATGAATTCAAGCAGATTTTAAAAATAAGAGTACAAATTTTCAAAATTGAGTTTTTGCTACATTTATATGTTTTATGGTCAAAAAACAAAAATTTTAGCAGTAGGTCTCTACGTATCATCAGTCTGTTATGAGCATAACTTACAGTCTGCAGCAACATTTTTGAAGCACACATCCACACTTTTCATATATATATATTACTTCCATTACCCTACTACCGTAGGTAATGGAAGTATTGTATTCGGTCTGAAAATTCGATATCGGGTTTTCACCTGATTTACACATTTTGAGGTCCCCTGAGTCCAAAAAAGTGGTTTTTGGCAATTGGTCAGTGTGTATGTATGTGTGTGTGTGTATGTATGTGGAGAATCTTCTGGCTATTATAGCTCAGAAACTAATAAAGATAGAGCTACGAAACTTTAGAATTGAAATACGTCTGGTGTACAGATGAAATTTCCAAATTTTGGTGAAAATTGAAAAACCGGAAGTGGGACCATAAGTCCGTATCTCAAAAACGGCTCTAACGATTTTCTTCAAACTTGCTATATAAACACTCTATTAGATGTCCTTTCGAATGATATAGTTGGTTAGTTCAGGAAAATTGATAGGTGTCCTGTATAAATAGCTCAATTTCAGGCCTCGCAAAGGCGTTCCTTTAAAAACGGTTGTACGGATTTTTTTCAAACTCGCCATTTTAACTCACTTTTAAATATGCTTTTGTATGTAATTATTGTTTTCCTGTCAATAATTGAGTTTAACCGGAAGTGGGACATCGGAAACCGGAAGTGGGACCGTAAGTCCGTATCTCAAAAACGGCTCTAACGATTTTCTTCAAACTTGCTATACAAACACTCTATTAGATGTCCTTTCGAATGATATAGTTGGTTAGTTCAGAAAAATTTATAGGCGTCCTGTATAAATAGCTCAATTTCAGGCCTCGCAAAGGCGTTCCTTTAAAAACGGTTGTACGGATTTTTTTCAAACTCGCCATTTTAACTCACTTTTAAATATGCTTTTGTATGTAATTATTGCTTTCGGGTCAATAATTGATTTTTTGTAAATGTTGGCATCTCAGAAACGGCGCTATCGATTTTCTCTTTAGGTCACTTTTATGTTTTCTGATCACATTATCTCTCAAAAATGCATAGAATACGTGTAATAGTGGGTAATGGAAGTCGTGTGGTTGGTTCTCACCAGATTTTTTTTTAATTTGATTGCTAATTTTTATCATCAACTTACTTTTTATAAACAGTATAACATTAAGATCATAACTCGACAAATATTTACTTAACAAAACAGTATTAGGTGCCTATCTTTTAAGTAGGAATTATTGCTCGAGCTTCAATAATTTTGCTGCCGACTGTAAAAACCAATATTAGCAGGAAGCTCAAACTCAGCATTCCAAATCCACAACATATGATGATGTTACTTAAAATTTTTATTGAAACTGGATAAATGTTGTACAGGGACATTAAAAGTATTCAAATATTTTAGGTGAAATTTCTTGTCGGTGCAGTTTAAAATATTTGGACTTCATTGACCCTCTGATCGCCTTCAAAAAGGGCAAAACTGTAATATTGTTTTCACTGCACAGTTTTTTTAGTGTACTAAAATAATGCTTATTTCAATTTTATATTTAAAATGTCAGTTTGCACATAATTATAATCCTTATGATTATTATTTAAGGCCTTTAAATTTCAAAAACAAGCTAAAATTTCATAATTATATAGTCTTGAATTATAAGTGTATTGTAGAAAAAAGAACAGCTCAGTAACCAAATATATCCCTTAGCGGTAGTCAGATAGTTAAATAACATGTAATCAATATATATTTTTTATATGTACAAAAGCATGTTTTACACAGAATACAGTATGAAAAAGATTCTATCATTTTGTTTACGAAACAACACATAAATAATTTTAATATATTGGGGCTATAGTTAGAAATGGTTCAAAGTGCATTTAAAGTTGCTTTATAAATTTTCTTGCTCAGCCAAATTTAAGTACAATATGTGGTACATTTAAAATTTAAAGATAAAATACAGGGCTACCCAAAATTAGTAATGTTTAAAATAATAATGTGAGCAAAGTCTCAGAATAATTTGAATTTTTTTTATTTAATAGTACAGCCTTAAACTTTTATGAATGTTGCTATGGGAATATTTAAATGTAGGGGAGAGGGGTTTACACAAAAATATATGCCAAATAAAACTTTTTTTTAATATTATTTTGAACTGTTTTAAATATAATACCTCAAATTTTATACTTTAAATTGTAATACCATGTCTATAGAAATGCAAAGTATGGAAAAGTAGTGTGAGTGCTACATTAGATTAGCTCAACAGAAAAGCTTCCGTTCATTATTTCTCTTCTGTTATCCTAATTTACTATTTTTTGGACTGATTTTTACTCGTAAAGAGAATTTTAAACTGGTTCAAAATTGTCCAAGACATATAATGTATATATTTAAAGGTAAAATAAAAAATAAGATATCTTATATTCTGTTACATACCATCAGTATGCCCTTCATTCAAATTCCCATTTTCAAAACCAGAGTCAGCTGTATCCCCTATTCCTTGTGGGGTCTTCTTAAATTGAAGTTTTTGAGCAAAATCATCATAGAGACCACTGTCAGTCATAGAACAATCAATGTCTTTGCTAGGTGTTTCTGCATGACCAAGAACTGTTTTAAGCTGACTAATTCTCTGAAAATAATCACAATAATATTAAAAATAAAATTTTACTTATTATTAAAAAAGGAAAAAAAAAAAAAGAATAACAATGCTAATTTTTATAAAAAAGTATGCTTGAAAGTAAAAGCTCATAAAACTGTTAATTACATAACCTAAGGACTATTTATAACTAGGTTTTTGAAGTTGTATTTAAAAATTTAATTATGAGATTTAAAAAAAAAAAAAAAGTATAACAACACTCAAAATTTCTACATTAATTTCAAGCATTATTAAAGAAAAATGAAGCCTTAAAAAAGAAGAAGAAGAAAGGACGGAAGGAAAAAAAAAACTTCATAGAGATGAAACTTTTTTATCTGAATGTTTTTCTATGTAAATCACATTAAATTAAAAATTAGAGTTATAATTTTAGTATGTTTATTACAGAAAAATATTTAAAAAACAGTTAAAATTTTCACATATTCTTAAAATTTACCATAACACATATGAATGTCCCTATTATACTAGGGTTCCAATCAGCAATATTTTCCATTTCAAATAAACACAGATATACACAAAATGAATGCACTTTAAGTAAACAGATAATTATTTTGTACACTCTGTGACCTTGTATATAAAAAAGAATATAACAATTCCAATTATTTTTTATGGAAAATACGAATTTTCATGCATGTTGATTTTGGGTCGAATTAGACACAAACATAGCAACAGGGTTAAATAACAAAAACTTATTTCTGAAAATATAATAGCCAGAAGATTCCCCCCTCCCCCACTCCCTCCCCCATACACACTCTTTGACCAATTGCCAAAAAACACTTTTTTAGACTCAGGAGACCTTAAAACATATAAATCAGGTGAAATCTCAATATCGAATTTTTGGACCAAATACTATACTTTCATTACCTATGGTAGTCGGATAATGGAAGTAAAAATTAAAAGGGGAAAAAAGTGTTTTTGAATAATAAGGATAGGAATATGATTTGCAACTAGCTCGTAACTGAATAATTAAAATAGTCTCATGATAAAATACCCACAAAACTCTAGATAATGAAAATGATTTACAGGCATACATGGTTTAGAAAAGGAAAACTTTTAAAACTGATCTTTACACTTTAAATATTTTTGTAATTAATTTAATATCAGAAGAAAATATATATTTATTGAAGTTTGCATTACTCACATTGTTAGGTAAAAATGTTTAAGCATGCAAAAATAAACTTTGTGAATAACAGAAAACTTTATATTTACCTTTTGTAGGAACATAATATGATCTTCTAAACTAGATATATGGTCTTTAGCAGCAACAAGCATATCACTTAATGGTTCTCGAGGATGTACCCCATTTTCAAACCTATTATACATGCCTCTCCAAAATCTTAAAAATTACATAAATACAACATATAAAAGCGATTAAAATAATAATAATAATGATGACAATAACAAAGCACAAATCAATTCAGTAAAATTTAAAGTTGAAAACTATAATTTTCAAGTATTGAAACAAAAATTTTTAAAAACCTTTTAGTTCAACAATGCTATCTGATAATAAAAATTCAAATGCAGATCTCATAAAACAAAAGGAATCTTCAAAAATTTCAAGGAATTAATTTGTTAGAACATCGTTTTGAGAGGTATGATAAATTTGAAAATAAATTACATATTTGCATATATTTATTTTTATTTATTCCAAATAAAAAATGGCAGTTTAAGAAACTTTTGTAGCATGATTTTATTTTGTACCCACTTTCATTTGGAGATATCCTGTATAATACAGCTTAAACAAACAGATGTGAATCTAACAATTCTTTCTGAAATCATTAAAAATAGATATTTTTAAATATTTTTTTCTTCAAATTATTTTTTAAATAACAATTAATCTTCGATTCAATCATATGCAAAATAATTATGGCTAAACATTAAGATATTTTGAAGCGTTAAAAAATTCATTAGACTTTAACATTTTTATAAAATACACATAATATAACAAAAGAGAAAAAAAAAAGAAATTAATACTGTGCATACTTAATAGATTGAGGAGCAGCACTGGGATGCATAATTCCTTCTGAATCCCTTTTATAGAGTGGATTCAAAAATTCAGATAAATGGTTAGACATAAAACCCCATAAAGAATAAGTGCGTTCACTTAACCTGTGAAAAAACATATTTATATAAACAAATATTTGAAAAAGAAGCATATTAAGATTAAAAAATATATATATACTAATATATGAGTACCGATATATATCAGTAGAACACTTATTCATAGAATATCAAATTATTCAAACTTCCATCAACATTACTTTTCTTTTAATCCAACAGGAAACACAAGTGTTTTTTTTTTTTTTTTTTTTTTTTTTTTTTTTTAAATACCCTATCTTTAAACTTGTTTTGTTCTAGATGCATTATGAAAAAAGAAAGTCATAGACACTCTCACATCATTGAAAATGAAAAAAAAATGCAGAACATAACTTTTGGGGGAGGGGGCTAAGACTTTTCAAGATGTTATTCCAGATCAATGAAAAATTTACAACTGTAAGATTCAATTGTGAATGTCAGTGCTTTAGGGGGAGGCTTGAGTCCCCCCCCCCCCTAGATCCGCCACTGACCAAAAGGAAGGAATCGTGATCACTTTTTAGAGATTATATACTAGAGGATTAGACATCACTGGGAGTTTTGAAATACCCCAGGGCTTCCTTGTGGGTTAAATTTAAATCCTGTGGCTTAACACTTTATGTCACAAAGAGACTTTGTAGTTTCATTAGATTTAAAAGTGTATAAATCAAATTAATGGAAGAAATGTTAAATATACCTATAAAAATTAAACATATATACTTTACTCTCTCTATGGCACTCAACCAATGATGGTGAACCTATGAAATGCGGGTCGTACACTGACCCAAGAAAATTTTTTTTTAATTACCCATGTGTTATTTTTTGTAAATTTATTTTTATATTATAAAAGAAAGAACATATAAGTCAAAATTATTTTAAAAAATCAAATATAAATATCTAGTGCATAGGTGTGAACTTGTACGTTTTTTTAACGCCACTATTTCTTTGCAAAAAATTTCATCATGTTTAATCACACACAGAAAACTGCTCTAAAAAAATTATTAAAAATTTTGGTAGCAAAAAAACATACAAATTGGTAGCTATGCTAGTGTCTAATATATATATAAAAAAAAATATTTCAAAGTCATTTGCTACCTTATTTTCTATCACATCCCTGGATTTATGTTTGACTCATAAAAATTGCATGCATAATTCATTGCACTGTAGAAGAAAGATGTATCAGATCAAAGTATTGAAGTAATTAGTAGCTTTGCCAGATGCTGTAAGTGTTTAATATTTCAACTTATCATACATACTACATATATCTGTAATTATGTTTATTAATAAATAGTATTTTTTATTATGTATACAAGCTTCTTTATTCCATTTTCCTTTAACCTATTCATGGTTACACCATGGTTCCATTTTTTTCTCTTTGAAAGTGTTTTTATTAAGACATGCTTGCAACATTGTAGCAATCAATAAACCATTCAAAAGTAAAAAACTGATTGTGCATATATGACCATGAAAGGGTTGAATACTTGGAATGCAGAAGTGCTATCAAATACAGTGTTATCTGGTACAATACAAATTACTCTCCTGATTGTTTTATATTACTATTTCAGAAAAGTTATCTGTGCCTTTTTTAGTCACAGATTTTTCAATAAAAAATGAAGAGAATATTGATATTTAAAACTATTTAAAGATACAGAGATTTGGTTACCCTGCAGTAAAATCATAATATCACCACAATAATATAAAATTTTCTATGTTGACTTTTTTTTTTTTTTTCCATTTTTCAGCTGCAAAAGTCTTTTTTAATTTCCGCTTTTTTGAATGCCTAGTTTACAAAATATATTTTATAATTACAAACTATTTCCAAAATGTGAGACCATTTCACTTCTTTAATATATGTTTAATTGCAGAAATATGCAATTTTTATGTAGTCAACTGATTATATTCATTCTAATGATGGTCATGGGAGAAAATAAAAGTAGTGACTTGTTTATTTTTTTAAATCACCACTTTATTTTGTTTAATCATAGTCATACCATGGCAAGTAAATATTCAGATGAATTTTTATTCCCTCTCCTTTCCAAATGATACCTTTGACTTTGTGATTCACAGGCTAGTATTAAAAATAATAATGTACGAAATTTGACCAACTTCTTAAAAAAGTTTGCCTTCATCACACAACTTTGAAAAGAAAAATTTTAAATTTTTGAATCGTTTTTCTAAGAACAATAACTAAAATGTTCAAAACAATAAAATTTTGTTTTTCGACTAACATTTGAAAATAATATTAATAATAAATGGAATTAATTTAAACATATTTAACTAACCTAACATTTTATATTACTTAACAGTAAAAATAATTTAGAAAGACCAAACTAAAGAAACACATTAAGAAAAAATCACATTAAATCATAATGAATTAATATCAATTATAATGGTTAAAAAAAAAGGGGGGGGGGGTAATTTATGTATGCATAAATTTTATATTAAAGATTCTCTAAAAGCAATAAAAATAAGTAGTACACTTTTACTTATAACATAAGCTAATAAAAACAGTAAAAAAGAAATTGCATGTATGAAATTACAAATATCAGTTTAAATAATAACATTTGCACTTGAGAAAGGTAAGGTTTAATTACATTAATATAGAAGAAAAAAAATATTTTAAAATAAGTACCTTAGGTCTAATCTATCCTTTTCGCAATTCCCAATAAACGTTCCAAACTGACAAGAATATACATGGTCATGTATAGTAAGTAAAAATCTTTCATTAAATTGGAATGATGATGGAAACTGTTGTGTTAGTTGCCATACAGCATCAATAAATTGGGTAAATACTGGTGCTACTTCCTTAGGATCACCTTGGACAAAACCACACCTATCAGTAAATTTGTGACCAAATGCTAACCATTCTTTTTCTATTAAAGCCTATAAGTAATAATAATAATCAAACCTAATAAAATACAAAATAAAAATATTACAAATTCTAGTATTGATAAGCATAAAATTTTAATTTCAAATTATTTATTTTTTACTTTTTAAAGTATACTTTTTAATAAAAAAAATTATTTTAATTTCCTATTTAACTTAAATAAAACTTTTGATAAGTTTTTAAAAATAGTTTAGTAAAAATGCTCATATTTTATTAGATATTTAATCTTTTTGTATCCTGATTGCAGTATGCTATGTCTAATGTAATATGTCAAGTGGCTTTGGATTGGGTTTAATACCTTGTGTGTTATAGTTAAAAAAGCGACATTTAAAAAAAAAAAGAAACCGTTATATTGCCATGAATATATGAGGTAACCCCATAAAAATTTATACAGATAATAATGAAGAACCTTATAATTACATGCTATAGCCAGATTGCATTTGAAGCATTACTTTTTACAGGGTGACACCAAACATTTTCATTTAATTTTTTACTGGTCCCCCATTTGCTTTCAGGACAAAACATTCACTGAAATATATATGAGGTACAGCATATATACCTAATGTATACTTCAGCCATCTTTACACTCCTAAAGTTTCAAGATGGTTCATCTAATACTTTTTGAGATATTTGACAAAACGTCTTCAATTTAAAGTGTTTGGTCATTTATGAAAGGTAATGCATTATATTGACTTCATTTGTTTCTCTATTTGAGGCTATTAAGTTGAAATTACTAATTTCTGGTATAGAGACAAAGTCATTTAATTTACAAACATATGAACCTTTCACATACTACAATGCTAATCAAACAATATTCTCCACTTTCTCTAAAGACGAAAGATCTTTTGAAAAATTGATTTGGCATCTTATGACAATTTCCAAGACTGGAAAAAAAAAAAAAAAAAGGATATTAAAAAAGGAAAGAAACAAGAAAAAGAAACAACCCTTTCAACAGACGAATAGTGATAGCCAGTTTTTTTTTTTTTTTTTTTTAATACTAATAAATAAATTTTTTAAAAAAAGAGAAAAAAAATCATATTTGTGTGTGTCTGCCGGTGTTGTTATATGTTCAGTGGCCACGCAGAATTACAAAATTTGTCAGTCATACACACTGAAGAGTGAGGGAAGTTAAAATATATATATATATATATAATAAAGATGATCTATTAAGCATAGTAGAAGCCAAGCAACAGATAGAAGATCACTGAAACACCAATGACCAATAAGATAAAATATATATATATATATATATATATATATATATATATTAAAAAAAAAAAAAAATCATCAGTGGATGAAATACACTAATGTAAAGAAACCAGATCTATTAATTAGCAGCCTGCAAAACAAACGAATCAATAAAGTAAAACAACAAATCTTAACTTAAAACCATAAACTTATCAAAATTAATGAAAAAACAACCTAAGAAACACAAATATATATATATATTAAGAATATAAAGAAATAAAGATTAAAAAGATTTATTTTGTCATTAAATGTTTTATGTGATTTTAGAAGTTTCACATTTGACATCATATCACCCAGCTTTTATACATTTTAAATATATTTTATGGTATCACAGGAAAAAGCATACAATTTTCATTAAAAAATTGTGTGTTTCAAATTTCAAACTTTTTTTTTTTTTAAATATTTTTAGAGATAATTCACACATATTGTAATATGATTTTAATGATTTTATAACAAATTCCATTTTAAAAAGCTTGCATTCTTGAAAATTAAGATCCAATCTGGTAATAAATTACTGTAAGAGATAGCTGAAAGTTTATTGTCCCTTTTAAACAAAAATGGTCCAAAAATATAAATTAAGTGATTTTTAGTACTGCTTTAATGAAGAGTAAAGTAGAAAAATATTCAGGCTAACTGACAGTTACTTTCACCTCTGTTTTTTCATTGTGAAAAGTAAAGGAAATGCAATAACAAACACGGAAGTTCTTAAAATTTGTTAATTCTTTCCTCTTTAAGAATGAATGACATTTCTCATAGAAGACTGCACTTACTTTAATGAATGATAAAAATGAATAATTCATTTTTTCTAAACCCCTTTTTTCTTCAGAACTTACTTACCTAGAACTTTTGTCTCAAAATTTTTTTTAAATATAGAAGGATTGGCTGGTGTCTCCCCCCCCCCCCCCCCCAACACACACACAATTGCTAGCAGTAATGTCTTATTTGCTCAGGGTATGAAAATTACCTTCTTTGCACAAAATGCCACCAATATCAGGCTTCTGCTGAACACAACTTGGACTGTTTGGGTCTCTTATACAACTCTCCTTTATGTCATCGACTTTCTGAATGTCAATGGATCTTTAGATCTGGTCAGACTAGGGTGAAGATCACAACCTTTTTTCTATTAACATATTTTATTCCAGGAAATGAGTTATTTAAATGTAAAATTATGTGTTCTGTTAATATATAGGGGAGACCTGTGTACCTAGGGCCACCCCACTTTATTTGAATAATATTTAATTTTAAGTTTTAATACTCAATTGGGTGAGTAACAACACCAACTGCTACTTTTACAACTACTTTGGAACTTTTGAGGAGAAAGTTTTGACAAGTTACTTATAGAAAATGAATTTACATGGTTTGAAGTAAAATTTTGCAGCTCATCTCTTTTGCTATTTGCCAAAGGCAAGTCAAATATTTTTCTTTCATTTCTAGTGTATAATTGTGCTTGTTATATTGAGTAATAAATGAGATATTTAATTAGTCCTCTCTGCATATGGATTTTTTAGTGGAAGGCATTTTGAATGAAGATACCAAAACTTGTACCTAGGGCCACATAGCTGCCTTGTACCTAGGACCAGTGTGTTTGGACCTTTTAACACTTTCACAACCGCATGTTTTTGTCTTTTAGACAGTAAGGTGCGCCTGTGGGCGCTTTTCTCATAAGTTACAATTTTTCAAAACAAAATGTTCCGTATTCACATTTATATTACAAATGGATATACATTATAATCATACTCTCTCTAATCAAAGTATTTGCATCCACAGTATACTGATTGTACAAAAATGAATATTGTGTATATTTTTTAGAAATAAATAACATACAAATTGCAAAGAAACGCCCACTGATCTAGTTTCATATTTTCAAATGACATGAATCTATGTCAGCGGTCGCAAAGTATTAAGAAACACAGTACAGCCTATAGTAATTGGATGCTGGCAAACCCTGGTAAAACTAATCACTATGTAAGACGTTGCTGAAAATGTTGACAAGTCCTATCCGTCGGCCTGTACTCCTGTAAACATTCTATCAGGCTTTCGTGTCTCTGTCATATGGCCAATTAATCAAAACACTTTCACTGAGGATGAATATTTAAGTTGAAATGTGATTGAAAGACAAAATCCCTCCATAAATTAAACAAGAATAAAGAAAAAAAAAACCTGGAAGAAAGTGAACCAACAATGATAGAACTGTATGTGTCTGTTTCGTGTCCTGTTGAAATTTCGAAACCTTCAAGATCTAATATCTTTTTGCGCGCCATGCTTTAACAGGTACGAACCTAAGCAAAACCTCCTACATCAAAGAAAAGATGTGACCGAAAACCAGAGAGATCTAGAAATCCAAGAGACACTCCAAAAAAAAAAAAAAAAAAATTGAAGGAAAAAAAAAAAGCATTTTGTTAGAATATCCCAAAGAAAAAAAAAAAAGAAAGTGAAAAATTTTGTGTTTCAAATTAAGGCAACAACATGATAATTATTATATGATAAATAAATATGCTATTTGATAGTGTTTCTTTTATAAAATACATGTTTATATACTTATTTTCTATTCATTAGAAAGTGAAATCTAAATTTGAGAGAATGGCCCTAGGTACAATGAGGTTTGGCCCCAGGTACAAAGAGGGTGTTGTACCTAGGGCCACGAGTGAAGTTTTTTTTTAAAACCTTCTATTTGTCAGAATTTATTATTTTAGGTATTTATATTAATCTCAATTGGAAGTAATTAGTCCTAAAGATATGTACATGTCAGTTTGATAATTTTAAACAGGTCAAGGGCTCTGTTTTTGGGCATTGAAAAAAAGCAGCCCTAGGTACACGGGTCTCCCCTATATTGTGTGTATGGGTGTTCTATTTTGATATCGTTTTTTAAGAACCATTTCGTAATAATTTCTATTTTCAAGTTTTTTTTTTTTTCTGTTTTGAATCTTATATTGTCCTTTTAAATTTCATCTTTTTAATGATAACGATTTATTTTTATAAATAATATTTTCATTTCCTGTAGTAAGATAGGAAAGTGAGCTGGTGTTTAATGCAACAAATTAAGGGGCACCAGCAAAGGGATTTTTGCACATTGAGTGTAGGTGTCTGTCACAGGAGGAGGGTGACGTAGATACCTAAGAGTGGGGTTATTCTGTGGTCAGGATTTTCAAGGATTGTGAACTGTTTAATAATATTTGCCACAGCCAGAACTGTTCAAAACAACACATCAGATTGAAGGAGGAGTTTGTGAGAATCAGAATATTAAGGGGTCATGAACCACTTGGTTACAGAAAATGGCTATTATATGTATAAATATAAATGACTTTGTGACTGTATAGTCAAATTATCATAAAATTTTAATGTTTCCAGAATTTGAATATGATTATTGTTTTGAACTGATATTTCTTATGTAGTTTCATAACAATTTTTTAGAAGATTAATATATCTATAAATAAATAATCATTTAATAATAATAATAATTTAGTCTCATAAAGTTTAAAAAGTTTAAGTTTAAATGTGTTTCAGCCACAAAAGTATATTTTTTACTTAATCATACTATTGAATTAGAAATAATTTTCTCATGGTTTAAGCATAGATATAGTAATAAGACATAGATTGATCAGCGAGAGTTAAAAAGTGATGCCTTTTTTTTGGGGGGGGGGGAAAGTCACTCTAATGGCTGCCTTTTCCCGAGTAAATCACACTCAGGAATACACACCGATAATTTAGTAAATAAAATTTATGAATAATTTATTTACTAAAGGTGAATGAAAAACTCCAGGTACAGTTTCAAATTCATTTTTCTTTTTATTCTTTTTTTTCAATACTCTCTAATGGCTGATTTTAGAACTTTTTTTCGGCATCAAAATTTTTTGCTCGATAACATGGGGATGATAGATCTATATATATTACTACATCTACGGGTTTAAGTGGGAAAACAAATAAGACAACTGGAAATCAATTTGATAATTTGAATCATTGGTATTTAAACCATTTTAGTTACTTGAGAAAGAGGACAAGATACAGATACAAAAACAAATCTATTTCTGTCACAATAAAGAAATAAAATAACAAATATGTGCATATAGTAATACACCCAAGATAATATAAATTGCTTAATAAAGTTTTCTGAACTATACTTAAATATAATTACGGCTGCATCACAAAAATTCAACCAAAACATTTAAAAGAATATAAATCATGATTAATATAAATGAAAATGAAATAAAATACATACACAGAAAGTCTGAGAAATTCACAAAGCAAAATTAGAGAAATGAACGAGCCATGCCCACCTGAAATCCAGTAATAGTTCTATAATAAGGATCCAAAAGAAGTGCAGCTAAAGAACAAGTTTGAGCAGTTCTATCCCAACCATCTGAGCAATGAACAAGAACAGATGTTCCCATCTCTAAAGCCTAAATAATATAAAAGAAACAAAATTAATCCAATTACACACATATTAACACAATTGTAAATATTACAGGAATATTATTATGAAACCTTCATCTTTTGGTAAGGTAAAATATAGGACCAAAACAATATTGCAAATTAAAAACAGATCTAAGTCAGAGTTTGGATCATTTTTAAAACAACTCTTTCTGACTTATACTTCCCTTTTTCCAGGGAATTTTTATGAAAAATTCCAGGATCATACAAAATTCTTATCGTAAGTTATTACAAGGTAGAGAATAAAGCTTTCAGGCATATGTTTGTCAACTTTTTATATATTTGTAATGTAATAAAAAAAAAAAAAAAAAAATCAATACATAGGGTTCATATTTGTTTCATAACTGATATGTTTTTTATTAAAAAAAAAAAAAAAAAAAAAAAAAAAGCAATGTAGCAACAACCATTATAAAATTTTACTCTTAAAAATATTGAAACATTATTTGTAAAATAAAATAAAAGGTTCTCACTTCAGCGATAAAAGCTGCAGCTTCAAGCACTGTTTTTACATGTCGCAACCACCCACTACTCTCAAGTCCATTTAAAAATGCATTCATAGAAGGGACTTTCAGTTCACAAGCTAATAAATATAAAATTAAAAACATTTAAAAAAAAAAAAAGTCATTTAAAGTAATATGTCTTTTTTTATGTGTTTAAATATAATTAAAGATTTCAGTTAAAATAAAATTAAACAATAATTTTAATTTTTTTTTTTTTTTTGTATAACTAAAATCAATTAAACATAACTTACCTTCTAGAAGTTTTAAAAGACTATTTCTCATAACATGTATATTTTCAATCCCAAAGAATTGGAATTTGATATTTTTATAAAAATCTTCATTTTCATAGCCTTTACCAGCTGCTTTATTCGCAATAGCATTAATCTAAAAATGAAAAAAATTCTTAAACTGAGTTAGAAGAGAATTTATAACAAATGATATATGTATACGTTAACCGTTAATGTTTTTATGCTTTTAATTTTCAAATGCTACAATTTATTTAATTTATGGGGAAAGTGTGTGCATGTGTGTGTGTGTGGGGGGGGGGGGGGGGAGGGTTAGCAAGATTTGCAAATGATCAGTGTTTTTCAATTTAAAAACTTAACTCTTGATGAAATGTTTTTAAACATTGGGTATTTAAAAAACTGGGTCTTCTTCATGTTTTTTAGTGAAGATTGGTTTAAAACAACATTTAGGGGGCCGGTAACAAATTGAGCAAAATCAATAATGTTTGTGATCACCCTCAATAGCGGATTTAAGCACCCCCCCCCCCCCCTATAAAAAAAAACAAAAAAACACTGACATTCACAATTGAATGTCACAATGGTAAATTTTTCATTGATCTGGAATAGTATCTTGAAAAATCTTAGCCCCTCCCCCCTCCCCCAAAAGTTAAGTTCTGGATCCGCCACTGATCACCCTGTATCGTTAAGTGAACGAAATGAACTGTAACTTCAGGATATGTTAATACAGACCCAGTTTAATTTGTGGATGAATTTGTGTGATGATAGCATATTAAATAAAGGAGATATATAACAGAGATATTCTGATTGCAGTATATTGTTTCAAAAGTGTTTTTTCAACTTATCTGAAAGTGGGAATAATTTTTGTTAAAAACTCTGTATATCTATAATAATAAAAGAAGATGTCTGTCTGTCTGTGCATCTATACGTTCAGCCACGACCAGGTGACCGTATTTCACGAGCCCTGGAGGACATGACTAACATTAGAATAATTATTATAAACTAAAGTAAAGTAATTAAATCTCTAAAATTTAATTATTATTAAAATTATTTTTATAATAAAAATACTACTATAAATAATTTAATTGATTACCTTGGGTCGAGTATCTACAACAAACATATATTTTGAATTTGGACTAGATTTAAGAATACAATTTAAGAGCTGCTCATCCTCTAAACACCGTGCACTGAAGCCTGAAAGTGGTTGACTGCAGCGACATATTGCAGCCTAAATATTAAAATAAATAAATAAATAAAATATTAAACACATTTCATCTTTTAATAATGACAAAATTCCAAATAATAATAATGATAATAAAATCTAAACATTTTAAAATTAAATAACTCAAGAAAAGTCATAGAAAAATATATACTTTGAATCATAAAAACATCAAGAACAAAATAAATTTGCAATTATTGCTTAAAATAATAATAATAATAATAATAATTAATTTTGACTTTTATATGGGATTGCCAAATTCAAATTCCAGGGTTTCTATTTCTATTTTTTTTTTTTTTTTTTATGTACCAAGATGTATAGTGCAAAGCAAAATTAAACTAACTTTGATAATACTTTATTACAATTGAAGGTATACATCTTTCTTACATGAGAAATTCCATATAGCAATAATAGCTAAGCTTTGTAATGCCTCTTCACTTATATACAATTTAAATGAAGTTTATCACATTAAATTACCTTTGATCAAAAACAAGAATGGAAAAAGGTGGGGGGGGGGGGGGATAGACTAAATTTCCCTTCAAATTTTCCAAACTATGAATTTATTTATTTTATGAGTTTGTCTGCACATGAAAATCTGTAATCAGCATAAATAACAAAAGATATTAACAGGAAGTCGAAATTTGATATTCTACATCTGTATCATATGCTGTATTACTTTAAACTTTCTACCAAGATCAGACACAAATGGTCTGTGCACAAAAACATACAAATGATTTTAAATATGTTATAGTCTATGAGCAGAATTTTCTGGTGATACATAATAAAATCGACATATTTCCTATACCAAACGGTATGAAAAATATTTATCATATATGGTCACACAAAATAATTTTGGATTTATTAGACGATAGTTAGAAATTGCTTAAAATATATTTCATTTCCCCCTTACGTACACATGATGTATTACATATACAACTTATAGACAATATACAGGACTTTCCAAAATTAGTTGAATACATTCCTTTCTATTGAATCTAACTGAGGAAAGTGCTTTACTGTACTATAACATACTGTAATGTAATTTATACAATATAGTATAATTTTTTCTTTTAAAGATTGTGATATTGAATTTCGCTTTTATAAATATGGGGAATTTTTTGTTTTGTTTCCTTCACAGGAATAACTCTTACATTCCATACATACATACATATTTAACCATATGATCAGACAAAACTGTAATGTTGTTTTCACAATACCCTTTTCAGAATGCTTTAAAATAATGCTTATTTCAACTTGAGATTAAAAATATATAACTATTCACCTGAAGATAATTCTTAAAACTATTATTTGATTTTCATTTTTCAAAATCAAGCTAAAAATCCATAATTGTATAATTTTAAGTTATAAGTGTATTGTGACAATAATGCACATATGTATATAAAATTTCAGCTTAACTGAATGATATGACTTATCTTCCTTTTCTCTACTCAACAAAAACTTTAATAATAAAAATAAATAAATAAATAAATAAATGAAATTCATAACTGTCTTTTTTTTTTTTTTTTTTTTTTTAAATAAATAAATCAAAAGCCATTTTTTTAAACAAGAATATAATAAAATAAAATTATACAAACCATATTTTTATGTAGATATGATAATACAGGCAATCTTCCCCGACTTCGAAATCTACTACTTCCTACTAATACAGCTGTTGATGCTGATGCAGGCACATGTAGAAATGTTGGATATGTATCACAAATCTTTAAGAAGAGAAATAAGTATTAATAAACTCAAAATTTTATTACACCACAGTTAATATGTTTTTATAATTTCTACATAACATTATGATAAGCATTTAAATATTTTACGTGATATTATACATGTACTGCAGTGCATAAATTATACAATATATATATATATATATATATACTGATGTTTAACAACTACATGACTACAGTAGGCAATGAAAGTATTATATTTAGACAAAAATTTTGATATACAGTTTTCACCCAATTTACATGTTTTAAGGTCTTCTTGAGTCCAAAAATGTGGTTTGGGACAATTGGTATGTGTGTACAGAATCTTTTGACTACCATATATCCAAAACTAATAAAGATAAAACAATGAAAATTCAGTATTAAGACAGGTATAGTGTGCAGATATTTTTTTCTACTTTTACTGGAAATTGGAAAAACGGAAACGGGACAATAGGTCAACATCACAAAAGCAACTCTAAATGATTTTCTTCGAATTTGCTGTATAAACACCCTTTTAAATGTCCTTTCATATGTTGGAGGGAAAAAATTATACACGTCCTGTATAAATAGATCAATTTTAATATTTGCAAGTGTGTTCCTTTAAAAATAGCTCTACAGATTTTGTCCAAACTTGCCATATTAACTAACCTTTAGATAACCTTTCATATGTAAATGTTAGTTTCTGATGAACAGACAAATTTAACAAGTATTGGTTAAAATTGGCAGTGAGAAGAAAATCAGTATGTCAAAAATGGCTCTTAACAATTTTCTACATAAATCCTTTCTTAAATGTTCTTTAGCAGGTATTACATGGTTACTACAGGAAAACTGACAGGAATTCTAATTAGGTAGGTCAGTTATAGGTCTTGGAAATGGGTGTTTCAAAAAATGGCACTGATGATCTTTTTAAAACTTGCTAAGCAAACTTTCCTCGATATGTCTTTATGTCATATGTATTAAATTGCTCTTACAGTAAAACTGCTAGGCGTCTATTCCATTGAATTAATTTTATGTTTTCTGATTACACTATTTCCAAAAAGAGTAGCATAGTAGTGGATAATGGATGTCATGTGATTATTACACACCACATTTTTTTGGAGATAGTGAGGTCAGAAGAATAAAATTGATCTAATTAATCAAGACTACTACCAATTTTTCTGTATTAGTGAACTTATACATACATTATAAAGACATATAAAAGAGTATTTATTTATTCCTTTTTTTTAAGACACCAATTATTTAGATCTGAAGCTGATATACCTAATCAGGATGCTTATTAATTTTCCTGTAGCAACCAATACCAAAAGTCCTCTTAAAAGGGTTTTATGTACCAAATTAAAAAAAAAAAAAAAAAAAAAAAGAGAGAGTCATTTTTTTTTGGTCCTACTCTCGATTTAAACAAAACCATGGCAAAATCATCTGTTCACTGGAAACCAATAATAGCCCACAAAAGAACATCTAAACGTGATGTTAATATGGCAAGTTTAAATAAAATCTGTAGACAATTTTTAAGGAAGCTACTTGGAGGAATTAAAATTGACCGACTTATTCTGGATACCTATCAATATTCCTGAAGTAACCAACTAATACATAAGAACATTTAAAAGGGTATTTTTATATTGCAATTTTGAAAAAAAATCGTTAGATATGGACTTACAGTCTAATTGCTAAGAATTTGTATGTCCCACTTCCAGTTTTGCAATTTTTGTTGACAAAATTATCTATATACCAGACTTGCCTTTATTATGAAGTTTCACCGTCTTATCTTTATTCGTTTTTGAAATATGATAGAAGTTTTCCCACACTTGCATAGACCATTTTCCAAAAACCATTTTTTGGAGTCAAGAAACTTTATAACATGCAAATCAGGTTAAAAACTCTATTTTCACAATTTTTGCCTAAATACAATACTTCCATTACTTAAGTAAAAAACTGAGATATTATAAAAATTTGGTAATAAAATATATAGAGCTGGTTTTAATATTAAAATGAAATTTTAGAAACATGGGAATTCCCTCCATGCACACAGAAACACTGTATTATAAAACCATGATATATAAGAAAATTTTTAAAAGTAGAGATTTATTTAGCCAATTTTTATAAAATTAAAAATTTTATAAAAACCATTTTACTTTTAATTTTGAATGTTAAAATTTGTATTTTATATTTCATATATTTTTGTTGTAATTTTGTATTTCATCAATATCAATGCAGCACAGTAGCTTACTATGATCCTTAGATCATTGGCAGTGTGATGCAATATGACCTATCATCTAATTAGAATCTGTGTTTTCAATTAATTTTTCTATAAATGCTCAACAATATCTGTTATGCTTTCACCTACTGCATTCCTTTTAACAGAAGTAACACCAATTCTATTAATTCAGCAAAAAAAAAAAAAAAAAAAAAACATAAATAAGAAACAAATAAAAATTAATTAATTAATTAAAAATACTTAAAATTAAATTTATAAAAATAGCATTCAAAAGAATAGAAATAAAAGTCGAGGAACATTTAATTTTATAATGATTGATACAAAATATATATAATTCAGAAAACGCTTTATGTACTTTATAAATAAAACAAAATAAAATGATGACCAATTTGATAATAATCATAAAAGTATTGCAAAATAACCTGGTTTCACTTCTAAAATATGACATCAATAGCTGATTTTGAGTAAATAAGATGACACCTGACTGTTTGACACTCATGCACACTGGCACGTTATAAAAAGCAGATTCAAATAAAGAAATGTTGCGCCATATCATCTTTAGCAAGCTGTCCTTTATTCTGGTTATTTGGCAATAACTTTTCATTAAGAAAAGTATTGAATAAATGTTGTTGAATTACATTTTGGATTAAATTTTTTTAACACTGTATAATTTTATGTTAATACTCCCAATAAAAATACTATCATGAATCATCAATTCTCAAAAACTAATGTACATTAAATGCATCAAGTTTTTCAGTAAAATAAATGTGCATTTTCCAGAAACTGAACAAAAAGTATAAATAAGTTTAAACAATCAAATAACTAAAATGAATATTTATTGCCAAAATGTCAATGGAGGCCCTCTGTTGAGACTCAGAAAGATATTGGGTTCCATCTGTCTATGTGTTTGTCTGTCATGCGATAGTGGCTGCAAAAATCACACTATTGACTTGAAATTTGGTACACATGTTCATGATCCCCACGAAATCAGCTGTATAGTTTTGGATGTGCATTCCATTTATAGTTCGTGTACAAAGACACTCCAAAGTTATTCTTATCATTACGGTCTATGGGAAGAATTTGTGTGTACTGCGACAGCGGTCACAAAATTCACACTATGCACTTGCAATTTGGTACATATGTTCATGAGCTCAACAGAAATAGCTGTAGTGTTAGCTGTGTATTCCATACGTCGTTCGTGTACAGGGGCACACCAAAGTGTTTCTTATCATTATGGCTTATAGGAAGAATTTGTATGTACTGTAATAGCGGCTGCAAAAATCTTTTGATTGACTTGTAAACTGACACACACATTCAAGCTTTGCATAGAAATAGCTGTATAATTTTTTATGGCTATATTGTTTATAAACTGTGTACAGGGACACACCAAAATTCAACATTACGGAGATGGGGTGAATTCCGTTTAAATGCATTTTAACATCATTACTTCCCCCTCACGTGCTGTGTGCTGCCTCAAAGTGGCGAGGGGGTGTACCTGGGTGGAATGGGCAATATATGTCGGGAGTTTTTTGCTCCTGGTAGGGTCACCCATGGCGAGAAGGCCATTCCGCTTTACCCAGCTAAATGCATACAAGCACCCCAATCTAAGGTGTTAGGTATCGTGCTGATGGATGAATAGCACCAGGAGTTATGGTGTCGTGAACGGTCCCCTCGAGGAACCAGGCGAAACCTTGTTGTATTTAGCCTTACACCTGTATTGGGAGGCTATGCAGGTGTGGACCTTTCTTTCCTCCCAGTTCTGCAGTCCTGTATGGATTTATCTCTTTCTAAAAGACTGCCTATGCAGTCAAACAAGGACGATGTTCCTTCGGGAACTTGTCATTATTCAGGAGGAAACCTGTAAACCTTCTGGATCTACTATGGCTGCAGCAGGCTCTGGTCAGCAGCACCCAGGTGAGCCCGCTGGTGAACAGAGAGTACTCACAAAATCTCAGAAGCGCAACAGACGGAGGAGGTTGCAAAAGGGTATACCGTCAGATATGGTGTGACCAAGATAAGGATGGTGGACGCAAGAGGCTTCTATCAGAAGTGTCAACTCCTTCTCCCAAGGTCTGTGAGATGATGAAGAAGCCTAAGATTCAGTCATCTACACAGGCAGCAAGGTCAACCAGGATGGCAGTAGTGAAAGAATCTTTTCCTTCCCACAGGTTAAATTCTTCGGAGCCCTTTGCTATCCAAGAGGAAATTTTGAGAAAGGGTTATTTACTTCCTGTGAGTGAACACCTTCCAAAATTAAGCAGCCCAACACTTGTCGATGGTGCTCTCATCTTGCAGTGTGATTGTGATGATGCCTGGACAGTGGAGTGGCTGAAGAAGGAATTCAGTCAAAATAAGAATGTCCTGAAGGAAGAAGCCCTGCTGGTTGTTCTAGCGAGCGAACTTCCAAAGCCTGTGAAGGTAACCTTCAAAACAAAGGATGTAAATAATAAGGAGCCCAAAGATCTTCTGAAGCGGATTTCTAGGTACAACCCAAAGTTGAAGTCTGAGGACTGACATGTTCTGCACAGACTTGTAGAACCACAGTCTATTAGATGGATCTTTGAGGTTAGTATTGAGTCTGCTAGGAAAATCAGAGCTGCTGACTACAAAGCCTACACTGGTTTGGACAGAGGAGCCTTTAAGATTTTGAAGGATCCAAATGTGTATACCTCTGCTGTTGCACAATATGTAGGTAGAAGTAAGGAGGATGAAGAGGTTAGTGTCACCACTGGTGAATCATCCTCTTCCAAGGTAAGTGAAGCTGTTATTCATACTAATATTGATTCACTTACTTTAAGTGAGCTAGATATTGAATCTAACTCTGAAGGCACACTTACTCTCTCATCACATATGTCTTTGATTGAGCTTGAGGCACTGCTAGGAAACTCCTCTAAAGAATCAACAGCTACTCCAATCAAGAGCTACTATCAAAAGTATTACTATAAATTTGATCAAAAGTCTTCTCACCAACAGGTTTGCCTCTGCAACACTGCTTGGTGATTTTCTGATGATTAAAGCCAATACTGGATGTCCACAGGGTGGACATCCAGTATTGGCTTCTTACTCCACTGCTGTGGTGTCTCGTGGTTGATTCACTTCTGAATGAGATTGGTCACTCGGGGGTGGATTGCATTGGTTATGCTGATGATATTGTTATTGTAACTAAGGGGAAGTTTCCAGATACTGTTTGCTGCATCATGCAGAATGCCCTTAAGAAAGTTAAGTCTTGGTGTTCTTCCAGGGGTCTTTCTGTGAACCCTGCGAAAATACATATGATTGCCTTTAATAGGAGGAGGACCATTATCTTAAAAAATATCAAGTTTTTTGGTCATAACTTTACTTGTTCAAGTGAAGTTAAGTATCTTGGTGTCTATCTGGATGAGAAGCTCAACTGAAAGAGTCATCTTGATTATTGCATTTCTAGGGCTAAAAGGGCTTTTTGGGCCTGTAGGAATGCTATTGGTAGATCATGGGGTCTTAGTACTACAGTTATCTGCTGGATTTACTCAATGATCATTTGTCCTATGATCCCTTATGGCTCTATTGCCTGGTGGTCTAGGACTAGGCTTGACACCGTTAAGAAGGATCTTAATAAGATTCAGAGAATGGTGTGTGTCACAATGACTGGTTGCATGAGGACAACACCAACTGAAGCTTTAGAGTTACTCTTGGGCTTTATCCCTCTGCATATGTGCATTGAGGCTTAAGCTATCTTATGTGTAAAGAGGTTAAGAAGTTTCGGGCATTGGAATAATTATTCCAATTATCTGAACTGGAAGTATCTTAATGAGGAGATTTTGAATCACCCACATTTTATTATGAAGTGTGATAAGGTTCTCCCTAGGTATGCTTTTTCTAAGCCGTATACTATTCACTTGTCCTCTAAGGACATATGGAAGAGTACTCCACCTTGGGGTAATACGAATCACATTAAGTGGTACACTGATGGCTCCAAGATGGATACTGGTGCTGGTGTTTGTTGTCCTAAGGATGGTGCTTTACTTTCCTATCTCTTGGGGAGGTATGCTACTGTCTCTCGGGCTGAAGTCTTTGCGATTCTTATGTGTTGTAGGACTTGCATTAACAGGGGCTATAAGAATCAATATATTGACATTTATTCTGATAGTCAGGCTGCCCTGTTGGCTTTACAAAAGTCAGTGATGACTTCTTGTCTTGTTTGGGAGTGTTATTTCACTCTCTGTGCTCTTGCTGCTAACAATAAAATCTTCCTGTATTGGGTACCAGGTCACACTGGTATCCTGGGGAATGAGTTAGCTGACGAGCTGGCTAGAAAGGGTTCTGATACACCTTCTATTGGTCCTGAACCTGTCCTGAGTATTTCTGGTAGTTTGTTGAGGGGTACTATTTTCCCATCATGAGAAATTTGCAGTACTCTACTTGGCTCAAGATTGAGGGAAGCAGGCAAGCTAAAGAGCTTAACTGTGGTAGTGCTAGGGCTAAGGAGCTCATGAAGCTTGATAGAAATAGCATCAGCAAGGTGATTGGTCTTCTTACGGGACACTGTCACTTAAAAAGATGTCTTCATGTCATGGGTATTTCTAGTGACCCATTTTGCAGGGGTTGCAAGTACAAGGAGGAAACTGCTACACATATTTTATGTGAATGTGAAGTCTTCTCTGCCTACAGGTTTGAGCACTTGCGGCGGCATATAATTGAGCCTTGGGAGTTTCAGGATATTCCGGTTAGATGTCTATTGGGCTTTCTTTCTGCCACAGGTCTTTTTAAAGATTAGGTTTTGTAGGATAGTACAATAGACCTCTGGTCACGGTACTTCTTGCGAACCACCCATGTATAATTCATTCATTCATTCAACATCATGACTTTGCAATCAACAAAATGAAATTAGAGTATGTGAATAAGATGCTTAAACTTATGTTGTTTGATTAAAATATGTGCTCTTAGGCTTTCTAATTAATGTACAGGACCTTACAAAAGTGTTCTGACAATGTCACGGGACATAATCATCCAAACTATGTTAAATTTGGAACAATTATTAATAAAAAAATGTAAAATAAGCTGAATAGTTTTCATGGGTGTATACAACATTTTTTATTTGTTTACAGGGACACAGAAAATTGTGACATTACAGTCTATGGATAATTTTTTATTTAAGCGGATGTTAATGTGTTTATGCTCCATTGAAAAGAATGGAATTAACATACATTGTAAAGATACTTAAAAGCACGTTTACTCTTAAAAAAGATATATATACACTAAATATTTTATTTATGGGACCACATAAAAGAATTCTGATCATGTACTGTAATCATTCAAATGATGTTAAATTATTCTGAAAAATTAATAAGTTATACTTAATTAGGTGTATTCTTATTATTGCCGTATATAATAATTGTGGCTACTTTTCCGGGCAACATAAAAGAATTTCATACTATTACGGTCTATAGTCAGTATTTCTCAAAAGTCTTTTTATATGGTTACACCCCATTAAATATAATGGAATTTTACTGGAATTGTAAAAGCATGTTTTTCGCTGGAAAAGTGTGGAAACAGAATTGATAATTAGTTTAAAGGGTTACAAAAATAATTCCGATATGCTATGTAATATTTTTGCATAAAATTCGGTACAAGTATTTATAATTTTCAGGAAAATAATACAAGACTGTCAATTACTACGAATACATATAGATATATGATATACAGGTAGGTATAGAAAGAGGGATACAGCAGGGGGTTGAGGGGGGCAGCAGCTTCCCCCCCCCAGGAACGTATCTGTTTATGTAGCAAGTCAATCAAATCAATATATGCATTATATAATAAGGAATAAATAAAAATGACCTGTTGAATAATGTGTGATGCAAATAGGACGTTGAGGCTCCTGACCTGCAGATCCACTAGTTATTATACAAGAAGGGAAAAAAAATTCTGTCTTCGACAGAATTTAATTTAGTACACCAGGACTAATTTATATATTGCAATCTTGTAACAAAAAAAACTGTTATTAGCCAACTTGGCTAAAAGCAACCGCATGTTTAGCGAAGGGCCTGGATTCAGTTCCTGGCTCTGCCATTTTTCACATAGTTGGTATAAAAAAAATCAATCTTATACTCCAAACTACTTAAAATGAATTTTCATAGTTGATGAGTTTATCAATAAAATTTCTAAATATTTTAAGAGGGTTTAAGAAATTAAATGGTAAAATTGGATATTGGCAGGCATCCTGGGATATTGGAAATGTGACAATGCAAAACCGCTGTCTGAAAGAAATAGTCCTGTTGTACTAAAAAAAAAAAGAGATGAAATAAGAATTTCAAGAATAATGCTTTTTTAATAAAATACAATAATATATGAATGACAAAAAAAAAAAAGAAAGAAAGAATTATGTGCAGTATTTAAGTATAAAAATAGCAAAAATATAAAAAATATTTAAATTCAGTTGTAAGTTTATAAATATTTTCAAATTTAAAAGACTATTAAAAATATACAGTATGAAGCCGGAAATCCGGAATCACCGCGGTCCCGGCGATTCCGGATTTTTTAATTTTCCGGATTTTTAGTCATGCCTAAAAAATATAATATTTTGGTTTAAGTACTTGGTTAAAATGCAAATTCAAGTCAAAAATCATATATTACGATTTTTAAATATATTTTGTAATTTTTATTTTTATCAACTTTAACAATAAATAAATAAATTAAATTAAAAATTAAACTTGAAAGACAAAACAGATTTATTAAAAATTGCATACAAAAATTAGTACAAGTTACAATAAAAGAAAATAAATAAGAAAAACATACCATTTTTAATACATTTCTGTGATTTTTTTCTTTTTTTTTAGATTTTTTAATTAAAAGTTCGAGCATAATTGAAATGGAATATAGAATTTAGTTCTCAATTAGATAAATGTATAAGAATTTTTACTATTATTATAATCTTCTTCTCCCTCCTCTTACAGACTTTGCAAATGCCGGTTTTGAAGATTACTAAGAAATAAAATAATTTTTTGGTTCTTTATTTAGATACATTTATACTTAAAAAGAAAAGAAAAAAAATCACTGTTGATGATGATGATTAACGTCGCCGAAATTGTCCGGATTTTTGGAGTCCGGTTTTTCGGCTTCGTACTGTATATATCTATATACATACTTCATAACCTCTGTTAATGTTTGTCAAAGTCCAACGATCATTAGGAACACCCATTCTTGCATACTCAGCCTGCAGATCAAACTTATTCCAACCGGATCTTTTTGGAAGATCTTCATTAGATGCCGTATAATGAAAGCAGTAGAGTTCTTCAATGTTCACTATATATAAGAGAAATTATATTTAGCAAAATATGAAGTAATTGAAAGATAAAATTCATACTCTGAGAGTTAAATAAATATTCACAAAGTAACTAAATAAATTAAATGGCTATTTAAAATGATAAATTTCATACTTGGCTGAGATAATTTTAAAAGTGAAGTATATATGTCATGACTCTCCCGCTCTCTTGGTATTACAAAAGTCACAGACAAAAAATTTTTGCATCGGATCAATAATGGTGAGCCTGTTGTTGATATAGGTAATTTTGTAACACTAGCTATATGGTTGTGTAAGATCTGAAATAGATAAGCAAAAAGTTTACATATATATGTATACTTATATAAATAAATTCATGCAGATATTGGAATATATCAATATAATAAAATAGTATATTAAAATAAACATTATTTGCATTAGATTCAGATTTATTAAAAAATATATAATTTACAGAAAATAGTTTGTTACATGCTGTTGAAGAGGACCACAGAAAGACATGCTGGAGAAAACAGATGAAATGTAATAAAACATATCCAGTATTTGCAAATGATAATATAGCTTTTGTATTGTATTTAAAATAGAATTTTTTATTTGGATATTGTTGGATAAAATAGCCCCAGTACAATATCCAATTCAATTCATTTCTGCTACTGTCTGTCACAGCAATAATAATTTAATATGATTTATTTAACAGAGATATACACACAAAATAAATAAATAAAAATAAAAGACCACATTTCTAGTTTTTTTTAAATATATTTTTACTTTAGAAATTCTTTAACCATCAACCTTAATTCATTTTAGATAATTTGGAGTGGAAGGCTGATTTTTATACCAACTATGTGAAAAATACCAGAGCCAAGAATCGAACCTGGGCCTTCCGCCTAACATGTGGATGCTCTACTACTGAGCTACCCTGGGTGATAACCAGCTAGGCATTTCTCACATAATATTCATTGGCAAGGTCACCGAGCCTGCAAATGCAGCTGTATCAAGTTACAATATTAATCGTCACACAACTCCAATAGACCACAAAATTCTAATTTAGAAATTCTTTAACCACCAATCTTAATTCATTTTAGATAATTTGGAGTGGAAGGCTGATTTTTATACCAACTATGTGAAAAATACCAGAGCCGAGAATCGAACCCGGGGCCTTCCGCTTAACGCTCGGATGCTCTACCACTGAGCTACCCTGGGTGATAACCAGCTAGGCATTTCTCACATAATATTCATTGGCAAGGTCACCGAGTCTGCAAACGCGGCTGTATCAAGTGGCAATATTAATCGTAGCACAACTCCAATAGACCACAAATTACTTTTTTTTTTTTTTTTTTAAGACAAAAAATTTAGTTATCTTCCCCACTACTTTTATATTATTTTATTATTATTATTATTATTATTATTCATAGAATAACATTAAATCAGTCCTACTTAACTGCCACTGACAAACTATTTATTAATAAGAAAAAAGCTCACAATAAATAAAAGAATCAAAATAATTAAAATGTACTAACCCATGCTTCTTTTTTCCCTTCAGGATCTATAAATATCAGGTGAGTGGCAGTAAGGTGTAGAGTGCCTGTATTAGCCTTTTTATTATTGAAGCGATCAAGCATTCTAACATTTTCAATCTATAAGAGGAGAAAAGATGCAAAGCATAAAAAATATTTATGATGTAAGTATGACAAATGTGATGCAATCGCAATGTACAAATAATATTTTAAAATAAATTAAATAAAAGGAGATAAAAATAATTACAAAAATAAGTCATATTTATCAACCCCTATTCACTAAATTACTGTTAAATTTTATTTTAACAATATAAAATCATTAAATTAGTGTTAAGTTAGAGAAATGATGGCATCCTAATGGTAAATTACTTTAATATTGATTAAATTACAGAACATTGTATATAAATTTCTGTAAATCAGTTTTAAAGCACATAATCTTGGAGCTTTATAAAATATTCAGATTATTCAGGGCCATCAGGTGCTAAAATGAGTTGAAAAAGGGCCACAAGGTAGAGCACCCTGCCAAATTAGTCTAGAGTCAGCACTATGTAAAGCTCTGATGATTCAGTTTGAGTGCATACCGGCCAACAGGTGATGCTGTTAAGTTGCAATTTAATACCATAAGCTTTTAAATGCATAAATGTACGAAACTTGGAGTGTGAGATGGTTCATAGGTAAAATTATGCTGATTCATTTTAGATGCATATCAGACGACAAGTGGTGCTCTATTCAGCAATATTTTTCATTTACAGGAAAGCTATATCTCATCTTCTATCCTATATAAGTGTACCAAACTTGATGTGTGAGTATACATATTATCAAAAATTTTTTTTATTGTTAATATTTTATGCGGTTTCTAATTGCTGTATCCCAGCATCTGCTGGTGAAAACTGTACTAAATTTTAAGAGAAAATATATTCATTAAGTTTTTGTTCATGTTAATCGGTAGATGGTGCTGTCATATAAAATGATATAGAAGAAAATATTGGATTTGTAAATATTTCTGACTTCCGGTTTTCAATGAATTTACATGTTTTGAGATGTCCTAAATATGATTCGCTCATTTTTAGAAAATGATTATTTGTCTGTACATGATGTGTTAGGAAAATTTTATAGTATCTCATGAACCAATAGACGGAATTTAATTACGAATGATAAATGGTAGACTTTGATTTAAATAGGTGCTGATTAGCTGTAGAAATATATCACCTAATAGGTAATACTGCTAGATTGGGATTGACTCCATTTAAGTCAAGGTTGTATCTCAACTTCTGCAGTGTATAAATGCACCAAACATGATATATCATATGGACGTTATGTAAACTTATGCTGTTTTAATTTGGGTGCATATCGGCCAACAAGCAGAGCTGCTGTGTCGCAATTTAATTCTGTTTACGAGAAAGCAGTTACTTTGCTTCACTTTGCAAAAAAGTAGTCAAGTTTCGACCACTTTGGGGGATGCTAAATATATTAAATTCATAATATTCTGTGTTGATAGTTTCTCAATAAAGTTTACAAAATTTCAAATTTTCTGCAGATTCTTTTATTCCTTTCTATAAAAAGAGAAAATAAAATAACAGGACTTATTTTTATTTTTTCACCAAGTACCAAAAAAAAAAAAGTGGGTGTTAATTATTAATCTATTTCACTTAATAAATTTATACTCTTTTTTATTGAAATGTATAGCACATCTTCATTAAGTAAAGCATAAACTGCCTAAGAATCAATGGGAGCAGACAATATTGAAATATTCTTTTTCAAAGCTTGCTACAAAAGAGAATTTAGTTGCTGCTGGTAAAGTGGGTTTTTACAACATTTTTAGCATTATTGATTTTTTCAAGGATTTTCAAACTTTTTGTTGAGCTGAAGAATAGGATTATTATAAACAAACATCATGAATGTGTTAAAAAAAAAGTGCAATGTTCTTCTCCTATATTATGGTACTACAATTATTCAATACCATTTTATTTATTTTTTTTATTTTAAAATTATTATCATAGTTGTTACTGTTGCTTACTGACCTACTGACTACTTTATTTTATACAAGTATGAGCAGGCTTCGCAGGCAACTCTATTTAAAGGATTTTTTTTTTTTTTTTTTTTTTTTTTAATACGTTTAAATACATTTATTTCCATTGGTTACTACTTTCAGCTTTAATATACATTGTTATAACATGGACAGGTTAATTTTCAAAAATATTAGAGGTGCTCAAATTGCTCTATAGAACAAAATTTTCAAAGAATCCTCATGACAAAATATTTAATTTATCGCATAAAAACCCAACAAAAAAATTATATATCAACCAAAAAAAATAATCTGGTGTGTCACTCACACGACTTTCTCTTACCCTGAAATTTAATACTATAGGGGAAGAGGGGGGACATTGGGACACTTTTTATAAAAGCATATTATTTTCTAATTTATGAAACTTTTAATGCTTTTGTGCATTTTTATTTAAATATTTGTGCTATTGGTCACCTTTTAAATGTGTATTGAGCATTGTTTAATGTGTTTTACAAACAGAAATAATTAAAACATAACTTATGCAAAAGTGTCCCAATGTTCCCCATGCAGGGGCAGATTGGGACAACACTGATTTAATGATGGGGCACATTGGGACAACCATCTTTTATTTATCCAATTACAATATTGCAAAATATTTTGCTAAAGTAAATGTAAGGCTTTCAAAACCATGAATTGATACAATAACAAATAATAATAAAGTAGGTTATTATGAAAAAATGAAATTGTTATGAAGCATCACTGCATATTCATATCTTAATGCACATCAAAACCCTGAAAGTGTAGAAAAAACTTTAATGTTGTGTAGGATCGTGTTGATGTCCCAGGTCCTGTTGTTGGTGATGGAAGTTTCAACACTACATACATCCTTCAAAGCAACTGTACTGGCATCTTCAATTTCTGGGAAAATAAAGTTCCACAATTTGTTCTTTCTTCTTAGAAAAGACACATTAATTTCTTAAAACTGGATTATCTTTTGAGCTACTTGAATGTTTATGAAAATGCTTCAGAATTTCAAGAAAAGTGCTTCCATTCACCCACCCGTTGGGAGTAGCACAACCTTTACTACCAAGAGGGGAACCTTTCAAAAAATAGTCCTTGTATTTATGCCTTGGAAATACAAAAACGGGAGGAAGCGAATTTCCAATAGCATTGACTATTACACAAACTGTAATCAATTTCCCTTTTTCCGCTGATGCAGCTTGTGCAACTTGTTTTTGTCCACATCGTGATATTACTTTCGGAGGATCCATCACAGTAAAAATTCCAGTTTCATCTAAGTTATAAATATTTTCAGGAGCAAACTGGTATCTGGTCATAACTATCTCATAATTACCCATGAAAGCCTTTAACTGCATCAGCATTAAAAGCAGAAGCTCGTCCTATGCTTGTGTTCTCTGGTTTTTGTAATGAAAGATCTTTATGTCAATGCATAAAGCTTTGTAACCAATCAATACCTACCATTTTGTTTTCTTTCCAGTTGTCAGGAATAGAAATTTTCAGTTGAATTGCATATAGATATGCAAAAGCTCTGGTATTAGCTTATGTCAGACCATAGTTAAGTTGAGAACATGATATTAAATAATCTTTTAACAAGAATTCTTGTTCAGCTGTGAATATTTGTTGAGATGTATATTTGGATTGAAACTTACAATTTATATTTGTAGTACACTCAATCTTATTTTCTCTCACTTTTTTCAACCTATTAAATAATGTAGATTTTGGTATATCATATTTAATTGCAACTTCCCTCACAGAAAGTTTATCTTTGATCATTTCATTTATTGCCTTTTCTACATTTTCTTCTGAAATTTTAGCTCTTTCAGTTTTTGGCTTATAATTTCTAACCATTTTCTATTTATTTAAAGAATAACTAGAAAAAAATTGAATACAATTAGCTTATATGTGCAAAAAATAAGTAAATAAATAAAAGTATATTGGTGTTAGAAATGAATGGGGTCATTGGAGCAGTCCCAATGTGCCCCATGCATTGGTGTCCCAATGTACCCCATCAGGTCATTTTCAAAACAAATGTTTTGGCCTAATTTTCTAGAGCACATATGCTAATGATCTATAGTGGAAAAGAAAGCTTAATGTTTATAAAAAGACATAGTACTTTTAAAAATTAAAATGTTTATTTCCTATTACCTAAAAAATCAACATTAATTTACTTGAAAAAAATTACTTTTCATATGATAAAATAAACTAACCTTGTTCATAGGCAGCAGATTTGAATGAATGAGCTGATATCACAAATATGAAGATGTACCACTAGTGCCGTCTAGTGTGATTTTTTACAAATTTTATTTTGCAATAATAAAGGGATAAAAGCCTTTGTCCCAATGTGCCCCGTGTCCCAATGTACCCACTTCTCCCCTAAATACAGGTTGCAGATTAATAGGTAAGATAACGAGTACTGTTATGTAAACCTATGTTAAACAATTCATATTAGGCTTCTGAAGAGTTTTATATGATAATTAGTTCTGTGTGAGGGGGGGCTATGCACCTACATTTATAGAGAATTTAATTCAGTTATTAAAAAATATTTCTCTTTTTAAAAAATAATTTATTAAAATTATTATTTAAAAAAATTATCTTTTATGATAAGGCAGACGATTTCCATATTAGAGAAGTAGTATAACACCAAATATCCAAAAAAAATCCATTTTATTCTCAATATTTAAAAAAAAAAAAAAAAAAAAAAAAAAAGAGGACGATTTTTTTTCGAAGTTTTTTTTTCGTTAAAAGTAAAAAAAATCGATAACTTTGTTTTAAATTATCGCAGATCGATGGTTCAACCATTCGTTTTAAAGGTATTGACGAGCTCTTTTGAAAGATACCCATCATGAAAATTTACTCCCCTCGAGGTGGGGAGGTGAGGCTCCTACATACACAAAAAAATTTTCCCAGTTAACTGTCTCTATTACAAAAAATATATATTCGTTTCATTTGGTTTAGTGCAGTCTATAGACGTTAAACTCTATTTTCCTGCAATTCCCCCCATAGACGTAATGTATTAGAATTCTCTTGATTGTCCCTGTACACAAACCATTTGCTTGATCTTAACGAGAAGCTTACTGTAGCATCCCTATATGATACACATTTAGAATACCAAGTTTGAACTTTCTGCCATAATTTGTTTTTGAGATATGCTGATAACAGACAGACACACAGACAGACCATTTGCTAAAAACATTTTCGTATTCAGGGGACCTCAAAACGTGTAAATGTAACAAAATCTCGCGTTCGAAAATTTGACCCAAAAACAATACTTTCTCTACCTTATGGGTAAGAGAAAGTAAAAAAGTTGTTAGGCAATATAAAGAAAATTGTGGGACTTAAGGAAGGTAAAATTTTAGAAATTATATGAAAATTTCAATAACACAATATCTATAATAATAAAAGAAGATGTCTGTCTGTCTGTCTGTGCATCTATACATTCAGCCCCTACTGAACGCAGAAGTATAAAATTTGACATACGGGTGCTCAGAAGCCTTCCCGAGTTAATAGTGAAAACAGAATTTAAAAATTTTAATTAGTTCCAGAGATATTAATTAAAATGTCAACCAATGTCTAATTAAAAAGTGAGCGGATCGTAATTTCCGCCCTTCAAGTAGAATTCAGCGTGTTCCTCAAAAGAGAAAGCAGAGAGAGAAAAATTTTGCGGGTTTTTCTAAAGCGATCGCTGCCGATCTGTTAGAAATATCAAAAATACATCTGTACCACGAGAAAGAGCATTTATTACCTATTCTTACGGTACAATTTTTTTTTTTAAAATACGGATTTTTTTATATTTTTAAAAAAAGTTTTAAAAAGGGTCAAAATTTTCTCTTTTTTTGAAACGCCCTGTACGACCGTGTAACTGTTCCATTTCTTAACAACTGGTATATTTGGAAAGGACATTTAATCCTCTTTCGAACCATATAAACATTTTTACAAAATACGGATTAGTGATCCATATTTTTAGATTTTACAAAACATCGATTTTTTCATAAAACATTTTATAACTCAAAAGCGTTTAGAGATAAATCATTTCTTTTTTTATTTTATTTTTATTTTTTTTTTGTATATAGATCTCGCTTCAACAATTCAATTCCCAAAAGATTGAGAGAAAATTTCAAAAACTGAATGAGTTATAATTTTTTTAATTTTAGGCATTAAACTATTGAAAACGGGCATCGCCATTCCGTAATAAACTGAATACTGCTTGCTATCTTGATTCATGGGGTGGGTTACCATGGCAACTGACCTTGACAGAGAAGAGAGAATTTGATAGCCGCCCAAACAAAGGAAATATTTTACCACTTGAGATCACCTGCTTTTTCTACAAGGAATAAAAATTGCAAATTTCAAAATGCTTAAATTTTCTTCTAAATTTTTTTTTAACTTTGTGTGCGCAATTTATAGCAAAGGGGATAGTTGCAGTTCAAATTTCATCGATTTTTGAAAAAATTTAGATTTTAATTGCAAATTAAATTTTATTCTAATAAGCGTATTACAGTTTCTAATTATGATTAAATTATTTTTAATACATCATTCGAAAGATATTTTAAAGTTCTTTTATATTATCGAAAGTTTTCACCAGATTTACACGTTTTGAGGTGTCCCGAATCAGTTTTCTTTTGTATCTCAGCTACTAATTAAAATATTTTCATGAGTAATACATCATTAGAAAGCTTTGTTGATTTGGAATTGAACAGTAGATTACAGAAATTTCTACCGCCAGATGGCGCTGAAATATTTTAAAATTTCAATATTTCAAATTCTAATTATGATTATATTATTTTTAATACATCATTCGAAAGATATTTTAAAGTTCTTTTATATTATCGAAAGTGGAATTCAAGATTTTACCCGATTTACATGTTTTAAGGTTTCCTGTTTAGGTTTTCTTTTGTATCTCAGCTACTAATTGAAATATTCTCATAAGTAATACACCATTTGAAAGGTTTGTTGATTCAGAATTTAACAGTAGATTAAAGAAATTTGTACCGCCAGATGGTGCTGTAATCTGTAATATTTTCAAATTTCAATATTTTAAATTCTAATGAGCGAGGAAGGTGTTGTAAGTTCTAAAACGCAGATAAGGCGCGGCAGGCACCACCAAGCAGGACTTTCTTAAAGTTAGAAATTTGAAAGATCATAACATGGTGAACGAACAGGCTGTTTCAGATATTGAAAATGAAAGAGAGAGTTGCAGGTGCTACCGAGCGGGAATTTATTGCGATTAAATTTTTCAATAAAGCTATTTTCACTATATGTCAATAAGCTGCTGTAAGATCTGAAATGGGAAAAAGGCACCACAGGCGCCACCGAGTGGGACTTTGCTAAAGTCAGAAATTTGAAAGATCATAACATGGTGAGTGAACAGGCTACCGAACGGGAATTTACTGCGATTAAATTTTTCAATAAAGCTATTTTTACTATATATGTCAATAAGCTGTTGTAAGATCTGAAACGGGAAAAAGGCGCCGCAGGCGCCACCGAGCGGGAGTTTCAGAAAGTTGGATTTTTCAAGGATCGCGAACCAGCTGGTCGCTGAAGGCTGCTAGTTAATAATAAATAGAAGGATAATAATTCAAAACATTTGATGGAGGAAATTTATTTAATAAGAAAGAGTTAATAAAATAACACTATTTGTAATAATAATAATAATAATTTAAAAAAAACTATTAAAAAAAACACTATTTGTCCAGTTTTTTCCTGTCTAAAACAGAATATTAGAATATTTAACATATAATTATTTAACTAAAAAAAAATTTCCTTATAACATCATCAACTTTAGAAATATTTAAATTAATTACTTGAATTTTGAATTTAATAAATAATTAACATTTAATTTTAAGTTGTCTTATTAATAATACTTCTAATTACAATAAATAAATAAAAGAAGATATCCCCCCCCTCCCCCAAGAAAAGAAAAGATAAAACCCAAAAAAATCCACTGGGCTTTTTTTTTAACTGTGTTTTCTCCAACCCTGATATCTGGAGATCTTAATATAAGTAATTTCTTTTTATCATTTTCAGTCATATTTGAGCATATCAGTTAGAGGTCTGCACGGGCCAGGCTTAACATATTTTTGTAGGCTTAGGCTCAATATTTTTGTGTGTACTCGGGCCGGGCCTGGAGGAAATTTTTTCCGGGTCGTATCAGCCAGAATCTTTTTCTAGATTCCTCGTCAATCAACGAAAAAGGTAAATGATGAAATACTTTTTCAGTCATTTATTTTACATAATTTTACAGTCTGGTATGGCACATAAAATTTTATTTTGTTAAAAAATGTCTGTAACTTTAATTTAATTGCCTATCAGTTTGTCTGTTCGCGATCTGATTTTCCACAAATATTTTAAACACGTCTTGAAATTATTATATTTTATTTAAAGTAATATTAGATGGTTTACTATTCAAAAAAGTATGCTTGTAACTACTGGTTTGCGCACATATACAAACAAAAGAAATTAGATACGTACTGTGTATAATGTGTCCTATGGTCTGTAGAGTTTAGATGGTATAAAGACTATAAAAATCCTTCCGCTGTAACTTTTCCTCTAAGGCTTCTTTTTCTTTTCTCCGGGGCACTGGATGAAAGTAGCCTCATTTTTAGCATGTGCAAAAGCATCTTTTCTATTGAATATGGTTGAATTAGCATTAAAGTTCTTTTTTACCGGATCACATGAAAGATTCGGATACATTACGGTATATAACAGGAAGGTGTTGAAAGTGAATTTTTAGTACTATTAACCATTTTAATATCTCCTATATTGTTTGAGGAATGCTAATATTTTCGATTTGACTTTCTGTCTGTCTTTGTGCATTCTGTATGTCTGTAATAATGAAATACTATTTATATATAAATATCTTGTAAACATTCAGCAGTTTTCTTAAAGAACATTCTAATGCTTAGCTATATAAAACCTCTGCAAAACACATATACTAAAAATGTTTTTCGTAGAAAGGTATGGTTTTTTTTTTTGTAATTTTACTTATTTTTGAATCGGGCCAGGCTTGATTTTATCGCTTTTTGTTCGGATAGGCCGTACACTAGTAAAAAATAAATGGGCCGGGCCTGGACTGAAAATTTCGGCCCGTGCAGACCTCTAATATCAGTGCTGTTACTACTCGATTTTTGGGCACATTGCCTACAATGAATTTTTCACCTTTAAATCTTAGGGTGTCTGAGTTATGATATGTGCCAGGTAAACATACTTGCCAACCAATTTCAATAAAAAAAGGGAAGATTTTTGTTGAAAAACCAGAAGATTTCATAAAAAAAGGGAAGATTTTTTTTTTAAATTTCTCTTAATACACAACAAACAATACAATTTTACAACTTTAATATTTAGAAGCAATCTATAAAAACGTTTTACTATAGATTGATTATACTGAATAAAAAAAAGTTTTAAAGTAAGTTATTCCTCTTCAACATATAAATATCTACAAAACAGAATCTGTAAGAAATTTACTTAATAATAGACAAAAAACTTACAGTTAGGTTAAAGTATAACTAATTTTTTAAATAAATAGAATATGATTTTTGTGTATGTACATTAATCATACATATAAAAAAAAGTAGCAGTAGTTAATTATCAGTTTCAAACGTGCATAAAACCAACTGAGTATTAATTTTCTTAAATTGATTTGGAAAAAATTTTCCTACCTGAAAAAATTATTCTTCATTTTTTTCCCCACGTTTACACATTTGGTATAAATATGACATACAAATATTTAATTTAATTGAGGAAAAATAAAGAGATTCATTAAATTCTGCAATAAAGATCTAAAAATAATTACATATGTGAGAAATATTGAGCACTTCCATTGCTTTATTGTTTCTAGAATTGATCATTGATCACAATCCGGGGAAGGGGGGGGGGGGGTACAAAAATAATTACAGAGTAAGAAATATTAAACTCTTTCAACTCTACTTCTAGAACCTAATGAAGGAAGTTTAAAACTAACATTATCATTTATGTTGCAGATGGATAAAGATTAGGAAACAAAAGACTTCTGCAGAACATTTGATTGCTGATTACTAGTTGGAGATAAATGAAATGGGGGGGGGGGGCAAAAAATAATTACATCAGCAAGAAATATTTAACAATTCTATTTCTTTACATGTTCTAGAATCTCATAAAGCAAGTTTGAGATGAATATTGACATTTATGTTATGGATGGAAAAAGATTGGGAATCAGGAGTTTTTGTAGAACATTTGGGTTTCTTTTTAAAACGAACGATATCCGCGACTTTTTTAAAAACGGAAGATTTCATCATCTGTCCGGAAGACCGGAAGATATGTTAAAAAACCGGAAGTCTTCCGGGAAAACCGGAAAAGTTGGCAAGTATGTGTTATACATATTATCTTCAACATAATAAAAAATTTAAATAAATAAATAAAAACCACTTTTTACAGAGTTTGTTTCCCCACATTTCTCTCTCTCTCTCTCTTTAGCAAGTAGTACTATTTAACATAGAATTTTTCTTTCTCTATATTATCAAACATATATTCATTAATAAATTTAGACTTATTAGATGGGTCTATTGCTTCTTTCAAAATAGCAAAGTGAAAATATTACAATCAGCAACTATTTGATCCTTTACAACATTGTTTTTCAGAACAACAATTATCATTCTCTCTTTCATTCATCTAAAACAGTTTTTTGTTTCTCAAAAAAAGAAAAAAAAAAAAAAAAATCTTATCCAAGTTCATGCTGGCAGAAATCCTATTTCATTTCAAGTGATCCTGAAAAGTGAAGATAATGCTATTATGTTACAGATGCAATTTAACTGAAGCAAGCTGTGCGCAGTAATAAATGTTGTGATAGTATTTGGGTTACATAAATTTTTGAAGAATTTATTTTATTTTTATAATAAATTAGAGTTTATGACTGCTTCATTCAGAGTTTCCCCACATTTCAAGAAAGGGTAGGGCTCTGCTATAATTTTTTAAAAAGGCAGTTCTGGATTTTTAAGGGCACATTTAACATTTAAAATCTACACTTATTTAAAAATTCTGTTATAAGCGTGCATATAATAAATAATTGTTGGTGTTGGCAGTCATACACAATACTTTTACTCATTATATATATCATTCCTCTTCCATGTATTACTATTCTTTAGTTTGTAGGTTATTTTCTGCTAAATTTGTGCTCTAATACAAAGAAGCAATATGTGTGAAATTATTTTTAGATAAGAAGGGTATACTATTTTTTCAGATGAGGGGCAAGAAAGATATTCAAGAAAAAAAAAAGGGGGGGGGGACAGGCAGGGTGCGACACCTTCTTGAAACTGTCTGGGGGAACTCTGTTTCATTTTTCACATACATTATGCATTAGCCACAAAACTGAGATAATATAATACATTTACACCATTTCAATGATAGCAAGTGGATAGAAAACTGATTATTTTAGGGGAAAAAAACTATAATATTTAGATTTAGAAGAACATTATGTAAAAATAATACAATCAGAGTGTTATATATAGCTAACTAATTTTATAAAGCAAAAAGTAATTTTAAGCAAATGCACATGCTTTTTTAATGTATACATACAGTAAATTATGCAAATCAATTTGGAGAAAACAAAAGAAATAAATAAAAAAGAAACAAAAGAATAACTCTAAATATGAAGAAATATTTAATGAAATATTGCATGCATTCAGCCAAAATATTTTTAGCTTTTTCATTTGTAAAATTAACTAAAATCTTATATGATTAAAAGTAAAGTATCCATCCATAAGCAACATTTTTGAAACAGCCATGCTCTGAAGATTTTTTATTTTTTTTTCTTTTAAATACACCAATGATTACTTAGCAGCACTTACTTTTAACTCACAAGAGCATTTTGATCCATTAAGATTACTTGGAACTACAGCCTAAAACAAAATTTTAAATTTTCAAGATGGGTGCCATATTTTTGTTTTATTATTATTTATTTATTTACTTTTTGTAACTAAATTAATTAGAAACAAACTAGTGAAAATTCAATTATTAATATCAAATTTTTAAATTTCTGATTTTTGTATTTCCTTAAAATTTTTATAGATGAATTCAAGGATGGATGGAAAATAAAAGTTCTCCATCAATAGATGGTTTAGAATTAATTCTCCAACATACTATAGATATGGAGAACATAGGTATTCTTGAATATGTTGAAGCTCAGTCTTTTGATGATTTTAAACATTTTGAGGTGTCAGAAATCTGAAAGTTACAAAATAAATGTATTTTCGGTCCATAAGTTAGTTAGGTTAGTAGGTTAGTTAGTCTGTATACATATCTCCAGAGCAAATGATCAAAGAATGGTTGGACAAGTTTTAAAATATCACTTACGATTATGATTCTGGTAAGAATCCTGTTGATTTGCAACATTCTACTTTGAGAAAATTCCTTAATTATTAAAAATTTACACATTTCTTAACATATCAGAATAGGGCAAAATTTTACATAAATGTCCATTTTGTCTTTGTGGTGCTTAGCCTACTACGTGTGGCATTTTAGTTTGTGACCTTGTCGAGCAATAGGTCAAATTCGTTTCTCTTAACATGAATATGGAGTTCAACAGCTTCATTGTAAGTTATGATACAGTTACTTTGTAAGTTATGATAATTCCACATTAAACACTGAGTTTTAAAATATTTTTATCATTTTATAAAAAAAGTAATTTTTTTCATGAAATAGTTGAATATATCTGTACTATAATTACTGTACTGTTATCGAATAGAACATTATCTATAGTTAATTGTTTGTAACTTGTGCAATTAGCTTAGTGGCTATCTTTCAATTAAACAAACATGAAATTTTAACATTTTGTAGGTGGCATAGTAAAAACTAGTCTTGCATCGAGTCAGGCAACCCGATTTTAATGAATCTGACTAGCAAAGAACTTTGGCAAAAAATTTAATAAGAATAACATTTATGAATTCAAATATTCTGAAAATGAGAAAATTTACATAAAAGATATACATTTAGTCATAAATTATTTTTTGCTTTTTTGAAATTGAGTGAAAATATTCTCCAAGCTGTTACCATAGATATAATATATTTCACTAAAAAAGTTATGTCATCTGTTGATACTCTTACATGAAAAATCCTTCCCAGAAGAAAAGGCGGAAATAAATTTTTTTGTAAAAAATAAGAACAAAACTACATCAAACAAAGGCAAAATCATTCTAAAATTTAAACAAGTAACATTGGCATATTAATGATATATGAAAGTCTTATTTTAGCTCTCATATTAAACCAATTCTTTTTGCTTGACCATGATAAAAAATGGTTCTATATTTTAACATATTCTAATTTTTGCATGGTGCTTTAAAGACAGATTTTTACATCATTTTTTATTATGTTCACTATAATTAATATTTTAATTTTAATCATATGTGTTAGTAATTACATTTTTTAATCTTTTTAAAATATTTTCCAATTATAAATGATAGATTGAGAGAAACTTTTGAAGAATTCTTAAAATTTTACAATTATATTTAATTGGAGGTGGGGGGGGGGGGGGGTTGTGTAATATTTACAAGCTATTAGTTTTGCAGATTTCGGGTCGGATTCAGCATCACAGGTAGCAACCATATCTTTATTTGAAGAAATATGATTTACGATATTTTGGTCCTTTGAGCCCCAACTTCAGAGGAAACCCAGCTTTACAGTGCTGGTTATTTGCAGGAAAGGAGACAATAGCTCCTCTCTCTTCTTCAGCTAGCTGAACATTTCAAAAAGAAGAACTTTGAGATTCCTCTAGGAAAGTAATCCTACTCTTTAATTAAAAAATTGAAATGTGGTCCGTCACCCTTTAACAGACAGAAAATTAACATAGAACCTGTAGCCAGAATTTCCCCTGGAAAAAACAGAATTTCTCATGGGTGTAAAAGAAAAAAAAAAAAAAAAAGCAGGACTCTGCTAGTAAAAAAAAGAGGCACTTTTTTAATTTTTGAGAGCAGGTAATGTATTCTTAAGGCCATATTTAACATTTAAAATTCAGACTCCTTCAAAAATTCTATAAGTATGCATAGTATAATAAATACTTTTTTTTAATTTTAAACTTTCTTCACTTTGCTTGTTACTAAAAAATAAATAAGTGTTGAAAGTCATACACAATAGTTTTACTTATATATATATATATATATATTAACAACCTACAAACTGAAGATTAATGATATACTGAAGTATATCATTCAGTTTGTAGGTTGTTTCCTCCTAAATTTGTGCTCTAATACAAAGAGGAAATAAGGATGCATTTTTTTTTTTTCTTTTTCTTCTTTCAGGTAAGGGTGCATTTTTTTTTTTTTTTTTTTTTGATTAGGGGCAAGAAGGGCACTATTTTTACAACCTAAGGGATGGTAGGGCACAATGCCCTCCTGAAACTGTCTGGGGAAATCTCTGCATAAATAAAAGATCTTTATGAGATGTAGTCTCCTTATACAGGTAGTCTTTCAGAGAGGGGTTTCATAATATTTTATCTCTGCAATGCAGGATTGGCAAGTTCTTCCAAGGTGGAAAAAACCGGCTGAAAGAAACTGTTTCTCTTTAAAAATTTATCATATAGTAATAAGTTACAGCTTTGTAAGATACAATGGGTGAATTTTTCTTATAAAAAACCTAAAGCAAACTTTATTATGCCTATAAAAATTTAATTATTAATTATATATATACTAAATTCATAATTACATGAGATTTTTAGCCATGATCCGACCACTCTCTAAAATACTCAAAATTCATTAAAGAAATCAATTTCAACATTGTTTAAATTATAAAACTTTATACTGATTAAGTATAAAGCTTTATAATTTAAACAATTTTATTTCTTTATCTGGTAGTAAATAGTAAGGATCACTTGCTTACTTTCTGATAAAAGAGCTTTGAGTTAATTAAGGGAATAGGTATGCAATAAATAATTGTATCATAAAATGTCATCAAAAACCTCATTTTCTTTATTGCCATAAATACAGTAATAACAAATGAAAAGTTTTTTAGCAGTTCAATACTGCAATCTGTTTCTTAACTTAGAATAGTATGAATATAAGATATGGATTTTTTTTTTTTTTTTTTTTTTTTTTTTATCCTGGAGAACTTGCAGGGGTGTTTAAAAGTATTATGCCATATTACTAGGAAGATATGTAGACATATCTAGAAATATATGCAGACATTCTGTTTTATGTTAATTTCAAAGAAAAATCACTAACTCAATTCTTTTTTTTTTTTTTTTGAGAAAACATGGTTTGAATGTTTGCTCCTCCTATTTCAAACCTAAATCTGGCTGCAGAATAACAACGTTAGGGTAACATCATGTCAAATAGTACATTAAAACCCAGATAAACTACTACGTCAGAAACGCCGAAAAAAAAGATCTGAGATGCTTACAGCTGTTTCAGTAGCCTTAACGGCCCTCTTCACTTACCATCGCCGGAAGCCTGAACCAATGTTATTCTATGGGGAAATTTTCTTTACAAATAACTTATTAACTAATACATAATTTTAAATTCTGTTTTCACATTCAGAAAATTCCCAACTGTTAAATTGACGGACCTTTTTAAAAATGTATTTTTTTTAATTTTTAATATTTTATTTTTAAATTGCAAAAAGAAAAAAATTCACATATGGAAAATTCGTATTTTGCAGCTTCAAAATAAAATTTAAAAAAATATTTTTTTTAAAAAGGTCCATCAGTTTAACAGCTGGGAATCTTCAGAATGTGAAAACAGAATTTAAAAATATGTATTAGTTAATAAGTTATTCGAAAAGAAAATTTTCCTATAGAATAACATTAGCTTCGGCTTCCGGTGGCGGTGAGTGAAGAGGGCCCTTAAGCGTACTGTCTTCAGTGCAAAAAGAATTCTGAATCTGGAGAAGTGCTCATATATATAGGAGGGGGACCGAATTTAGTTCAACCAATAGGATTACGGGGAAGGTAAGAGTGTGGCCAATAGAAATTTAAGAATTTTAGCAGTGTAAACAGTAGAAAAATTAAGAAAATGTGGACTGAATGTAAAATTTCCAACAATCAGACAAATAGGAAACAGCGAAATCACAATTTACAAGGTTTTTAAAATGTTTATAAATATGAAAAGCTTCAAAGAAATCAAGTTCATTTATGGATTTAGGTCTGAAAATTATTTTAGCTGAATTAAATTTAAAATTATGATTTTCCTCCCAGCAATGTTTAGAAATAGCCGATTTATTGGTTTCCTGTTTCCGGACGTAATTCATATGTTCTTTTAGACGAAATTTAAGACTGCGTTTAGTTTGGCCAATATATTATAAACCACACTGACAGGAAATACTATAAATGTCCCAAGAATTCTGCATGTCAATGGGATCTTTTAACTCAGAAAAGGTAAGTTTATTGGAAGGCGAAAATATCATTTTAAAATTATTTTGTTTGAGAATTTTAGCTATGGTTTGACTGGATTTAGGAAAATAGGGTAAAACAATACTGATATTAGAAGAGACTGATTTAGTAGATGAAATACGAGGGAGTTGTAATTTTTGGATACCTTTATCTATAATTGAAGGGTCAAAATCTCTGTCAATTGCAATGACTTTCAGGTATTTAATTTCAGATTTTAATAAAATAGGACGTGAACAAATATTAAGGGCACGGTTTACAAAAGTATAGAAAGCAGCCATTTTTTGGTTATCTGGGTGACATGAACACACATGGGGAGGAAGGGAAACTGCAAAATTTTATGATAGACGGTGGTTGAAAATCCATTTATAGTGCGAGAGTTGAGGGTATCTTGAAATGGAAGGCAGCCATTATTTTCTATTTCATATGTAAACTGAATATTACTGTCAATTGAATTTAAAGTTTCTAAGACATGGTCAATATTGTGACGAGATATGCCGATAAGCGTGACAGGTGTCATCAATGTAACGGGTCCAAAAAGGAAAAGATATTTTCTTTAAAAAGCTTGCTTTTGAAATAGTGCATGTAAATATCTGCGAGAATTGAGCAGAGAGGGGAACCCATGGCTAAACCTTCAGACTGACGATAGACTTTATTTTGAAAAGAAAAAGTGGTTTGTGATAAACAAATGCGAGTAAGAGAAATTAATTCTTGTATTTCGAAAGATGTGAAATGGAACTCTTTTAATCTATTTTCGAGACAGCAGAGAGTGCCACTTATTGGAACATGAGTGAAAAGAGATTTTACATCAAAAGAAACAAGAAACAGGGGTCGATCCAGGTTTTAATTTTTGGGTCCCTTTTTTGTGAAAAACAAAATATTTTTGTGAAATTTTTATTTATTTTTATGAAATATAAAATATTTTTGTGAAAAAGTAAAATATTATGTAAAATCTTCCGTTTTTACAATCACTTTATGTAATGTTTAATATCAAGTTAATAGAGTTTCGTCGAGCCAAATTAAGGCATTAATTAAAAATAATACTGAAAATATGAAAACATTTAATAAAAGGATCATTTTTATAAAACAAAATCTTGTGAAGGGACTCATTTTATAAATTTGAATTTTGTGAAGGGTCCCTTTTTATGAATTTGAATTTTGTGAAGGGTCCCTTTTTATGAATTTGAATTTTGTGAAGGGTCCCTTTTTACTATGTGAAATTTTGTGAAGGGGCCGCAAAAGGGACCCAAATTTTGCCTGGATCGACCCCTGAGAAACCATAGTGAGATTAGTGTGAGGGCAGTTTTGAATATTTTTTGCAAATTTTATGGAATTCTTAACAGTATAACTATTAGCAGCAAGAAGGGGAGCAAAAATTGTGGTGAGAAATTTAGCTAAATTATAGGAAGCATTACTGATATTAGAGGCTATGGGATGAAATGCAATATTGGGTTTGTAAACTTTCGGTAAAACATAAAATCTGGCACAATTAGCAATAGAAGGGATAAGATGAGATTTAGTCGTGCCCAATAACAAGGGGCAAGATTTTATAGCAGATTTAATTTTATTTAATTCTTGAGGAGAGGGGTCATGGAGCAGAGAAATATATGGGCCATCATTAATTAGTTTGGTAACACTTTTGATGTATTGTTTTTTATCCAAAATAACAATCTGACCACCTCTATCAGCTTTAGTAATGATGACATTTTCATTAGATTTTAATTCCTTCAGGGCGTTTTTTTTTTGCAGGGCTGAGATTTTATTTAAAATTTTTAGAGTTGAAATTGGCATTATTAAGGATTAAATGACGAAGATTTTCTTTCTGTTGGTCAGGCAGTTGAGAATTTTTGAAAGCTTTTTCAACAGGCGCAATTAACTGAGGAAAAGAAGGAGGTTTAGAAATGGCAAAATTTGAATTGAGTTTGAAAACAGAATATTGATTATTGGAAATTGGAGCATTGGAAAGATTAACGATTGCATTTTTATTGACAAAAGGAAAGTCGTTCGAATGAATAGGAATTTGTGAAATATGAAGCCGGGTGAATTTATCATGTAATTTAATTGAGTGTTTATGAGAGCGGTTGTCACAATGAATCCAGGAACTGCAATCAAACAACATAAAATTAGGACGTTCAAAAGCTAACTTTAAGTGGAGAAAGAATAAATCTTTTTCAATTTTGGCGATGTTAGAACGAGTTTCCTTAATAACTGCATGGAGAATATTAAAGTGAGACCTGAGTACAGCTTTGTTTACAAAACTGGAACCAGAAATATTGCATTTCAGTTGAATGAATTTAGGGATGATGCAGTGTCAATTTAATTGAGTGTTTACAAGAACGGTTGTCACAATAAATCTAGGAATTGCGATCAATCACCATAAAATTAGGATGTTCAAAAGCTAACTTTAAGTAGAGAAAGAATAAATCTTTTCCAATTTTGACGATGTTGATTGTTGGATTTTAAATCAAATCTCAGCCCTGCAGAACAAACGCCTTGAAAGAATTAAAATCTAATGAAAATATCATCATTACTAAAGCTGATAAAGGTGGTCAGATTGTTATTTTGGATAAAAAACAATGCATTGAAAGTGTTACCGAACTAATTAATGATGGCCCATATATTTCTCTGATCCGTGACCCCTCTCCTCAAGAATTAAATCTGCTATAAAATATAGCCCCTTGTTATTGGACTCGACTAAATCTCATCTTATCCCTTCCAGTGCTAATTGTACCAGATTTTATGCTTTACCGAAAGTTCACAAACCCAATATTCCATTTCGTCCCATAGTCTCTGTGGTGGTACTTTTTTATTTTATTTAATAATGGATAGAGGTTGCCTTTAATTTAAAACAAAATATGTTAACAAATTGTGATCGTATGAAATAATGATGAATTACCCTAGGCTTCGATCTGATCATACATGGGTACATACCAAGTATAAGATAAATTCAATTTTTACTTTTTTAAGATATTTTAAAGTTTAGAATAAAACATACCCAGTCCTGAAAAAAAGGAAAGGCAGTCTTCAATTCCAATTTAATAGTATTTATTAAGATTAATTTGCTTTCCCACTTCAAGAATGCAGAATCCGGACAACTGTTATAAATCTCAAATCTCTAATACATAGCCATGCTTGTTTAAAATAAATTCAAGATACTTCACAAAATATTTATATAAAAAAATCATCTCCGGTCACTGTCACAATTTAGTTTCAAGTCATAATAACCATGTGGGACCACATATATAAAAATAACGGTAAAATATAATGTAGGGACGTAGGTGCCCGGCCATATTCTCTACCCCAAGGTGGAACACCAACTCACTGATTTTTAAATTTAAAAAATCGCTCCTAAAGAAAAAACAGGTCCGCACACCTAAAATCACGGATACGCGATTTGGATTCGTTAATCGGACTGCAAAAGTAACCAATTAAACAGTACGCGCACGCAAGAGAAACAATCGCCGATTCTCCCGTTGACAAGTGTCGCGGGAAGCAAACTTTACAGGGTGCGTTGAGCCAGGAACGAACGGCTGCAATGAGATGCCTGCAAAACGATGTATTTTGGCATAGGAATTAAACAAGAGGTGATGTATTTACATCACATATCCCCACATGACCAATTACAAAAAATTTTATGGCACTGGAAACATGAACCGGATATGGTGAAATTGTGAACAGAGCCAGAGACGGTTTTTGTTGACAAAAGACATAAAATTTTTTGTGAATAAATTGTATAAAAGAATAATATAAAAAAAAATATTCAGAAACATTACTAAATATAACATATATATCAATTACTTTACAACTAAAAGAAACTTATCGTTATTACACATACGAACTTGTTATAAGAAGAAATAATATAATCATAATATCAACAACAAAAAAAAAAATCACTGAACACATGAGCTTGTTATTTGAAAACACTCACGTGAGAAAAAAAAAAATTCTTTTTTTTTTTAAATTTCTCTTTAAAGGAAATCATGCGAATGACAATAACATGGCTCATAAAATTAAATAATCTCAATTGTTATAGAAAAATAAGATACACATAAAATGTAAATGTTATATCCTAAATGTAAACACAGCACATGAAAATAGATATCTATTAATATATATAAGTATGAATATAAACATGAAATCATATTACACAAGTGACATGTCATGAAAGAAATATTATATTTGTTACCAGTAACATAAGAATTGTTTATAAAATAAATAGCAATATATTTGGGCCCAATTATTACATGTGAGAAAGCCCCTTGGAAATAGATCAAGAAAATATCAAACGAAATTAAAACCCAATTAAAATAATAACCCTAAAATGAAAATAAAAGAATGTACTTTACAAAAAAAAAAAAATGCCATTTCCAATTGACTTGCTACTATTACACAATTATTTTCACATATATATATCTATATCTGAATAATACTCTAAAAAAAAATATATACATATATGAATGAGGAATTATTTAACAGAAGTGTGGTACAGCAAAATCCAACCATCTAACACACTGAACACTTTTTTTTTTTTTTTTTAAATTTTTGTATACTTTACTATGATAATCTTGAGATATTAATATTATATTTTCAAAAATTAACTCTTTTATAAAACATAATTTACTGGCTGTGACTCTCCAAGAGTACTCCCAAGCAGGTTGATCAGTCCTATTCTGAAGCACTCCCGGAAAGACACAGAAAGCAAAAAAAAAAAATATTTATATATATATATATTGTTAAAGATTACTATTTTTTATTCCTGGGCCTCAGGTTGTACCTGGGGGCCGAGCTATCTGGTATACAAGTGTTATTTTTCTTGTTGACAATAGGAGCAGGAGATTGACTATTTTCTAGAACTGGTAATTTATTGTTTGTAAGCAGAGAATTTGTATTGTCTTGTATAAGATATTGTTTCCTTTTTGGGACAATTAAAAGTCTATTGATATTAATGTGGAACGGTTTTGCTGTAACACTTTCATACTCTTTAATTTGAACCAGCACCTTAGAAATTACTTTAGTGACAATAAAAGGCCCGATAAACCTTGCTTTGAAAGTGTCTCGTGTTTTCATGTAAACAAGGTCGCCCGTCTTGAACACTCTGAGGGAAGCCCTCTGGTGCTGTCTTTGATTTCTGTAATTTTGAGCATCCTTCATATTTCTATGTACCTTTTCATAAACTCTATTTAGCGACTTCATGTATTGATAATACTCAAAGGGGAATTCCGTATTTGACATTTCATGCAATTCACATACATCAAATATATTAGAAACTGACCTACCAAAATGTAAAAATGCTGGTGAATACCCCGTTGATGAATGTATAGAAGCGTTGTATATACTTTTATGTATCATCAAGGCTTGTTTGAAGTTGAAGCCTTCACCTGCTAATGAAGCAATAGATGATTTGATGCTAGTATTTATTCTTTCAGAAGATCCTTGCGTCTGTGGATGTGCAGACGAAGCATGAACAAGGCTTATTTTCATGGTTTTGGTGAAATGGTTGAAAATATCTGCTGTAAACTGCTGCTGTAAACTGAGGTCCAAGGTCAGACATTAATGCTGCAGGACGTCCATATGATGTGATATATTTTGTTAGGGAGTCTACAACAGACTGTGCCGTGGGTTTTTTAATTGGAAAAAGTTCTAAGAATTTGGAGAAGTGATCAAAACAGGTAAGTACAAACATTGTGTTGGAGAATGGTCCAACAAAATCCATAGATACCAGTTCACCAGGTTTATTTGGAATGAACATTTCCTGTAAGGGAGCTGCAGGAATTTTGTGAGGCTTATTTCTGATACACAGTTTACAAGAAAGCACGTAATTTTTGGTATCTCTGTATATTCCTCTCCAGTAATATGACTTCAGGATTTTACGGTATGTATTATAAATACCAAAATGTGGCATATGAGCTATCTTTAAAATTTTAGGTTTTAGTGAATTTGGTACAAGAATCTTGGAGGAATTACTATCTTGTTTGCTATTAAATTTTCTTCTTATCATCAATAGACCTGTATCTGGATGAATGAAATAATTTTTGAATTTCTGTTTTGGATTTTCAGACGTAATATTTTGTACTATTTTCAATAAATTATCATCATGTTTTTGTTCAATAAATAAAGTATCTTGTGAAACTTGTAGTTCTGGGTCATTATTTTTTCTATTAGTTAGGTTTAGGTTGCTGTGATTTATATTGTGCAACTGTATGCTGGGTGAATTGGATGATACAGGTAAGATGTTTTCATCATTTATTAACTCTGGATTTGTTGTCAAATTTTGGGTGGATTCTGAAAAGTCATCACGTGAAAAATAATCTGCTAGAACATTAGATTGACCTTTAATGTATTGAAATGTAAAATCATATGTGTACAACTCTATTAGCCATTTTGTAGTAAGATCTACAGGTGAAGTAGTACTGCGATAGAATTCTATGGGTTTGCTATCACTTAAAATTGTAAATTGTCTATTATATAAGTAGAACCTGAATGCTTGAACTGATTTAACAATTGCCATAAGTTCTTTCTTGAGTGCCGGATAGTGCTTCTCAGAATTAGAAAGTGTTTTGCTGAAATAGCTAACTGGTTGTAATACATTGTTGCGTTCTTGCAACAGAACCCCAGCTATAGCTACATTGCTAGCATCGGTATTCAGGAAGAAAGGCTTGTCAAAATCAGGTAAATTTAGAAATGGTTTAGTAAAAAATATCTTTTGAATTTTCTGAAAAACTTCTGTGTGTTGATGTGTCCATTTAAATGGGATCTTCGTTGAAGTTAACTGTGTTAGTTGATCCACTAGTTTTGCATAATTTGGAAGAATTTTTCTGTAAAAACCACATAAACCCAAAAATCTCTTTAAATGTTTTCTTGTTTTGGGAGTTGGAAATGCTGTTATTTTGGTGATGTTTGATGATATGGGACTTATAGTATGGTCTTGTATATGAAATCCAAGGTAATCAATAGCCTTCTTAAAAAATTGGGATTTCTTCGGAGATAAGGTGATGTTATAACTTTAGTAAAATTTTGAAAAGTTGAGTCAGTTTTTCTAACATTTCTGGAAATGAATTGCTACCTACAATGATATCGTCCTGGTATGCAAAGATACCAAGACATTTTGTTTCTTCAATTATCGCATCAATCAACATTTGGAAACTGCTTGCTGCAGATCTTAGTCCAAACATTAAACGACTAAATGAATAGGTCCCCCACTGAGTTGTGAATGATAACCTTTTTCTGAACTTCTTTGGGAGATGTATTTGATGATATGCAGACGGGAAGTCCAGCGTGGTGAAGTATTTATACTTTGAAATGTTATTAATGATATAATCAATTCGGGGCAATGGATACGATGAACTCCTTATCATGGCATTGATGAGTCGCAGATCAAGGGCTAGGCGAAAAGATGGCTTTTCATCAGGAGATGTGGGTTTTTTTTTCACAGCAAGCATGGGACACGCCTATTCAGAAATGCTCCTTTCAATGATGCCAGCCTCTTGTAGAGCATCAATCTGTTTCTTTATCTCCTCCTGCATAGCTTCAGGAACTGGATAAGGCAACGTTCTTACAGGAACATCACTTGTGAATTGTATATGCGGGGTCACATGGTCAGTGTGTCCCAGTGATTTAAGTGATGAGGAAAAAAACACTTGATGCTCCATAAGCAATTTCTGGATAGTCAATCTTTCTTTGGTAGACAAATGGTGTAAGGAAAAATTATCAATACTAAATTCAGATTTTCGGAGTTGAATGATCTCATCCGATGCTTGAATCAGATTAACTTGTGCTCTGGGCTCTTGTTTAATTTCCTCTATTTCTTCAATTTGGTGAATTATTCCAAGCTTGGTACCTTTATTTAAATGTTGATCTACTATAGAATAATTTGTTAATGGAACTGAAAATGACATTACTTCAATATTTTTACTATGTGAACCCTCTTCAAGGTTGACAATTGCAGTGTACAATAGAGATGAGACGGGCTCAGCCCGAGCCCGAGCCCGATCGGGCTCAAATCTTACGCAAGTCTTCGGGCTCGGTTTCAAGCTAAAAGTTCCGTTTATTTTATTTTTCAGTAACTGGAAAATGTAAAAAAAAAAAAAAAAAAAAAAAAAAAGGAAAGGGAAAAAAAATATATATTCATTTTGAGAGCACCTTTAGTAATGTCATAATAATAATGATAGGTTATAAATCACAAAATAATCTTCCAAACCTTAGTAGCTTTGACTTTCCTTTTTCTAAATAGAACTTTTTTTTCAACGGGATGCATATTATGTCATAGTGTTATACAGTAATCCTTCCTCCTTCGTTATATTGGGCTTCATTATATATCACTCATTCGGATAAATTTTTTGTCCCACGATAGGCGCGTTATAAACAATGGGCTGCACTATAAATATATATTATATAAATATATACATGCATACAAAGACACAGACATTATAAATTGTTATAATAACATTTATAGTTATTTAAATTCGGGATTGGTAATAAGAAAATTAATTTGAAAATGAAAATGGTATTTAATTTTACTATTGTGTATGCGTTGTATAGCGTACCACTTTTAATATCGGGCTCGGGCGAGCTCAGTTAAAAAATGTTTCGGGCTCGGGCGGGCTCGGATTGCCAAAATGGAGCCCGAACTCACCTCTAGTGTACAAACCTATACCTTTGTTTTTATTCAGTGTGGGAATAAAGATTACCTGTTTATCAGCATATATTTGTTTGCACATAACAAAGACATAAACTGTTTGTAGCGGTGGAATGATCACTTTGTTTTTGAGTGTACATTTATTAACTTCATCTTGACAGTCAAATTGAGAATTTTTATCGTTTACGAAAGTAGGATTAGAGGTAGAAGTACTGGTCTCAGGAATAGCGGGTAAATTTTGGAGGAAATTAATTTTGGATTCAGGAATCTCATACTCATCTTCAGGAATTGTGCTATAAATGTCAACATGACAATCGTTAATTTGTACGAGATTTTGTTTTAAATCAATTAGAACCCTATGGGTTTTCAGAAAATCAAATCCCAATATACCAATGAATTTTGAGTCTGTAGGAATATCTATGAGAAAAAATGTATGTCTGAAAAAAAATTTGCCAATTTTGAATGATAGATTGATACATCCCGCACAAAATACCGCTGAATTGACAGTAGCAATTTTAACTTTTGTAGCGACTCTTTTAAAGTGTAATTCATTTCTGAATTTATCGAAATAGCCTTTGGCTAAAACTGAAATGCTCGCACCTGAATCCAAAAGAAAGTTTTGTAATGACTTATTTATGTTTAACTTAACAATAGGTAAGTGAGGACTGGCAGCTTGAGTGTACAATAGAAATCTTAATGAATGAATAAAAATAACATCCTCATCAGGCTGATTTTCTGTTTGGGATGTAGCATTAGATGATATATTTGCAGGAACAATGGTTTGAGTACTTACTGAACTGACTAATCTTTTTGATGAGATAGGAAATTTTAATCTAGTGCTTGGTGATCTTAGGATTATATCCTGACCACAAATTTTTAGACCATTCGAATGTTTATTATGAATGGGAGAGGAAGTGCAGGACTGCCCTCTCCCAGAAATTTGTCAGTCTTTATGAAACTGACGATTTTTGTAGTTGAGCCCTTTACGCTTATGTTCAAAAGTTGCTGACTTCGATTGAGCCTGTGCTGACCGGGGGTGTGTGTGAGAGGAGTGTCCATCCAAAGGAGAATGTCTACGGTATATTTGGATCTAATTTTATTTCTTTGACATGATTTGAATCCCTGTCGATCTGTGTCAAATCTTCTGCCACCCTGATAATCTTTTAATTTCTAACAAAATCGGGCAGTGTGTCCAACCCGAGAACACCACTGACATGTCGGTTTATGACCATCAGACCGCGAGGGCCGATCTGAATTTAATTCAAGATGATGCAGCTTGGAGTCCCGATCCGCGGCATTATGCTGTGCATTTTCAGCAGTTATGCAATGATTTATATTTGAAAATGATGGCTGGGAAACAGCCAAAGATTCACCTGATTGAACAACCTCCTGATATGCAGCCAGATTGTCAACCATTTCCTCAAAATTACTACACTTTCTCGTTAAAAGATGTAACTTATAATCGGGGGTGAGAGTATCCGTTAATTTTGCAATGAGTAGTTGGTCCATTGATTCTTGTGGAAATTTTGGAAACCTCTTATAAACAAGATGTTGGAGCCGATTAGCAAAGTTTCGGATATTCTCCAAACCATCAAATTTAATGGCATTATATTGTAATGCTACACTCTGTTCTGTTTCACCTTTAAAATTCTTACGTAAAATCTGAAATAATTCATCAGGAGACTTGGCTCTTTGGCATGGGATTGACGATGTATAAAATTTTAAAGCCCTATCGCAAAGTTTTGATTTAATAAAAATAAGGGCCTGTTTAGGATGCCATTTAAAAATATCTATTTTTGTTTGCACCTGTTCAATAAAAATATCCAAAAGATCTGGATCACCATTAAATGGTGTTACTGTGAATTTAAGACAATAAGTTTTTTCAGCATTCATGATTTTAAGAAAAATTTGTCAAAATTTTGCAGAGACAAAAAAAGTTAATGCATAGTCATATATTTTCAAAATATCAAGCAGACATACTTATCTACTTTAATCTTATTATATTTCATAACAAATTTTCATATTAATTGAAGCTGACCCATCTTATTATGTCTATTTTTTTTTTTTTAGAAGTGATAGCAAACTCCCAAACACAATAAATTATAACATGTTATTCCTTCAAATACAAAAATATCATACAGCCTATTTTCAAAATATTCTCTCTCTATTATCTTGGCATTAATTCTAAATCAAAACAGTATTTTTATTTTGCAAATGAATAATACCCTATATAATCCAGAAATACATACCAATAAATATTACACTTCAAATGTGAAAGTAAGCTTTTAATTATTATTCTTAATAAACTATTTGTTTAAATACATTCAACAGACTAGATTATAATACTTAGTTCAATATGCTACTATGGAATTTTTTTTTTGAAAAACCACTTTTCAAAAGTATGTTTTTGAAAAAATATATGAATTCTTATTTAACTATTTCATTTTATTATTATTACTATTATTAATGAAATGGCTAATAGGCATCTTAAAATAAAATTTCACCCATACAAACAGTACTACTTTCAATAATTACTGCCCTTATGGCTATGAAAATATGAATAATAACAAAAATCAGGGGTGCAGAAAATGTTCAAACCTCGAAAATTTCGCCCAAACACAGTATAAATTTCCCTCAATAATGCAAAAATCTACTTTGCTATACAAAGTCATTTGTTCTATGTAATAAATCTTTAAGAGAATAAGTATACAGTTATACTATTGCCTAGTACAGTCAGGTTCGGTTCACACAAATGCCGGATCGTAGAATCGTTGAGCAAAATTTAGAAGTCTTTACCTCAAAATAATCAGGATACACACCATTTTTGTACTGTGATTTATTAATGCAGCAATATAATCTTCAGGTTGCAGTCACCAATAACTTTACATTTCATTCCTATATACGTATGCAGATACAAATATTCTATCCCAATCAACTAGACAGAGAGGGAGGAGGACCTCAAAAATTTACGTCTACTTACGACTTGATCAAAAGTGAAAAGATACACTAAATCTCCTAGCCACAGATAGCTTAAAATCGCAACCCCGAGATTGGCATCTTTGAAATGTAGCCAAAAGAATGCCAAACTGTTTCTTTGTTCTTCTAAAATATTCATACTAAATTTTGAATATAAAAAGTTCGTTACAAATATTAAATCGATTTGACATTGAGAAGCCATGCCAAATGACCTTCAACTCTCAATGAACAAAGACGGCGATGCCTAGACTATCAAACATCATTATAAATCTATTTTTAGAATTATAATGACCCTCTTGAAATAATAATAGGTTTTTTAACATAAACATACAAGGGTAATAAACATGAAATCAAATGATTGTTTTATTTTATTAATAGCTGTATATAGTAGAAATATGTTGATAACGGCTTTTTAAATTACCCTCTGAAAATAAATAATTATGGCTAAATTGATTTAATCCATCCGGGGAAACTGTATAAATATACTATTTTTCAAAAACCCTGATATAAAAATTGCTTATTTTATTCGTAGATCAATGTGTTTTTAACGATGGAAGAACAAAGAAATGAAAATTTTGATTTAAAAATAAAACAGGAAATTCTCTATAATTAATTAATTGAGTTAGATAAATTTAAAAAGATTTATTTTATATAATCTATATTAATCCCTCCTTTTTGTTATATATTAAATTTGGATAAATAAATAAGCTTTTAAAGGACATATGTGTGAGAACACTCACACATATATCTCCCCTTCGACTAGTAAAAAAAATAAAAAAAACGCCTCCTCGCCTCCTGTATAGAAATGCATATACAAACAATAATATTCAAAAGCACTTACCAAAGACGCACACTTAAAAAAATGATATTACATCATAAGTAAAAATTATATGAATGCTTAATATTGAACAAACAAAATATATATGAAATATAAACACTAATTCAAAAATACAAAATACACATATTTCAAAAATATCAGTATAACCAAAAACTTTAAGAGGAACACCTTGTCATGACAGGCGCAAAAATGTAGCTTCTATAAGTAATTTCAACTGCAGTTCAATATAGTTTATAGTCTTTTTTTTATATGCCACCAAAAATTTCAGCTGAAATGTTTTTTTTTATGAAAGAGTCTCTTTTTGATGAACTTAGCAAATAATGCTACATCAACATTTACTAACGTTAGATTTTTACATTCCAAAATATTAAATTTTCACACTAATATGTATAGTGAAATAGAGAAAAAAATAATATAAATTACACATATGCATATACATTGTTGTAATACTAAAGGTTCCAACATATTATTGTAATATTTATTTGTCTAACACCTTGGTTACACATATTGGTCAACGTTAAACAAAACTATGTACAAAAAAAATAAATAAAAGTAAAGAACAGAAAAGTTTTCGTGTATACCACACAGGAAAGATTTTAAAAAGGACGCCATTGGCAGTCACAAAAAATAATCTTCCCTTAATCCTTACAAAAAGTAAGTGTAATGATGTTAACTTAAGGCTAACATCCTAGCGGGACAGGGCGTGTTGAAAGACCTGCACTGTTAGGCACAGGCCTCCGTCCCCCAGCAGAATCCACAGGCCCTGTAGGGACACTTCACGAAACCGATTAATTAAGTGTCATAAATGTTGAAAAATTAATGTCAACAATAATATAGATTCTCATCACATATCCAATGTTGCTCTCCCGGGAGAAAATTTTGAACGAGACAACATATATCTAGGATAGGGTAATAAATAAGTAAAAGAAAACAAATTGACAAAATTTTGAGTGATGAGAGGGAGTGCCAAAATAATAAAAAAATTAGATTGGATATTGAACAAACCAAACACATGTTGTACACCAAAAATCAATTGGAAACTTATAAAATTTAGCTGTATGTATATTGTTAGCACTATTATCATTAATAATTAATTTCCTATGAACTTAGTCTGTATTCCAATGTAAAGGTGGAAATTAAGAAATTTGGTTGGTGGCCACTGGCCACTAGCCTTCATTTTTTTAGTGGCCACTTTTAAAAAGTTAGTGGCCACTCGCTGATAAAAGTAAAAGTAAAATAAAATTTTCTTTTCTTTAATTTTTCCTATGTTCAGTCTCGACAAATCATTAAGAAAATAATTAAGGTAGTCAACTTTTTGAAACTCATTCACAATAATACATTTCTGATAAATTTTAATAAATGAAATAGGAATAGATTTACATAATTTATACTATGAACGTAAGAAAATACTATTCAATACAAAATTCATATGTTTAAAATGCTCTTTTGGTTATATTATTTTATAACAGAAAATTTCTGATTATATTGCCCCATCACTATCCTGAATGGTGTCGATTTTCTACTTTTTCGGGGAAAAAAAAAAAAAAAAAAAAAAAACATCTTTGATTCATGAAAATATATTAGTATATGTAAATAAAAAAAAATATTTTTTTAATAATACTTTTTTATTTTGCAAGTTTCTTTTTCCTTTTTTTTTTTTTTTTCGTGTTACAAATGAATTATAAATTAATTTTCCTTTAATAATAATGAATTTTTAATAATTTGCAATTATAATCCCCCTCTCTAACTGAATTTAGAGAGTGTGGCTGTACAGACATAATTTAAAAACTATCAATTCGTGTTCAGGACACCCCAAAACGTGTAGATCCGTCAAAAAACGGAGGTCGAAAATTTTCGTGAATCCAATACTTTCTCTATATTACATATAGAAGAAAGTAAAAAATAGTTCATATGCAATAACAAATATTAAATAATATGTAGTAAATAAATAAAATATTCAATAAATTATGCATTCTTCTGATTAAGAACTAAAAATATACATACATATATACATTTTTTTTTTTTTTTTTTTTTTTTAATAATAACAGAAAACGCACTTACCTTTTTCCGAAAAAAGATGTTATTTTTACAGAATTATCTGTAGCTCCACGTTTACTACCACTACGGTTGCTTTGTGATTCAGGATTTTCTTTAAACCTCTTCATATTAAAGCAATAAATCCAAAATTTATATTACTATATAAAGCTTGTTTTAAAGATTGAAATTTCGAGAAACCACGCGTATGACTGAATGCGATACGGCCGTTGGGAATGGATAGAAATGCCAAGTTTGAAAAGAAAGTGGTATAAAATAACAAAGAAAATGCGTCGAATGACGTTTTTAATTTTTCTGCGAACGTAATACAATCGGAGTTTCAGCCGATTGATTATCTCACGAGCTTCCTTTTCGTCTCTGTCTCCCGAAAGTCGGCCGAAACTCTCATTTTGACATTTTTTAAAAATCAAAATCTAATACTTTTATAGAAAAATGGAAAAAATCCATACGTTTTTTTAGTATATGAATAAGACTACCTGCCAATTTCCAGTGTTTACTGTTAAAATTGACTTCCGAAAATGTTTGTAAGTGGCGATGTTAGATTTGAGAAAGCCTGAATTCGAGGCGCACGGCGCGTTTACTGCGAAAACGCCGCCGCGCGATCCAAGTTTGCATTGGAAAGAACATTCTATAAAGAATGGGTATGGGTAGAAGAATTTTAAGTGTTTACTATTAAAATTGACTTCCGAAATATGTTTGCAAGTGGCGAGGTTAGATTTTAGAACAGCCTGAATTCTTTGCGCGGCGCGTTTACCGCGAAAAAGCCGCCGCGCGATCCAAGTTTGCCGTGGAATGGGGTATATTTATAAAGAATGGGTAGAAGAGAAGTGGCCACTGCAGTGGCGACCAAAGGCAATTTCTTTAGTCGCCACTTTTAAAAATCTAGTCGCCATGTGGCGAGTGGCGACCGCTAATTTCCAGCTTTATTCCAATGAAATATCTCTATTAAATATATTTCAATTATCTTACTTTTGTTTAACCTTCACCCAATAAAATAGATATAGTAAACATTAAATAAAAAAATAACACTTTGATTACTAATTTAGAAATTCAAAATATGATCTACAAGCATTTATGTTATCATTAGAATCATTTTTTTTTTTTTTTTTTTAAATGCATCTTATTTATAAATATTATATATATTCAACAACACTGCAATGCAAGAAATAGTCTTTACATCAAAAGAAAAATATAAAAAACAGTGGACCAGCCATCTAAAAATAAAAATAATAAAATAAATAAAGACGAGTTCCTGCACAGCAAACAAATACACTCCCTTGGCCATTGGAAAATGCATTTGTGAAGCAAAATATATTCAAACTTTTTTTGTGAAAAAATTAATTGCGATTTCTTAAGTTATAAGGATGTGTAGAATTATTGCCAATATTATGTGTTACATTGGAGTTGGGTTCAGTAAACAAATAATTACGTCGAGGCGGAGCAATAAGGAGTCTATCAATATGGACTCTGAAAGCTTTATTATCAGGTGCATGTAATCTCTTAATGGAAAAGGAAACTGGCGAGTGTTTTTGTACAACAATAAATGGCCCAGAATACTTGGGTTTAAATTTATCTATTGATTTCAAGTATACAACATCATGAACAGCAACAGGCCTCAGTTTTGCACGCTTTTGAAAATTTTGATATCTTTTGTCTTGATTTTCTTTAATGTTAGAATATGCTTTGCTATAGATGTTATCTAAGTCGTGTAATAATTTATATATGTCTACATTTTCATCCAAAAATGGCTGATTTATAAATTGGTCAAATGTATCAAATATTAAAGACAGTTCCCTACCAAAATGCAGTAGGTTAGGTGAAAACAATGTGGATGAATGTGTTGAACCATTGTAAAGTGATTTATGTATAGCTAGTGAATTTTCAAAAGAATGCCCCTCAGAAATTAAAGTGTTAATTGAGTACTTTATAGATTTATTTACCCTCTCAGAAATAGAGTTACTTTGAGGATGAGCAACAGATGAATGTAAAATTTTTATGCCAAGTTTATCATTAAAAATATTATAAATAGTTGATGTAAACTGTTTGCCTAAATCTGATAATATTACTGATGGTCTACCAAATGTTGTAATGTAATTAAATAAACATTTAACTATTTTTGATGAAGAAGTGTCTTTTAATTGAAATAATTCAATGTGTCGCGAAAAATGGTCAATCACAGTCAAAACTGAATGTTCATCTATAAAAGGACCAACCAAGTCGACACTAATAGTATGCCCTGGATGTGTTGGAGTATAGGTGGGTTGTAGAGGAGCTGGTGGTGTGTTATGATGTTTATTTTGTAAACATAAAGTACACGAAGCAACAAAATTTAAAGTGTCTGTGTACATACCTTTCCAATGATATCTATTTGATAAAAAATTCGTATGTTTTTGTTAACCCAAAGTGAGAAAGGTGTGAAATGGTTAAAACTTTAGATTTTAAAGAATGTGGTACAACAATGAGATATGAAAAAGTATTATTATGCAAATTTTGTTTCTCGTACATTAAAACTTTAGAATCTGGATGAATAAAAAAATTATCATTATTTTTTGAAAAACCTTTTCTCAAAATTTGTCTGTAAATAATTGACAATTTTGGATCATTCTTTTGCTCAGATATAAATGTATTATTTGAAATTTCCAAAAGGGGATCTTTATTTTGAATATTACCAGAAACTAGAAAATTGTTGAATTGATTTTGTAGTACTGACTGAGTAGAAGTGGAAATTTGATTAATTGAATGTGTGTCATCTTGTACGATAGGAAGAGGTTAAGAACTGAATATTAATTCTGGATTTGTTTTTAAATTTTGTTGATTATTTGAGAAGTCTGATCTTGATAAATAATCCGCTAAAACATTTGTAGTGCCAGGAATATGTTCAAATTCAAATGAGTATTCTGATAACTCTAACAGCCATTTAGTAGTTAAATCAGCAGGACTATTTGTTTTTCTATATGTTTTTAAAGGAGCACTGTCAGACAAAATGATAAACTTTCTATTGTATAAGTAATATTTGAAAGCAATTACAGATTTATAAATGGCCATTAATTCAAGTTTGATAGCCGGATATCTTTTTTCAGACGGTTTAAGTGATTTAGAGAAAAAGGCGACAGGTAATAATTGATTGTCATATTTCTGCATCAAAACTCCTGCAATAGAAATATTTGATGCATCAGTGTTGAGAAAGAAAGTCTTGTTCCAATCCGGTAATCTTACCATAGGTGAATTTAAAAATATATCTTGAAATTTCTTAAAAATATCCTGATGATGTTTATTCCAAACAAATTTTGTTTTCGGTTTAGTCAATTCAATAAGTGGTTGAATTAATTTAGAAAAATTATGAATAAGAGACTTATAAAAGGTTACAACGCCTAAAAAGCGTTTTAATTGTCTTTTTGTTGTAGGTGTAGGGAAAGAGTTTATTTTAATGATATTTGACTCAATTGGAGAAATTGAATTATTCTCTATGTGAAATCCCAAATAATTTACAGCACTCTTATGAAATGTACATTTACTAGGAGCTAAGGTTAAATTATATTTAATTAAAATCCTAAGAATTCTTTCAAGTTTGACACATGTCTCTTCAAAACTATTTGCACCAAATATTAAATCATCCTGATACGCATAAATTCCCTCTATATTAATTTCATCAATTAAAGAATCCATGAGTGCTTGATACTGAGAAGCCGCGTTTTTAAGACCAAAACATAGTCTTTTAAATTTGAAACTGCCAAACATTGATGTGAAAGTAATTTTATCTTGTAAATGTTCAGGTAAATCAATTTGATGATACGCTTGTTGGAAATCAAGACAAGTGAAAAATTTATACGCAGATAAATTAGCTATTATATTTTGAATTTTAGGTAACGGATAAGAAGAACCTTGAATAATAGAATTTAACATTCTTAAATCTAACGCGAGGCGAAATTTCTGTTTACCAGATCCATCTTGGTTTTTCTTTACTAATAAAATTGGGCAAGCCCATTCTGAGCAGTTTCGCTCAATAATCCCAGCCTCTACCAATTGGTTAATTTGATCTCTAGCTTCCTGTTGTAAAGCCTGAGGAATGGGAAAGGGCAAAGTCTTAATTGGATAGTCACTTAAAAATTTTAAATCTGGTACTACCTTGTCAGTATATCCAAGGGTTTTCATATTTTTAGAAAATGCTGCGAAATTACTTAATAAAATTTGTTTTAATTTTGTTGCATGAGACCCATTGAGATGTTTAACATCAAAGTCCGTGGGTGTTAAATCTTGTTTTCTCATTTTTAATACATCACTAGAAGGTTGAATATAATTAATAAATTGTGAATCCTCTGAAATTTCAACATTATCATTTTGTCTTGAACCATAGTCTATAATTTGTTCGATTTCTTTAATTGTACCAATATTTGAATGTTTGTTTACATGCATACTTCTATTAGTGTTATTCTTAACATATAACTGAAATTTTACTCTATCATATTTACTATTACAATTTTGTTTCTGAGAATGATCAATATTAACTATTGAATCCAAAAAAATTAATTTGGAAGAACTCTTTTTACTCTGAAATAAATAATCACCCGAAGAAACTTTGGGACAATAAACCGTAATAGAAGATTCTTCTTTGGGTTGTAAAATAAGTTTTTGTCCCGTTTTTACTGAAAGTTTCTTACATTGAGTATGCATATTAAGATTTTCTTCATGGTCGCTATATGTGTTTGTTATGGGAATACTCAGATCTTTAATTTTTAACAAGGACCTCTGCATATCTAATATTACATGATATTGTTGAATAAAATCATAACCCAAAATAACCCTAAATGCAGAACCTTCAGGAATGTCTACTATGAAGAATTTTTGTGAAAAAAATTGATTTTGAATTTTGAAAGTGGTTTGTATACAAGTACAAGATGAAAACTGTACATTCGAGTTCACGGTTTTGATTGTCACATGGGAAGATAAATGTCTATATTTCAAACTATGTTTTAATTTATTAAATGTACTTTCAGCTAACAGACTAACAGAACTACCAGTGTCAAGAAGTGTGTTTACCTTTTGTTTATCTAGCAAAATTTTAATAAGAGGTAACTTTGGAGAATTTACATGGACATTAAAAATGTTCTCCCTTTTATCGTTATTTGTTTGAGTACATTTAGAATCAGAAATTTTCAAGATTTGTTGTGTCTGAGACGCAGTAGAATTCACCAATCTGTCACTAGATAATTTGGGTAGATTAACGTTATTATCAATGTCCAGAGAAAAATTTTGTGCTGATGCTCTATTCAATTCCTGAGATGTACTTGCATCAGCTAAACTACATCTCTGCGCTCGTTTAAATTACTTGCATTTTTACTATAATTATTTCTGTCATAATTTTTACCCCTAGTCTGATTTCTTTGCCATCTAAAGCACCTAGTAGCAACATGTCCTCTTTTACTGCACAACTGGCAAATAGGAGAAGAATGATAGCTGTTCTTATTTTGATTACCCCTGAAATTTTGATTTCTACTTTTATAATTATGTCTTAATTCACTTTGTCTATCATTATTTCTTTGCCTATCTTGCACTGGGGATTCGTGTGAATGATTAACCTCATGAGATTTACTAACAAATGACAGATTATTCATCCTATCTGTCAGTTCGACTAACTTTTCAGATAGTGTATTTATGATTGGGTTATTTAAACTTAATTGTAATAATGTTTCATTAGCACTGATATCTTGTAATTTCTGTGCTCGATTGACCGCTTCTTTATACTCAGAGATTCCCTCTTCTTGAATCTTAACTCTGATATTTGAGGGAATGGTTGAAATGAATTTAGTAAATTTAATGGAATTTAAAGCATTAGCATCATTAATCTGAGAATATACTACATCGGCTAAAATATTTAGCCTGTGGGAAAAATTTCTAATAGTTTCTTGTGGTAAGAGTATTAAATTGTTAAATTCCACAAGAGCCTGAGTACTGCTCATTGGAGCAAAAAAATTTTTGAATTCATCCTTGATAAATTTTAAATCTGTAGATTTATACAATAAGGGGGATTGAGTCATGAACTTTAATGCAGGGCCGGTTAATTTTCCTTTTAAAATTGCCACTGCCTCTTCTGAATTTAATCTATTTAATTTTGCATATGACTCAATTTGATCACAAAAAAAATCAAGTAAGGATGAGTCCCCGTCAAAATTTGAAATATTAATATTAATGTTCTTTTTAGTGGCCATCTTAATTATTTATGTTGGGTCAAATAAATATTAATATATCTCAGAAATACTCGAGTAAAAATATATAATATATTAAATTAAATGAGCACAAAAATTACGCATCTTTCCTTTTGATGCTTACGGCAACTGCATCAGATAAAATACCTCATTAAAAATGTCAAAAAGTATACATATATATCTTAAAATATTCGAAAAAAAAAAAATAAATAAATCATAAGGAATTGTAGAAATTTGCAGCAGTAATTGTAATAAATCACTTAAAAAAAAAAAAATATGCAAATAAAAGTATTAATCATCATGAAAGAAAAATAAAATAAAATACCAACGAAATACTGTGAAACCCATTAAAAATATATATTTCAAAATTGTCCGAGCAAAAAAAATAAATTGCGTTAAGATCTATGAGCACAAAATATTATGCATTTTTCCTTATGTTACTCACAGAAAATGCAAATGCTAAAATACCCAACCAAAATATTATGTAAACATATTTATATATTTCAAAATGTTCTAAAAAATAAAGTAAATCACTTTAAGCTTTATAAGCATAGAAAAAATACCAATTATTATGAAAAACAAAAAAAATATATTTATATCAAATGAAATACTTTATTATGCAAAATTAAATATTTCCGCTACTTGAAAATTGTATTCATAAACACTTAAAATCAAAAATAAAATGAAAATGAAAATAAGGTAAAGCAAAATCTCAAAAGTAGGAAATATTTATATCTAATATTTTTCATAAACAAAAATGTATATTATATATTTTATTTAATGAAACAAAAACTTCCATTCAAATATCTAAAACACAAAATAAATTTAGACTTACCAATTCCTGAAAGTGACTTGGTTGAGGGGAAATATATTTTGTATGAGAAAAAAAAAAAATTATCAATTTGTTTTTATTATATTTCTTTAATTGAATGTTTAATAAAGTTATTAGATGTTCAATTATGTACATTTTTCATTCAATTCTTCTTTATAGTTCATAATAGTTATATTTCACGTTTCAATATTTACTTTTGTCTGGAGTCACAAATAGTTTCACAAGAAAAAAATGTACTTGCATAGTCAAAAAAAAAAAAACTATTAAAAAATTGTAGAAAAAAAAAATTGCTGTGCTGGTCTGGAACCAGCGAACTCAATATTCTGTAGATGCTACAAAACACACAAAAGAAAAAAATCGAACGTTACCTTTTTTAAAAAAACAAATGAAACGATAGCTGGGATCATCTGACGCGAAGAAAATCCGCACATTGCACAAAATGATCAGAAGAAATGATGGAGAGAAAAATTATTCTGTAGATACACGAATAATGCTAGCTGCGATCATCTGACGCGAAGAAAATCCGCACATTGCACAAAATGATCAGAAGAAATGATGGAGAGAAAAATTATTCTGTATATGCACCAACTGTATCACCGGATACACATATTCCTGAGGAAGGACCGCACCATTCACTATTTTTTTACACACACGTTGGTAGCTTTCGTAAACCAAAATATCTCTTGAAGACAAGGGCATACTCGTATGACTTTTCTGTTTACTTTTTCCACACAATCCAAAATCTGCAACAGCGAAGGATGCTGAATTCCACAAGACACAGGATAGGAGGTACACGGTATTCAAATCCCCATCTACTCTGAGATTTTTGTTGTCTATTACAATTGAACCAAGTCTTTCTGGGAAGGAAACCTTCAGTAAAAAGTTCTATTCTTTTCTTTCCCTCCTGTCCAAAGAAAAACCAGAATTTCATTTATAGAAAATCCATTATGCTGCCGTCGGGTTCCTCCTCCCCCTCCATTTTTGAAGATCGGGGAAGCTGGACACGCACCAATTAATATATACTATTGCCTAGTACAGTCAGGTTCGGTTCACACAAATGCCGGATCGTAGAATCGTTGAGCAAAAATTTAGAAGTCTTTACCTCAAAATAATCAGGATACACACCATTTTTGTACTGTGATTTATTAATGCAGCAATATAATCTTCAGGTTGCAGTCACCAATAACTTTACATTTCATTCCTATATACGTAAGCAGATACAAATATTCTATCCCAATCAACTAGACAGAGAGGGAGGAGGACCTCAAAAATTTACGTCTACTTACGACTTGATCAAAAGCGAAAAGATACACTAAATCTCCTAGCCACAGATAGCTTAAAATCGCAACCCCGAGATTGGCATCTTTGAAATGTAGCCAAAAGAATGCCAAACTGTTTCTTTGTTCTTCTAAAATATTCATACTAAATTTTGAATATAAAAAGTTCGTTACAAATATTAAATCGATTTGACATTGAGAAGCCATGCCAAATGACCTTCAACTCTCAATGAACAAAGACGGCGACGCCTAGACTATCAAACATCATTATAAATCTATTTTTAGAATTATAATGACCCTCTTGAAATAATAATAGGTTTTTTAACATAAACATACAAGGGTAATAAACATGAAATCAAATGATTGTTTTATTTTATTAATAGCTGTATATAGCAGAAATATGTTGATAACGGCTTTTTAAATTACCCTCTGAAAATAAATAATTATGGCTAAATTGATTTAATCCATCCGGGGAAACTGTATAAATATACTATTTTTCAAAAACCCTGATATAAAAATTGCTTATTTTATTCGTAGATCAATGTGTTTTTAACGATGGAAGAACAAAGAAATGAAAATTTTGATTTAAAAATAAAACAGGAAATTCTCTATAATTAATTAATTGAGTTAGATAAATTTAAAAAGATTTATTTTATATAATCTATATTAATCCCTCCTTTTTGTTATATATTAAATTTGGATAAATAAATAAGCTTTTAAAGGACATATGTGTGAGAACACTCACACAACAGTGTAACATAAAAATATCGCTGTTAGTGTATAAGCACTTCAAAGTAGCAAATTGTTATTTTTGATTTACATTTTTATTTTCTCTTAAAAAAATATTCAAAATTTCCCCAGCCAGTTTAAATTTCCCCCGAACCTCGTTCAGGCGTTCGGACATATTCTGCACCCCTGACAAAAATATACATCTTTCTAATAATTTCTTAAATAAAGCACTTTCAGATCAAAACTGGCAATGTACCTCATGCAATCTTCGATTTTTACGATCGGCACCATATGTGGTGGTACTTTTTTATTTTATTATTAATGGATAGAGGTTGCCTTTAATTTAAAACAAAATATGTTAACAAATTGTGATCGTATGAAATAATGATGAATTACCCTAGGCTTCGATCTGATCATACATGGGTACATACCAAGCATAAGATAAATTCAATTTTTACTTTTTTAAGATATTTTACAGTTTAGAATAAAACATACCCAGTCCTGAAAAAAAGGAAAGGCAGTCTTCAATTCCAATTTAATAGTATTTATTAAGATTAATTTGCTTTCCCACTTCAAGAATGCAGAATCCGGACAACTGTTATAAATCTCAAATCTCTAATACATAGCCATGCTTGTTTAAAATAAATTCAAGATACTTCACAAAATATTTATATAAAAAAATCATCTCCGGTCACTGTCACAATTTAGTTTCAAATCATAATAACCGTGTGGGACCACATATATAAAAATAACGGTAAAATATAATGTAGAGACGTAGGTGCCCGGCCATTCTTCTCTACCCCAAGGTGGAACACCAACTCATCACTGATTTTTAAATTTCAAAAATCGCTCCTAAAGAAAAAACAGGTCCGCACACCTAAAATCACGGATACGCGATTTGGATTCGTTAATCGGACTGCAAAAGTAACCAATTAAACAGTACGCGCACGCAAGAGAAACAATCGCCGATTCTCCCGTTGACAAGTGTCGCGGGAAGCAAACTTTACAGGGTGCGTTGAGCCAGGAACGAACGGCTGCGATGAGATGCCTGCAAAACGATGTATTTTGGCATAGGAATTAAACAAGAGGTGATGTATTTACATCACAGTCTCTAATATTGGTACTGCTTCCTATAATTTAAATTTCTCCCCACAATTTTTGCTCCCCTTCTTGCTGCTAATAGTTATACTGTTAAGAATTCCATAAAATTTTCAAAAAATATTCAAACCTGCCCTCACACTAATCTCACTATGGTTTCTTTTGATGTAAAATCTCTTTTCACTAATGTTCCAATAAATGGCACCCTCTGCTGTCTTGGAAATAGATTAAAAGAGTTTCATTTCACATCTTTCGAAATACAAGAATTAATTTCTCTCACCCGCTGTGAGAACAAATTCACATATAAGTTCTTTTAAATATTTTATTCATTTCTAAATAATTCAATTTATAATTTAAAATAAAATAAGTCAGTTTATTAAGAATAATTATAAAATTAATTAATTCATTTAGCAAATAAAATCTAATCTAATTTATTCCAATAAAAAAAAAGAACATTTTATTCTATAATATCCTCTGAAATCAATTCATTCTATTATAAAAGTCAATCTACATTTAATTTAACTTGTATTTTTACTAAGGGATTTATTCATTTGTAAATAGATACCTTTTCCCTTTTCAACAATGTTAGGTTTCAATATCTAATTTAATCATAGGTAGAAAATAATTTATTTGTCTAAATTACTTTCTAATATTTAAACAGAAGTTACAAAATGTATTGCATTTCCAGTGATTTGTGCTATCATAATAAATTATTTCAGTCTCATTGGCATCAACAGATGCTGGATTCGTTTCTTTTAATCTTATATATATTATAAATGTGAATGTCCATGAATTTATTTGACTGAGTTTCACGCTAAAACTGCTCGACGGATTTCGACAAAATTTGTTATGGAGATAGCTTATACTCTAACTTAGAAAGTTCGCTGCCTTTTATTCTGAAAAAAAACTTTTTTTTTAAAAATAAAATAATATTATAAATAAATAAATATTTTATATTTTATAATAATAAATATTTTATAAATAAATTTATAAAATAGCAATTTTGTAAGCTAATAATAGCAAAAAATTAGTCATTTAAATTTTATCCATAATTTAATTGTTTCAAAAAAAAAAAAAAAAAATACGAGTTTATTTTTTTTTCCAACAGGAAAATAAATACATTTATCTGAACGTGAACAATAAAAAATAAATAAATAAATTATGCATCTCACAAAAATTGACGTCATTTTTAATTTAAAATTTCTTTTACACATTGATAAAGTGCTAATATAGTTTACGATGCTAATATATGTTGTACTAAAATCAGTTTTATTTATAGATCCTCCTGGGTGATTTTTTAAATTGTTGCATTGAAGTACACCAAACATTTTTCGCCAAGAGGTTTAATTTAGCAACAGCGATTTTAATCTAGGTAGTTCAAGAAAAATGTAAAATTTATAAAATATTACAAAACGAAAAAAATAAACTGAAATAGTAGTCACATAAATGATCTATTTTTATCTGAGTAGATAATTTTATAGAAAAAAAAAGTGCAGTTTTAAAAATAGAAAATTTATTTCATCAAGCACTATTTTAAACCTAAAAACCATTAATAAAATAAACAGAATATGAAGGGTTCTTATATGTTAACGAAAAAGTGTCCCATAAAACGCTTTCTATTTTTATGCAAGAAATTATACCAAAAAAAAAAAATCGCTAATATGGCGACAAAAATTCAAAAGCCGCCAATGGAGAGATTCAATAAAGTTGTGTAGTACGATAATGTTTAGTTCTTTATTTATTTTTTTATATACCAATCACTACGCTAATTTAACATACAAATAAATGAGCTGCTGTGTGTGACTGCACTTGCACGCTGTCGGGCAGAAATATTTGATTAATTCAAATTAATATTTAAATAACTAAATAAAGATATGTTTAATAGAAAGCATAGTCTTGGAGACAAACTTGGCGAGTGGTCGACCAAATTTGGTGAAAAATGATAGTTTAGGGTTCCCGATGTTTCAAAGCTCTCCGACACACGGGAACGTAGACCTTGAGCTTACCAAGGGATTCTCGATGGAGTCATCTCCAAGCCCCACCGCCAAAAGTTATAAGTAGGTGTGAGTTGATTTTCGCGAAAGAGTATGTAGTCACTGCGATCCAGAGTTATTCAGAGACCTATTCTGAGTCATTGCACTTTAGGGATTGAGCTCTAAGCAACTGGACATTTTTCGTGAGTGAGCGAAAATTTTTGCTCTGGTGTAATTGATGTTATTTGCTTTACTCCTGTGGAACAAGTGACTGTTTTTTAGACTGTCCCAGAACATTCATCGAATAATGACTTATACTGTACGAGTAACAGCTTCAACTGTTTCCAGAATATTTGAAGAATTAACACCAGCTATTGGACTATTTTCGAAAATATTTGTTTTAATAATAGTTTTGTTGTACAGATTCGAGAAGTTCAAAAAATTTTGATATTGCCAAGGAGGTCCCATACTAAAGCTGTGACGAAAATAGTCGCCAATCGAAATATATTCAGTTACAAAGAAATCATTTAAATATAGTGTCCAGCAAAGCGGGCAAAGCCTGCTAGTAATTACAATAAAATAAAAAAGAACAAATAAATCCTTAATGATATATTCCTGGTGCCGATATAAATTAATTATGTTTGGCATAATTTATGTTGCCAAGCCTGTCTTTGTCTTTTGGATAACGGATTAAATTTTTAAATTAACCAATTAGAACATTCTTTTGATGCTTTATTTGGCATTAGTTTGTTAATTTCGGGTTTGAATTGGTGAATGCAATTTAGTACACCTTTGGCTTTCAAACTGTGAATATCTCTTGTGTACTTGTGTAAGAAACAACTGTTCTAGTTTGCTCTCCCTCTCTAGCCAATAGAATTTTACGAGAACAGTGTAAGTGCTTACTTGATTGTTCATGTCTTTAGCATAAAAATAAAAAACTGTAATAAACTTTAAGTACCTTTAACGATCCTTCAACTTTAGCAGCTTTTAAATGATATATTTCGACGTGCTATCGCAGTCATCTTCAGATGTTGTTTATGCTGCATTACTGAAAGGTGTCTTCATCTTCCTCCACATCAGTCTCCTTCTCGCTTACGTCATTGTTTCGCCGGTGATTTCTTAGTACTTGTTGCCAATCCTTAGTTATTATGCTGTGCTCTCTCTCATTTACTGCCATGTTAGATGTTAGAATTTCTAAAGCTTCGCGTTTCAGAGCGTAGTTATGTGAGTTGTATGGGGCTATTTTGACGGTTTTTAGGGTATTAGTTGTTATTGGGTTAATTTTATGTGTACGTGATAAGGCGGTGGAGCTTCTATTGTATTTTAGATCGTTAATATGTTCTATTTCTCTGTCCTTTATTTTTCGCTTTGTCATTCCGATGTAGGTTGCAGGTTTATTGTTATTTTCAAGATCGAAAGTAATCTTGTATATCCCCGAGGTTTCTTTAGGGTCAATAATATCTTTTTCATTTCGGATTCTTTGAATAATATTCTTGTTGGGTTTAATGGGTATGTGTATATTGTATTTGGAACCTTCGTTTTTAATTTTGTTTGCTATGCCGTTGCAGAAAGGTATGGAGGTGGTGAACTTGGGTTTTATTTTTTGGGCGTCATTAGTTTTGTTATATGTTTTTAAGCGCTTTTTGTAGAGTTTTTGAATCAGAGAATGGCTGTATCCTGCATTTTTAGCAATGTTCTTTATAAATTTTATTTCAGCGTTAAGAAGTTGTTTATTTGAACAGATTAAGATGGCGCGATCTATGTAGGAGCGTATGGCGGCGGTTTTGTATTGGAACGGAACCCATACTTAAACCTTTCGGATTATAAATTAAACACTCATCAAGATGCTCCTTTGAAAATGGGACCGAAATTCATACTTAATGACACTTTCAACCCACTTGACACAATAGCGCACATCGAAACTGCTTTAGATCTCGTCCCCCCACCTAAACGCTCTCACATCAGAAACACCGCTGTTAAACTAATTGAAAAATCCCAACACATAGCGATAAAGAAGACATAAAATGCCTTAATGAATTAAAAAAGAACCGCGATATCACTATTCTGATGACTGATAAAACCGGCAAAATAACCATACTTAATAGGAACGATTATAATAGAATGATAATAGATACCATCAATAAACTCGAAGTAAACCTAATTACTAAAGACCCACTCAAAAAGCTAATGGATAAAACTAAATCTCTAATAAAAACAGGCTCTTGGCCTAATGACAAACCACCAAAACTTAACAATCACGCCCCCATTATCCCCCGTATTTTTGGAAAGTATAAAGATCATAAAACCCCTCCCTCACTTAGACCTATAGTAAACAAATCAGAAGGCCCTACATACAATCTTGAAATATATATGAAAAATATCTATGAAACCCTCCTTCCCCCCTCAATGCACAGTTTAAACTCAACAGAAGCATTTATAAAATCCATCCAAAATATAAATATAAACTATGATGACACACTCGTTAGCTTCGATGTAAAAGACCTGTACCCTTCAATAAACCTAAACGAAATTAATGATATAATACAAAACCAAATAATTAACAACTACGGCAATAATAAAATAAGTGAAACTTTAATTTCAGCCAATAATCTTTTACTAAACAACTCATTCTTCACCTTCAATAACGATATCTATCAACAAACGAAAGGCGTGCCCATGGGGTCCCCTATATCAGGAGCTATTGCAGAAATTAAACTCAGACATTTCGAAATATCCGCTCACAATATCATAAAAAACTGTAAAATATGGTTACGTTACGTGGATGACGTGTTCGCCGTCATCCCAAACAACATCGACCCACAAACCCTTCTAACTAACTTAAACACCCTTGATGATAATATCAAATTTACCCTTGACATTGAAAATAACAATAGCATTAATTTCCTAGACGTCAAAATTATTAAAAATCGCGATAATACCCTGGATACTACAGTCTACAGAAAACCAACAAACAATAACGAAATCATTCATAACAAATGTAAAACCCCGTTCCAATACAAAACCGCCGCCATACGCTCCTACATAGATCGCGCCATCTTAATCTGTTCAAATAAACAACTTCTTAACGCTGAAATAAAATTTATAAAGAACATTGCTAAAAATGCAGGATACAGCCATTCTCTGATTCAAAAACTCTACAAAAAGCGCTTAAAAACATATAACAAAACTAATGACGCCCAAAAAATGAAACCCAAGTTCACCACCTCCATACCTTTCTGCAACGGCATAGCAAACAAAATTAAAAACGAAGGTTCCAAATACAATATACACATACCCATTAAACCCAACAAGAATATTATTCAAAGAATCCGAAATGAAAAAGATATTATTGACCCTAAAGAAACCTCGGGGATATACAAGATTACTTTCGATCTTGAAAATAACAATAAACCTGCAACCTACATCGGAATGACAAAGCGAAAAATAAAGGACAGAGAAATAGAACATATTAACGATCTAAATTACAATAGAAGCTCCACCGCCTTATTACGTACACATAAAATTAACCCAATAACAACTAAAAAAAGTCAAAATAGCCCCATACAACTCACATAACTACGCTCTGAAACGCGAAGCTTTAGAAATTCTAACATCTAACATGGCAGTAAATGAGAGAGAGCACAGCATAATAACTAAGGATTGGCAACAAGTACTAAGAAATCACCGGCGAAACAATGACGTAAGCGAGAAGGAGACTGATGTGGAGGAAGATGAAGACACCTTTCAGTAATGCAGCATAAACAACATCTGAAGATGACTGCGATAGCACGTCGAAATATATCATTCAAAAGCTGCTAAAGTTGAAGGATCGTTAAAGGTACTTAAAGTTTATTAAAGTTAATTCGTCCTTCTAATTATTTAAATATTTAATAAAAAACTGTTTTATTAGAAATGACTGCTGTTATTTTTGTCAAGTGGCACTCTTTTAAAAGGATATACGGACTTCCAGCCTGGGAATTTTGTTAAGCAATGTACTATATAATGGTTCCACTAATTTTACGGACAATAATATCTAAGGGTCAAGTGAGAGAGAGGGGCTGCATTTATTCATGTTTTGTTGGACATTCCCATTATTCGTAGAATACTCAACTTTTCTCATGGATTATGCATACGCTTATTGGAGCCTCCGTTGACAAACTCTGTCTCGAGTTGTGCTACGATTAATAATCTGCATAACATTTTTTTGTCGACTTCTGTTCTCCGTTCGACCGAATCTGTCACCAAACGTTGTCACTGAGCACCGGTTACCTGTAGTGTGATGCTTCCAGATTTCTGTGAATGTACAGTGCTTTGAAAAGTTTAACGATCTTTTGATTTTTCAGCAGCTGTTTCTGTCCCAATCTGATCTTCATCATTTCCGAATTTTGTGTATTCAAGCCATGCCGTTTGGATTTCAAGCCAAAAAGGTATTTTTTTTTTCTCAACTTTTACCTCCTGTGGTTTATCTTGCAAAACCAAAGAAAAATAATTTTTCCACCTCTTCAATCAGGGTTTTTCAGCAAAAAGTCTACGGTGATAGTAATACGCAATTCCCAAGATTTATTTTGCCATTTTCTAGTGTTTGTGCACATTTCTTTTTAAAGGAAAGTCATAATCAAGTGAAATCTTATAGTGATGATTGGAAATATATATTCAGGTACTCTATGTGTGCAAACTGGTGATAAGCATATATGTATTGTGCAAAAGAAAAATTGTATATGGGAAGAAAACTGCCTTTTTTTATATGAACGTCAGTGCTCATAAATTTTTTTTTTATTTTTGTTAAAGACATAATTCCAGAATTTTGTTTATATACAAACAATTTGTTCATCAGGTGATTAAAGAAGGGATTATTATGCTAAATTTATTGAATATAATTAAAGTAACTTTACATGAACACTGACGGAATATTATTTTAGTACATTTTCGTTCAAGGATATTTTCATGCAAACAATTGTTCATCGGATGATTGGGGAATATTAAATATACTTTCAAAAAACATATTACAAAAATTAGTGAACTTGTAGGATTATTTTAATACAATTTCTTCAAGACTTTTCATGTGAGTATATCATTTTTTTCAATCACAAAAATTTTCCATAGACTTGGTATACTTTTAGTGTATTTAAAATGTTGTCTTTACGTTTAAATTGGAAATGTTTCATATATATATATATATATATATATATTATGTTTAGTAATGCTCGTAAATTTTCAAGTATTTTTAATGTTGAATTAAATTTTTTTGGGTCTTGTTTTGATACATTTCAGGGAAAATTAATTAATATATATATGTGTGTATGTATATTGCTTTATAAATAATTATTAATATATCGTTTCATGTTGTCTTGCATATTTATACATAGGTATAGATAGATTGAATACACTGGGAGTTATTGTCGTGTTATTTATAACTGATATGAGAATTTTTCTATTTTTCTTGATTTTCCATTTGTTCATTTATTTAAAAAAAAAAAATAGGAATTTTTATTAAAGTTCATAATTTTCTGCCTTTTCATATCAATACAATTTTTCTCTCGTATGAAAATATTGATTTTATTTTTTAAATTTTATTTTCATGATTTGTGTTTTTTAGATTTCAAAAATAAATAAAATGGAAAAATAAGTCTTTAATTGTACTTTTGAATTTTAAGTACCAATTTTTTTTTAAGAAAATAATATTTATGTGTGCATTTGTTCTTTTAAATAAACAATTTGGTGAATTTGGAAGAAATTTTACTTGAACTCTTCAAAAACAGTTGAAAATTTTCCACTTATAGCTTACTTTACGATGCTTATTAAGGTAAAATTTCTTTGTAAAATGTTCCCAAGTTGACCTGATTCGTTGTAAACTAAACCCAACCCAAACCCGAGCCACATTTAAAAAATACAGTCAACCCGACCTGCACGGGGAAAAAAAAAAAAAAGTCAACCTGAACCGAACCCAACCCGCAAGATAAAAAGTTGAGTCAAATATGATTCCATGAGGGAACCTGGGTCAGGTTCGGGTGAAATCGGGTTAATAATTCGGGATTCATAATTTAATCTACTTCTTCTAATAACTACAAATTCATTGTATATGATTCTATAAGGAAAAAATATTTTTAAATATTTGTATTATTGTTATTTATATATATATATATAAAACAATCTTTAAGGAAGGATTTCTTTCAGTGAAAGCTGTTGTGCAGCCATGAATAATTTATAAAATTCCGAGGCTGAAATTGATATAAACATTCAGAGTAATTGCTAATAACAGACAAAATATGAAAATAATGACTTTTTTTTCTTTTCACAAAATGAGTCAGTGATCTTTAGTCTAACAAAACAGCAACAATAAATTTCAGCGACAAAATGTTACTTTTAAAATCAGAGCATTTTGAAAGATAATTCATTTCATTCAATCATAAATACTTAAGCATAATGTAATTACATTATACAGTGTGAAAATTCTTTCAAATGAGAACTTAATTATATAGGGGCTAAATGAATAGGTTAAAGAGAGACAGAATTATTAAAGTCAAGACATAAAATTAGAAATTTATAAGACGTAAATATTCCAGTATGATTAAATTTATCAAAAAATGGAAGAAAGGCCTCAGATGGTTTTGCAAAAAAAACGAATAAAATATTTCGCCAGAACATACATCAAATTAAAAAAGTAAAATTCTTTGAGGAATTGTTTGTGACACTCAAAAATTACTTATAAAATCATTTTATAGTTATTAACAAACTAAAGAAAATACATAATTGATTCAGAAAAGTTTCTAATGTAATAATTACACTATAAGCAATTACCTTGGGAATTCTTATCAGATCCATATTAAAGCACTTTTTACATCACTTAAATATTTTCAGTTTTGATCATAATTTCATGACAGCTAACGGGGTAAGGACTGTAAAATTCTGTTTGGTGAAAATAATTACTTAATGTCATTTTTGTACATAGCCGTAGACAATAAGTTTTAATAAATAGAATTATAAAGCCAATTTAATAATGTAAATAATCTACAATCAGTCTGTCAACAAATATCACCCATTTTTTTCTACGTTGCCATTATCAAAAACAATTGTCGAAAACGAAACCAAATAATTAAATAAAACAAAATAAAATAAAATTCTCATCTTGCCTCTTTCAACAATAATAAAATAAAAATCTAAGCGAAATTGTTAATTGCATTAAATAAAAAATTGTTATGAAAAATTGTTTCATTTCTCATCTTCCCTGCTATTTTTCAACCAATCAACCACTCTTCTCACTCACTACAACTTTTACTTCAGATAATTATTTTTAAAACGTTGCATTGTAAACCACGGAGTAATAAGACTTGTAAACATTGAAAAGTTTTAAACATTTAAAGCTGTGTGGGGTTTTTATGTGTTTTTATGATTTTATTAATTCTCATTTTTAATTATTCTAAAAAAATATACAAAAATTTAACCCCTATTGCAGTATTTTAACGCTTTTAAGTGTAGATTTAAATTTTGAAAAAATAAATTAGTCTGTCATGTGTAATATTAATAGCTCTCAAATAATTATCAAATGATTCATATATGCCTTTTCAGTATCAATAGTTAGAATCTTTGAATATTCGCAGTTCAACTAAAAAAATTAAAAGTAAAAATTATTTAATTTTCATTTGTATAATTTATGCAATAAATGTAGGATTCTAATTTTTCAGATTATATATATGTGTGTGTGTGAAAAATGAAATCGTTTTAGTTTTACAGAGCGAAAAAACTTCAGTTTTCTTCAGAAATGAATCATAAAATAAATGACTGCAGGGTTCGCACTAAGGGAAAAAAATGAGTGGGATTCTCCCACTCTAACAAAAAATTTAAGTGGGTTTTTGAAAATTTAAGTGAGATTTTTGAAATTTAAGCCAGTAATTACATTTTACAGAAAAAAAAAAGTATTTTCAAGAAATATGCAAATTACAGACAGGTGATTGCTGAAATTAGAAATTAGCTGAAATTTTTTCGCTAATATGATTGATTGGATGATTAGTTGAATATTGATAACATCACTTTCATTCAATAAACTGATGACATAAACATTTATATATATAGTTTTTATCTACATTAAGTATTTTCAGGATTTTTTCATTAGCGTAAAAAAAAAATTCTTCAATATACCTGCAATAAATTTTATATCCACATGAAATCTTATTGAAATTTCACACCAAGAGTAAAACAAATTTTTCACACAAATATAGAATATGATTTTTATGTATGTACATTAATCATTCATATAAAAGTAGCAGTAGCTAATTATTAGTTCCAAACGTGCATAAAACCATCTGAGTATTAATTTTCTTAAATTGATTTGGAAAAAAATTTCTTACCTGAAAAATCTATTCTTCATTTCCCCCATGTTTATAAATTTGGTATAGATATGACACCCCATAAAGATTTAATTTAATTGAGAAAAAATAAATAGATTCATTAAGTTCAGCACTAAAGGTCTAAAAATAATTACGTATGTCAGAAATATTGAGCACTTCTATTGCTTTATTGTTTCTAGAATTGATCATTGACCACAATCCGTATTCCGGACATGGGAAGGGGGGGGGGGGAGGGGGAGGAATAAAAAAAATAATTACAGAGTAAGAAATATTAAACTCTTTCAATTCTACTTCTAGAATCTAATAAAGCAAGTTTAAAATGAATATTATAAATATAATTTATGTTGCAGATGGGTAAAGATTGGGAAACAAGACTTCTGCAGAACATTTCATTGCTGATCGCTAGATGGAGATAAATAAAGTGGGAGGTGGGCAAAAAATAATTACATGAGCAAGAAATATTTAACAATTGTATTTCTTTACAGGTTCTAGAATCTCATAAAGCAAGTTTGAAATGGATATTGACATTTATGTTGTGGGTGGAGAAAGATTTGTAATCAGAAGCTTTTGTAGAATATTTGATCGCCCATTGTTCCATTTTTATTTATTTATTTATTTTTTAACGAACGATATCTGCGATTTTTTTAAAAACGGAAAAAATAAATTCGCGGAGTTCAGTGAATTAGATAATAATTAAAAAAAAAAAAAAAAAAAAAAAGATCGCGGGAAAATCGCGCATATGAAATTTTTTTAAGTGGGATTTATTTTAATATTGCGCGATCCCGCGCTCTAGCGCGAACCCTGGACTGTTAATGTATAAATCTAAATTGATTATATATTGAAGATTAAAAATGTTGTTAACATTACATTGAATTAAAATTTAATTAAGATTTTAAGCTTATAAAAATAATTGTTTTTTAATGTAAGAATCGTTAGGCAATAATATGTAAATATAAAATTTTATTGACTTTATGTTACTGTGTACAAATGTAATGATAAATGTTGTGTTTTTTATGTTCAAACTATTATGTAATTTATGTATATGAAAGATGGTAAAAATTTAACTTACAAGGTGAAAGATCTGGGGTTCGACTACCGGTCCGGGCATTATTTTCACGCAGTTGGAAAAATAAATTTCAATAAATGATTTTCTTCCCAATCGGTTGACTGTGTGATTTTAATAAAATTATAAAAAAAAAAAAAGTAAAAATGGTAAAAATTTAGTCTATAATACTTGTAATATAGTATAGCTTGGCGTGTTTCCAATAAATCATCAATGTCGTGTAATCATTGAGATAACTTTAGGAAAGGATGTGAAATCACTATGGAATACTTTCTAAAACAAACAGTTCAAAAGCGAAAAAAATAACAATACGGAAATTGTAAAGAAAATTTCAGTTAAAAAGCACACAATCATAACCAATCAAAGTTAAAAAAAAAAAAAAAGAAAGAAAGAAAGAAAGAAATTATTAAATATATGAATGGCACTAGACGGAATTTGGTATTGCAGAAATTACTATTATGCATAAGTACCAGTGGCGTACCGTGACATTTGAATCTGGGCATGCTCTGAAGCGAACTATGGAAAGTCCACTACTGATCAAGACGATATCATTTCATCAAATTTAAGCTTGCATTTTTCCAGTTTCTTGGTTGGTTGGTTGGTAGAATTCAAGTCCGATTGACTACACTTGGGTCCTAGGCCTATGGGTGGAATGCCGTCCGTCTTGGGTCTTTCTAAGGGGTCCTAGCCTTATTTACGCGTCTTTCGGAAAAAAACATGGAACCCGACACTTCCTATCTACCAAATTTGAGAGCAGAACCGTTCGGCCGCTGGTGGGCCTCCAATTTCTTGGTAATTTTAGATATATCATATCTAAAGGACTCTTATATTAACTTATTGAAGGCCCATTTGGTCGCTTCATTTATCGCTGTATTTAAATGAATTTTCAAAGAAATTTAATCACAATTTTTTATATCACTTTAGAAACAAAAAAAAGAAAAAAAAAAAAAGAAAGAAAGAAAGAACAAATAGTGAGAACCGGCAAGAAAAAATCCACTGAAATCGCTGAAAACTTGGCTTCAGGTGTTTGTTGCTTTCTGCTGTGTCTTCCATGACCACACTATGTCAGATTGGGGACCCCACTGCTAGTGGCAGCGCCTTAAGCGAACGTTTCAATGTAGGTGCTTATCTGATCTCTGATAGTTCTTACACAAGAAGTTAATTGTTACAATTTTTAATAAAGTTAAAAATTTAATAAGTTTAATTCTCTCTATAATATTACCATTTGATTTCGATAGAAACAATACATTAAAAATAATAAACATTCTTCTTCAAAAGAGGGTATTATGCCTTTACATAAACAATTTTTGAAAACGCAACTATTATGTGTATTTAAAAAAGAAAAAGAAAGAAAAGAAACAGTATTAAAATTTTATCATATAAAAACTATTTGATCGCATCACTTAATGCGAAAGAAGGAAAAATAAATAGAATAGCGATCTTTTATAAGAAATGCAGATGGATGAAAAAAAAAAAAAAACACGCAATTTAATAAAATTTAAGAAAAAAAAAACATAAAAATTAACGGAACATTCCAAAATAAATAAATAAATAAATAAACAAATAAAATAATTAATTTGAGAAATTCAGATTTGAAAATAAGGAAAGAAAATAAGCACACACATACACACACACACAAAAAAAAAGAAAGAAAAAAAAAAAAATTCTATGCACACCTGCACGATCAAAGCTACGCATCTGTTAATTTTTTGTAAATCTGCGTCAGTAGCCTGACCTTCATAGCGCATACAGGCACACACGAAGAAGACATTTTGCTTTATTCATATTATTGAATAAACAAAATTTGTACATGCTTTTATTTCTGGCGGAAGTCTTCGCTTAGAATAAGTTATTTAGATTTAAAATAATAATAATAATAATAATACATTTAAAAAAAAATATAATAAATACATTTAAAAAAAAGCAACTTTTCTGGCACATAAAACAACTTTTGGAAATTTATCCAAATTTTATTTTGCAATTTAATCATCCTTTTCAAATCAATTCTTTTTTTTTTTTTTTTTTCACTATTTTAAAATAAAGTATAAGTTTTAATTTATCAATCAGTCGGAAAAGTGAGCTCTCCTCTATGCGAACATCTCTACTGAAGGTAACAAAATCCCTACGCCTTAAAAAATACCCCCAAACTCCAGAATATGCTCTCCTAGGGTAGCATGCTTTGGGTCGTTTATACAGCGGGACTCCCCTTGTAGTTTCTACGAGTGAAAATTAGAGGGACGTTGAATATTCCCTCAAATAGCAAAAAATCCCTATATCAGGGCATGCTTTAGAAAGGCAGCATGACCTAAGCAATAACCGGTCAGCAGAAGAGAGGGAGGGTATTTCCGGGACGATACTGGTCAGCAGATGTCTCCTAAACAAAGCGGGAGGGAAGTAACGACAATAGTAAGGGAAAAAAAAAAAACACTCGGATTTATCCAGGAATAATGTAACAAAAGAAATTTCCTTTCACTATAATTTTTCAAAACTGAATGATTGATACTGTATAAATGGAAGCGAGTGTTTAACAAAATTAGTTCAAATAATTTATTTTAAAATAAATTCTGTTTAAAGTTTAGATAGTTTTTAGTGGGTATGCGGCGCATGCCTAGCATACCCAGAGAATACGCCACTGATAAGCACATATGTATGTACCTATGTTTTGCATTGCATTAGGTACATTTAAAGATAAAAAATCCCCATATACTACTACCTCACTGTGCGTATGCATGAATCCCGAAATCTGATGATACTGCAGGAGTTACTGTCACACAATACATATTTCATGTATATGAAAAGAATTTGTTGCACAATTTTTTACTAAAGACAACAGTGTGTCAAGTTGTACCATAAATTGAATTCCAACCCACTTTTTAAAAGATTACAGAAAAACATTTCCCTGCCTTTTTTTTTTTTAAAGGATTTTATCTCATTACATTACATTTAAGCTATTTTGACCTAAGAAGAGGTTTCTATAGTCAAACTAATTGTCACATTGAAGCCATTTTAATGAATAACTACCATGTTTATTATGGTAATTAGTATCAAATAACTAAAAAAATATTTAAAAATGGTTATAATACATTTAAGTTATTACTAATTTAAATATAGTTTAAATTATTATGGTGAACTAAATAAATTGCTTTTTGTTTAATGTTATAATAATAGTAAACATAATGACCATTAAAATAGAAATGGACCCAGCATTGCATTGTATATATACAGCTGACTTGCATTACAACAACTCTATTGAGCAGATCTTATTTGAGTCATTCTCATTACAGTGGCGGCTTGTGCACCGAAAATTGGTGAAGAGGCACACTGTATTTTACGCTGTATTCATTTATAGAATATAAATTTACATTTAAATAAGTATTTTTAGTTAATTTAAGTTAAGACCATGCTTAATAAAAATTATGATTAAAAATGCTTAAATATTATTTTTGAGTTCTTCACCTATTTTTGGTTCACGAGCCGCCACTGTCTCATTATATCAAATTTAGCTGCTATGTTTGATTGAGAGTGATTTTTCAAATGATGTCGTTTTTGACTTGCCATTACCTAAGGTAGTCAAGTAATGAAAGTATTGTATTCAGTTAAAAATTTTGATATAGAGTTTTCACCTTTATTATATATTTAAAGGTCTTCTGAATTAAAAAAAACTGTTTTTTGGAAAATGGTCAGTGTATGTGTAGGGGAACTTTTGACTATCCATATCTCAAAAACAAATAAAGATAAAACAATCAAACTTCTGAATCAGAATTAAGACAGGTTCAATATATAGATGATTTTTCCAGCTTTTGATGAAAATTTTAAATAGAATTGTTATTGTAAGCCATATCTCAAAAATGGTTCTAATAATTTTTTTCAAAATGGCTATAGATATCCTTTTGTAGATGTCTTTTCATATATCAGGGGTCGATTCAGGCAAAATTTGGGTCCCTTTTGCTGCCCCTTCACAAAATTCCACTTTGTAAAAAAGACCCTTCATAAAATTCAAATTCATAAAAGTGGCCCTTCACGATATTCAAATCCATAAAAGTCCCTTTATAAGATTTCGTTTTATAAAAATGATCTTTTCATAAAATGTTTTTGTGTTTTCAATATTATTTTTAATTAATGCCTTAATTTGGCTCAACAAAACACTATTGACTTGATATTAAACATTATATACAATGATTGTGAAAATAGAAGATTTTATTTTTTCAAAAAAATATTTTACTTTTCACAAAAATAAAATAAAAATTTCACTGAAATATTTTGTTTTTCACAAAAAAGAGACTCAAAAATTAAAACCTGGCGCCCTGGTATTTGTTAATTACTTCAGGAAAATTGATAAGTGTCCCGTATAAGTAGGTCAACTTTATATCTTACAAATTTATTTTTTAGAAAATGGCTCAACAGTTTTTTTTTTTAAACTTGCCTTGTGGCTCACTTTTAGATGTCTTTTTATATATAATTTGTGGTTTATAGTGAACTGATTAGTTTGTCAAGTTTTGGTGAAAATCGGAAATGGGACAAAAAGTCAGTATCTTAACAATGGCTTTAACCATTTTCTTCTAATTTAATAAAATGGATTTTTTTTTTTGTTATAAAGTGATTAAAAATATAGTGATTCCTTCAAAAATAGTTTCTAGCAAAACAGGCAAGACTTTAGTATCTTTATTACTTTAATGATTTCACACTGTTTCATGTAGTAAATGGCCTTATTCTTGCATGTTATAAAAAAATAAATAAAGTAAAATGTTACTATTAATTCCAATAAAGTTCATGCCAACATGATAAATCTATAATATTAAAACACAGGGGTATTTCTTTAAGACCAAAATCGCCCGATCTGGGCATGCGCGATAAAATTATAAACCAATTCGGAACGGGAATATTCCTTCCCCTTTATGCAGTGCAATATGAACATCAATGATAGAACTCGAGCAGACGACATTCATATTTCACATGTATATGGCAGACGCCTGATTAAAGCTCAATAATAAAAACAATTCACATGATTAATTAATTGATTCATATTTTCCAAGGAAGTATATTAAAAACAAAGCAATTCGTGAATACTTATTGGCTATCGCCATATACATTTTCATTTCACCGAAAATTTTCCTACATAGGATAATATTTTAAGAGTTTTGTGGCACCATCTCTTATCATATAAATATACCATACCATATTCCTAATATTTTTTTCAGTTTCTTAAAAGAAAAAAAAAAATCTTTTAAAATTAATAAATTGACGATGTTTATTGTTCTTTAAAAGTTAAGTTTTATCAGTTGAAAACTTTGTTTAAAAAAAATGAAGGTAGATGTTTAAAATCAAAGGAAGTTTTTTTTTTTGTTTTTTTTTTTTTAATCTAATTTTAAATTGGAAAGAAAATGTTATAAAAAATAGAATGGCATAACTCAATTTTTAGGAGGATGTAAACAATTCTGCACTTCACTGTTTTATTTTCTCAATGGAAGGGGTTAACCAGCATTTTATTTAATATAATGATTTTGTATTTCCTAATTGGCAATGTTAAGAGTATGAACAAAAAAATATACAACTTTAGAAATATACAGGCATGAGAATTTTCCGCGGATCTGCGATTTTCCGCTTTTTTGTGATTTTCGTTAATTTCACGATTTTTTATTTTGTTAAAATCAAACTCCAATAATGATCAGTGTTCAAACACTCCACGAAAAACTTTAGATTCTCAATCTTTTTTCATCCAAAATATAAATGTCAAAATTCATTTTAAACGTGCTTTATCATACTCTATAACATATAAAAGAACAGAATTATTCAATATTTCTCACTCATGTAATTTTTTTTTTGTCCTCCCCCCCCTCATTTTTTCATCTCTAACCATCGCCAATCAAGCATTCTGCGAAAAGCCTTTTATTTTTTAATATTTATCCATCCACAACAAAAATGCCAATATTAATTTTAAAACTTACTTTATGATATTCTAGAACCCATAAAGAAGAAAATATTGTGTTTAATATTTCTCACTCATGAACTACTTTTTAACACCCCGCCACTCCCCTCTTCTCTCATTTTCCACCACCAGTCAATGTTATTAAATGTTGATTATTAGCTATTTTTTTTTTTTTTAATAAACACATGTTCTATTGTGCTGATGTGTTATTCTTTTAGTTTAATTTGTCACTTTTAAAATATTTTGTATAGTTTTTTCCTGTGAGCATTATTTTTTCATTTGAAATAAATTTTATGAACACATTTGTATAGTTTTCCCCGCACGTGTTATTTTTCATTTGAAATTAATTTTATGAACATGCGTGTTTCCTCTTTTTTTGATTTTCTGCACTCTCATGCCTGAATATAAAAAGTATAAGAAATTGAGTGGCAATATTAAAAATTTTAGAAGGAAATAAACTACTCAATACTTGTTTACTTTTCTATGTGGTTTTGTTTACTTATGCAATGTGTTTAAATTCTGTTGGAAATACTTTTTTTAAATTATTCATGTAATAATCTTAAAAGTTTATTATTAATTTATAGATTATAGGTAAATTTTGTTGGTAAAACAATTGTTTTCGAAAATGAATAAAGAAAAGAAGCTGTCAGATAAAACATAAAGAAGCTGTCAGGTTGAAACATAAAAAAATAGTAAATGAAAGAAATAAGTTAAGAATGAGAGAAAAACGAAAGAAGGAACAAGAGGAGAGATTTTTAAATGTACAGAAGAAACTTGCTTTTAGAGTTACAGAAACAAAGAGGAAGCAACTATATAGAAAAAAGAAAAAGGAAGAAAATATTGCAACCTCTTCAAATGCAAATACTTACAAATTTCCTCAATCTTTTGGAAAAGCATTAACCAAAACAAGAAAAGCTTTACCTAAATCTCCCAATAAGAAAAGATCTGTTGTGTTAAAACTTGATAAAGAAGTAGAAGTGAAAATAAAAAAAGAAGTTACAAAGAGCAAAGAATCTGAGAAAGAAATTATTGTAAAAGACTTTTTTTTTCAACCAAGATATAGTTGATACATCACCAGGAAGGAAGGGTGAAATAATTTATTGGGAAGAAAGTGAGAGAACAAAAGTATTTCCTTACAATGTCTTTGAAAGAAGCTTTTTCTATGTTTAAAGAATGTAATCCAGAAATAACCTTTGGATTTTCAACATTTTGTAAATTTAGGCCTCAAAATGTGTTGCATCTAAGTTCAACTTCTCCAGATCAATGCAAATGTCGAATGTGTGAAATTTTTTTTCTAAAGCTCTCCAGCCTAAAAATAACATATGACTCAAAATTGTTTTGGGAAAATGTTTTATGTGATGCGACCATAAATTCTGTGTGTTGGAAAGGAAGTTGCAGTTCCTGCAAAAACGGGCAAAAAATAAATTTTCCTTCTGACATACAGCTTGGCAAATTTGGGAAAAAAATTAAAATAAATGCTTACGATGCTCTATCAAAGTAGTCTGTTATGGGGAGCTACAGGAAATGTTGCTTGAAAATTTTGTTAATTTTTCCAGGCACATCAACACCAAAAGAGATCAAGCTCTTGAGTTTTACAGTTATAAACAAAGTGCTTCAAAACGAACTTTACAAATTCACTTTGCGATGAACTATAATTGTGAATATCAAAATGAAGTTCAAAGTGTTTTGTGGGCTAGAAATTGTGTGACATTGTTTACAGCGACTACTACCTTGTTTGGAGTTTTGAAAACTTATATAATTTGTTCTGATGTAGTCGAAAAAGAAAAAAAATCGGTAGCTTGCTTTATAAAAAAATTGTATGAAACTATGGAACCAAAACCAGATGAAATTCCAGATATTGAAGAAGTAATTTGGTCAGACGGTCCCAACTTCAGAATTTAAAAACTGATATATGGTTTATTTTCTTCAAGGAATAAGCAAACAATATAAAAAGAAATTTTCGTGGAAGTACTACAGCGGGAAGCCACATCTCATGGCAAAGGTGTCATAGATGGTGTTGGTGGTCATGCAAAATCCTTAGTTTATCGTCAAGTGATGAGTAAGTCAAAAAAAGCTCCAATTTTACAAAATGCTAAAGATTTTTCCAGTGTATTAATTAAACTAATGCTAAAAACTGAGATTATTTGTATTGAAGCAAAAGACGTAAAGAGCTGTGAAGATTTGGAAAATGCCACACCCATCGAAAGCATCATGCAAAAACATGTGATAATCATTTCTGATGGAGAAGTTCAATTAAAAGAAAATACATGTGACAATTTCAAGACCAAAACAAGTTCCATGCAATTAGATTTAAAGCTTCAACTCAATGACTGGGTCTTAGCTAAAATATGAAAGTGATTGTTATCCTGGCATGATTGTTGCCAAAAAAGATGAAAGTAACTTTAAAATTTCTGTTATGGTAAAAGCTGGGAATCAGTATTGGAGATGGCCAGATAAGGCAGATGAATTTATTTATCCAATTGAAGACAATATTAAGATTTCCTCCCCAGAAATTGTAAATTCACGTGAAAACTTCAAATTTGAAAACTTTTGTGATGTGCAGGACATAATATATTAGCAAATAAAATTAATTAAAATAAAGTTTTGTTAAAAATATTTCTAATGTAGTTTAAATATGGTTCATTTTAAAAGTTCTTAAGAATTTTTCAGCAACAGAAATAAAAAATAAATTTTGTATACAAATAAGCAGCTCTTTTTGCGTTATGCATGGGACATGCATACTTCTTAGTAAAAATTGAATAATTCAAACAGTTTAAAAATTATATAGATATATTTAATTGGTTTTACTGAGTGTTCATTCATTATAATGTTTTCCTATAACACAAAAAACTTAAAATTTTCATTATTAATACTTTAGTGAGAGTTTGAAATTTCTTCCCAGTTTTAGTATTTTTGTCACAATTAGTTTATTAAATTTCAAAAGCTCACAAAAATTTAATTTTTCAATATTTTTTTTACATTTTGACATTTTTTATTTAATGCATGTGTTCTATTTCAACAACAGTAAAAAGAAAATACAATTTTCAAAAAAAAAAAATTGACATTGTCGATTTCATTTTTCAGAGAATTGCCCTAAAGTATTAATTGCATTCTTATTTATTCGGACCCTGAGTAGCATATTCTATTTCTAAGGGCAAATGAATTGTAATTATAAAATGTAAAGAAAACACAAAACACTTGAAATTTATTTTAAATTAAATTATTTTGCCTTATAAATTTATGCGATTTTAAAAGTATTTAAAAAAAAAAAAAATCTGACATTTTTTATTTGACAGATTATAGATGGCGCCACTGTCATATTGTAATTGAAATGGAATATTATAGATGCGAGCAAATTGAAATAATATGTATAAAAAACATTAAATATGTGCTTTCTTTCTCCATTCTTACCATAATTTATAAGTTCTGTGTCTCCTTTAATTACTCCAAACATTCTTTTGGTCATATTTAGAGTAAAATTAGAAAAAATCTTCGGATTTTATTTTTATTATATGGATTACGCTTAAATTTTGTATATTGAAATTTATTCCCCCTTCCCCTTGAATCAAAAAGTAATTGATTACAGCAGTGGATTTTAAACTGGTTAAGAGCAATGCAGATTCTTAAAACAGGGATGTTTAAAACTTTATGCCGTGAAAAGATTTAAGATGCACATGATCTGTCAAATTTTGACGGGTATTAACTAGTGATATTTTAAAACTATTGCAACTTTTTAAAAATGAAAATGCCTCTCATAAGGTATATTTAAGCAAAATTTTACAAGCTGCCATAGACTACCTGCAAAAGTTATCAAAAAATTACTAAGCGGTGCATAATATTAGAATATCAAGATTTAATTTCAATTTATAACATCTCTTGACAATTGTTTGTCTTGAGAAAATGTACCTGTTCCACCTTCTGATTATTTATATTTATTTTTAATCATTAACAATTTAAGACATTTTCAAAGTAAAAATAGGAATAAAATTTTTGAAATATATTTTATATCCCTTTAAATATTCAAATTTAATAAATAGCTTTTCTTTCTTCAATTTTGTAATTTTCATGTTAATTTTTATTCCTAATGATGTTTTTGTTTTCAGATGTCTTCCCATGTTCTCAAGCCACCAAAGTTGCGACGTTATCATATTTTAGAAAGTATCAGCTCTAAAACATTTATTCCTCGAGAATATCAGGTAAATCTTTATCATACACTCACAATTTATTGTATATATACAAGCAGAGTGTATACTTATTGTATAATGTCTAAATTATATTAATTTTTAAAAAATTCAAAATTTTTTGCTGTCAGTGTGCAATTTTAGTGAATATTTCAAAATTAACTTTAAAAAATTTAATTTTCCATCAGCTTATTGTTAACTCATATTTCTAACATATATTTACAGTAAAAATAAATACGTTTAATAAGACTAAAAAGTTAAAAACAATAAATAGTTGAAAAGCTTTAGAAGGACAAATTAACTTTAATAAACCTTAAATACCTTTGACAATCCTTCAACTTTAGCAGCTTTAATTATTATATATTTCGACTTGCACTCGCAGTCATCCTCAGATGTTGGCTTTGCTGCACTACTGAAACATGTCTTCATCCTCTTCCACATCACTCTCCTTCTTGCTTACGTCATTTTTCCATCAGTACGTCTTTATCACCTGTTGCCAGTCTTTAGTTATGATGCTATGCTCTCTCTCATTTACTGCCGTGTTAGAGGTTAATATCTCTAAAGCTTCGCGTTTCATAGCGTAGTTGTGTGAGTTGTAAGGTGCTATTTTAACGGTTTTTAGGGTATTAGTTATTATAGGGTTAGTTTTATGTGTGCGTGATAAGGCGGTGGAGCTTCTATTGTATTTTAGATCGTTAATATGTTCTATTTCTCTGTCCTTAATTTTCCTCTTCGTCATTCCGATGTAGGTTGCAGGTTTATTGTTATTTTCTAGATCGAATGTAATTTTGTATATTCCCGATGTTTCTTTAGGGTCAATAAGGTCTTTTTCGTTTCGGATTCTTTGAATGATGTTCCTATTGGGTTTAATGGGTATGTGTATATTATGTTTGGAACCTTCGTTTTTAATTTTGTTTGCTATGCCATTGCAGAATGGTATGGAGGTGGTGAACTTGGGTTTTGTTTTTTGGGCGTCGTTAATTTTGTTGAAAGTTTTTAAGCGCTTTTTATAGAGTTTTTGAATCAGAGAGCTGCTGTATCCTGCACTTTTAGCTATGTTTTTTATGAATTTTATTTCAGTGTTAAGTAGATTTTTATTAGAGCAGATTAGGATGGTGCGATCTATGTATGAGCGTATGGTGGCGGTTTTGTATTGGAACGGGGTTTTACATTTGTTATGAATAATTTCGTTATTGTTTGTTGGTTTTCTATAAACTGTAGTATCCAGGCTATTATCGCGATTTTTAATGATTTTGATGTCAAGAAAATTAATACTATTGTTGGTGTCAATATCGAGTGTAAATTTAATATTATTATCAAGGGTGTTTAATTTGTTTAGAAGAGCATGTGGGTCGATATTGTTTGGGATGACCAACAATAGTATTAATTTTCTTGACGTCAAAATCATTAAAAATCGCGATAATAGCCTGGATACTACAGTTTATAGAAAACCAACAAACAATAACGAAATTATTCATAACAAATGTAAAACCCTGTTCCAATACAAAACCGCCGCCATACGCTCATACATAGATCGCGCCATCCTAATCTGCTCTAATAAAAATCTACTTAACACTGAAATAAAATTCGTAAAAAACATAGCTAAAAGTGCAGGATACAGCAGCTCTCTGATTCAAAAACTCTATAAAAAGCGCTTAAAAACTTTCAACAAAATTAACGACGCCCAAAAAACAAAACCCAAGTTCACCACCTCCATACCATTCTGCAATGGCATAGCAAACAAAATTAAAAACGAAGGTTCCAAACATAATATACACATACCCATTAAACCCAATAGGAACATCATTCAAAGAATCCGAAATGAAAAAGACCTTATTGACCCTAAAGAAACATCGGGAATATACAAAATTACATTCGATCTAGAAAATAACACTGAGGATGACTGCGAGTGCAAGTCGAAATATATAATAATTAAAGCTGCTAAAGTTGAAGGATTGTTAAAGGTATTTAAAGTTTATTAAAGTTAATTCGTCCTTCTAAAGCTTTTCAACTATTTATAATTTAGTCAATACCGGACTTTTGTTCCTAAGGAATTTATTTAATGACTGAATGATTAGTCTTCAAACGATTTTGCATCATATCAACTTCGTATATCTCTTCATAATGAAAGGCGCTGTGCTCTCATCGATCCATTTACATGCTACCTCTAGGTATTTTTAACCCTTTTTTCAGTTATTTCAATTTTAGTTTCTATTTTCGCTCTTGTAGCTCATGATAAATGTTTTAAATTTGCATTTTAACTTTTTAACCTTTTAATCTTTCTGTTGTTCTTTAATAGGAACGATGCTGGAATCTCGCCAATCCATATATATACTAATTTTAATTACTTTTAAATTTATTTCGGCCATTGCAACTTTTAAATCTTTGTAAGTGTTTGTCATCTTATAAATCTTAGCTTTGAACCTTTAACTTTTTAGCCTTTTAATTTTCAATGACTTTTAATTAGCAATTGTTCTCTTGTCTAATGTTACCTATGCTCCACCATCCTCTTGTTAGATCAATTTGATTATAGACAAAATATTTTCTTTTAGCAATGAATCCTTACGATATTTATCGGGAACTTAAGAAAAATACGAAAAAATTAAACCGCAAGCTTTCACATCGTACATTTTTGGAAGATTGCCTAAACTATAAAATTATTCCTAAATTCCTAAAAACACGCTATAAATTCATCAAACATTTTTTCAAGGGCATGGTCCGACACTTCGAACTTTCGGTCTTAAAGAAATATATTGGACAAAAATCAAGATTTATCCATAAACTAAGGGAACAAAACAAGGATCTCTCCACTAAACTAGAGCATGCAACAGACCCGCAGTTTTTTAAAGCCTATATAGAGAAAATTAACCACTTCATAAATATAGATAACTCTAAACTGCAAAATCGTCATAATAAAAAACTTAAAATCTGGTTAAAACGCGAAAATCCCAACGTACTCTTAGAAAAAACCCCATATACTTACCCATACCTAAACCTTTCGGATTATAAATTAAACACTCATCAAGATGCACTTTTAAAAATGGGACCAAAATTCATACTTAACGATACTTTCAACCATCTTGACACCATAGCGCACATCGAAACAGCTTTAGCTCTTGTCCCCCCACCTAAACGCTCTCACATCAGAAATACCGCCGTTAAACTAATTGAAAAATCTAATGTTAATACACATAGCGATAAAGAAGACATAAAATGCCTTAATGAATTAAAAAAGAACCGCGACATCACAATTCTAATGACTGATAAAACCGGCAAAATAACTATACTTAACATGAACGACTATAATAAAATGATAATAGACACTATTAATAAACTTGAAGTAAACCTAATTGATAAAGACCCACTCAAAAAACTAATGGATAAAACTAAATCTCTAATTAAAACTGGCTCTTGGCCTGATGATAAACCACCAAAACTTAACAATTACGCCCTCATTATCCCCCGTATTTTTGGAAAATATAAAGATCATAAAACCCCTCCCTCACTTAGACCTATAGTAAATAAATCAGAAGGCCCTACATACAATCTTGAAGTATATATGAAGAATATCTATGAAACCCTCCTTCCCCCCTCAACTCACAGTCTAAACTCAACAGAAGCCTTTATAAAATCCATCCAAAATATAAATATAAACTATGATTACACACTCGTTAGTTTCGATGTAAAAGATCTGTACCCCTCAATAAAACTAAACGAAATTAATGATATAATACAAAACCAAATAATTAACCACTACGCCAATAATAAAATAAGCGAAACTTCAATCTCAGCCAACAACCTCTTACTAAATAACTCATACTTCACCTTCAATAAAGATATCTACAAACAAACGAAAGGCGTGCCTATGGGCTCCCCCATATCAGGCGCCATTGCAGAAATTAAACTTAGACATTTCGAAATATCCGCTCACGATATCATAAAAAACTGTAAAGCATGGTTACGTTACGTAGATGACGTGTTCGCCGTCATCCCAAACAACATCGACCCACATGATCTTCTAAACAAATTAAACACCCTTGATAATAATATTAAATTTACACTCGATATTGATACCAACAATAGTATTAATTTTCTTGACGTCAAAATCATTAAAAATCGCGATAATAGCCTGGATACTACAGTTTATAGAAAACCAACAAACAATAACGAAATTATTCATAACAAATGTAAAACCCCGTTCCAATACAAAACCGCCGCCATACGCTCATACATAGATCGCGCCATCCTAATCTGCTCTAATAAAAATCTACTTAACACTGAAATAAAATTCGTAAAAAACATAGCTAAAAGTGCAGGATACAGCAGCTCTCTGATTCAAAAACTCTATAAAAAGCGCTTAAAAACTTTCAACAAAATTAACGACGCCCAAAAAACAAAACCCAAGTTCACCACCTCCATACCATTCTGCAATGGCATAGCAAACAAAATTAAAAACGAAGGTTCCAAACATAATATACACATACCCATTAAACCCAATAGGAACATCATTCAAAGAATCCGAAATGAAAAAGACCTTATTGACCCTAAAGAAACATCGGGAATATACAAAATTACATTCGATCTAGAAAATAACAATAAACCTGCAACCTACATCGGAATGACGAAGAGGAAAATTAAGGACAGAGAAATAGAACATATTAACGATCTAAAATACAATAGAAGCTCCACCGCCTTATCACGCACACATAAAACTAACCCTATAATAACTAATACCCTAAAAACCGTTAAAATAGCACCTTACAACTCACACAACTACGCCATGAAATGCGAAGCTTTAGAGATATTAACCTCTAACACGGCAGTAAATGAGAGAGAGCATAGCATCATAACTAAAGACTGGCAACAGGTGATAAAGACGTACCGACGGAAAAATGACGTAAGCAAGAAGGAGAGTGATGTGGAAGAGGATGAAGACATGTTTCAGTAGTGCAACAAAGCCAACATCTGAGGATGACTGCGAGTGCAAGTCGAAATATATAATAATTAAAGCTGCTAAAGTTGAAGGATTGTTAAAGGTATTTAAAGTTTATTAAAGTTAAAAACAATTTAATATTATTACATTTCTGGTCAGCTTACCTGACCATCTTCAGCACATTTGTGAACATGGCTTATTCCTCCAAGCAGAGTGTGCTGTGCTACCTTGCTAAACATCAATGCACACACTTCTGTCAGCTAAAACTTCCACAGCTTTGCAGTTTAGGGCATAGAAAATTACAATAATAATTTCTATGCTATAAATTACAAAAGTTTTATTAAGGTTTTGGCAAATGAGAGTGCATGCAGTAATGTTGAGCCAATCTTAATTGGCGTTAAGTGACATGTTAGAAAAACAATTAAAAAATACCTTATAAAAAATCTTTTTTGTTTATGCAGATATATTTCGACCGCAATCGCAACCATCATCAGTGCACTTGTGATCTGTGTTTACTCTGTCTTCATCCCTCCACCTCTCTCTCTCTCTTCTCTTCAGTTTGGTTACGATGTGTTGCCATTCGGGTAGAATTGTGCTGTGCTCTCAGTCATTAACAGCAGAATTAGTTGTCGCGTTTTAGAGCATATTGGTGTGAATTATAGGGAGCTATTTTTTGGATATTTAAAGTGTTTAGATTAATAGGGTTAATAAGATGTGTTTTAGAAAAGGTGGTGGATTGTTTATTAAATTTAAAGTCTGAGAAATGTTCGGCTTCACGTTCTTTTATTTGTCGTTTTAGTCATACCTATTTGTATAACAAACTTTGATATTGTTTTCAGATGTGAAATTGATTTTATAAATTCCAGGGGTGTTTTTAAAATTGATGGGATCTTTTTCATTTCTTAAACATTGGGAAATATTTTTGTTTGGTCTTATTGGGATGTTTATGCCATATTTTGTTCCTTCATATTTAATTTTATTAGCAGCTCCATTAAAATACAATATAACAGGAGTGAAATTAGTTTTTTTTTTTTTTTGTAGAGATTTTGAATAAGAGATTTACTGCAGCCTGCTTTTTGACCAATTTCTTCAATGAATTTAATTTCATTATTAAGGAGGGTTTTATTGGGTCTGAAGGTTGGAGGGTATTTGTGATCTTTCTATTTATCAAAGAGTTGCAGAATTACAGGGGCATGATTATTATATGAGGGGGGTATATTGTTCGGCCAAAATCCAGTCTTTGTTAGGAAATAAGAAAGAAATCATGTTCATAGACTTCTTGAAGATAATCGAGTAGGCCAAACAAAAAAACTTTCCAAGTAAAGATTTTAAATAGTTTTAAACTTATTAGTTTTTTTTTTTTTTTTTTATAATATTATTTTGTATTAAAAAAATAATTACAAATGTAATAAAAAACAATACTGGTTGTCTTTGTTATAATTTATTTACTTATTCAAAACATAAAATATTCTTATAATTTAGGTTGAACTTCTTGATACTGCAAGAAAGAAGAACACTATAATATGTCTTGGTACAGGAACAGGAAAGACATTTGTAGCTGTAATGCTAATAAAGGAATTATCTCATCAGATTCGAAAACCTCCATCAGAAGGTGGAAAAAGGACAGTATTTCTTGCTCCAACAGGTATTATCTTAGAATAATTTTTTTCCTAGTGGCAGAAACACGGCGACGTAGTCGCGGACACAGAAAAATGGCTTGCAGACAGTTTTTGTCTGCACTGAGAAAAAAATTTGTCCATAACTTTCGGATAACAATTCACTTATAAAAATTTCTGTATCAAAACTAAAACTAATACTTTTATTATTTATCATTATTTATATTGTGTTGTGTCAAACATTGCTATAAAATATTTAATTGAATGAATACAATTGTTAAAACTATATTGTTTTGTAGTAAAATTGTATTCGTGTATTGTTGCACGAGATCACCATTGATGTTAAGCCCCTCCCCATCAACTTTCAGGCTTTTTGAGTGTAAGCCATTTTCACCCCTGATTACATGCAAATTTTGCAGACAGATTATGAAATTTTAAAAGCCTGTCGCAGACAGCTTCAAAACTTTCTGCCACTGGAATTTTTTTCACAAATCATAAAAAGAAGTTCTTATGGGGAAAATAATAGAGAGAGATTCTGTTCTACACTTATATCTTTGAAGGATTAACATTTTTTTATTTTATTTATTATTTTTTTATTTTTGGTAATTATTGCTAAAGTTTGTCATGTTTGTATATATTTGAATAATATAATTGTATTTATATATTTAAGTGAATGTATATTTTACACCTAAGACTCCCATAAAACAACGAAAATCTCGCTTTTTTTTTTTTTTTTTTTTCATTTCTTCATATAAAAAATTTAATAAGTGCAAGACATTCCCCTCTTTTCAAGTTATCTAGAAAAATGTTCAGTCCAAAAAATGGCTGTGTTCCCATAATACTGCAAAGCGGTGGCAATGACCAGTCACCAGCAGAGAGCCCCAAGTGTCTGTGAATTTATGCAGCAATAAATTACATGAGGAAAATTCACTCTATTCGTTTGTGCTGTGGCTTTTTGCTCCAAAAATCCTTGATTCTGATTGGATTTGCAGTGCTGCTAAAAAGTGCAGTGACTGGAATAACCAAAATTATTTCATATATGACTGCAAGCTTTAGCTGCCACACATTTTAGCTTATTGTTAACAAAATATACACTTCAATATGTATTCTCTTAACAAAATTTTAGAATTAAGAATTGTGTTTAAATGATTACTCAATTTTTAACTTCTTTTTTTAATCAAAAAATTATAAAGAATTTAAAAACAGAGGGTCACAGGCTTAAAAGCAATTAATATATTACCCAATGCAACTAATAAATAAAGGATGAAATACTCGATGAACAATGTGGAAAATTTAGGGTAAATCCCCCTTGTGATATATTTTTTAAGTGGGATTTTCCCAATCCCATCATCTAATGTGAATCTTGCACATTAATTCAACAACATCAGTAGTATATTTTTTAAAACCTGATATATAGAAGTAAACAAAATAATCATATTGTTACTTTTTACATGCTGTTGATAGAAACTACATTTAAAACTTTTTAAATAAAATGAATCTAATTTTCTTGAACCTTTATAAACATAAACGTGTTAGCTAGTTTAATTAGTGACAAAACAACAAAGAAGCACTAAAATTTTAAATTTTATTCTGCATTGTTTTCATAGGTTAATTATGGTAGTATTCATATTATTAATCTCATAATTAAAAAATTATATATTACAAATAAAACATTATGCTTAACATTAAACTGAAAACATATAGTTTTAAAGTTTCTGCAATGCAATTTGATTAGTTCAAACTGACATATCTTTAAATTAACTATTCAACGAAATAATTATCAAATGTCAGTTCCACATTTTTTTTTTTTTTTTCTTCTTCTTTTATATCTTGCACAAATTTTTATAATCATTTACGCCCTTTTATACATCTGCTGATGTCAAAAATAAATAAAGGATTAGTTAATTGAAATATAATCAGAAATTCCCCTGCTTTAATTAAAGGTGCATTTAAAAAATATTTACTGCATTTACTGAAAACTGTATTGACAGAGACAACGCTGATTGAGTGATACCTGTAATTTTACTATGTTAGTTGATATTTTTAAATTCAATGAATATGTGAGTAAGTGGAATTTATACTCTGAATATTCAAATAAAATAAGATTTCTTATATTTTCAGTCATTTGAACATTCAGCTAGAAGTTTATTTTTGCAGCTTGATATGTATTTAAAATTCCTTTCTCTGAAATACTATATTTTACAATTTGTTGACGCAACTCCTTAAAAAATAATAAAATATAATATTAAAACCATCTAACAATTTTTGAAACCATTTTTAAAAATGGCTTATTGCTAAAGCTTTAGTGGAAGCCTCCCTTTTGAGACTGGATTTTTGTTCTGTTTGTTCGTCTGTATATACAGTGTCTCACAAAAGTGATGGGACACTTGTGCTTTACAAAAGGAAACTGTAATAAAATAAATAAATAAACAAGTACAAAAAATTTTGGGATGTGTTTTATATTTAAAGTTAGTAACGATTATTACATTATATACATTTTGTCAAAATATTAAAATATTAATTTAATAAATATACAGTTGTTTAGAAAGGAGCAAAAAATGGCTCACATAAGTGATGGGACACTTACTTTTCCATCAAATATTTATCCAAAAATTTTACTTTTTAAAAGGTTTTAATATTTTGTTAGATTTCCTTTTACTTTTAAAACATGATTTAATCTTCTTGGGATGGATTTGACTAATTTTTCTGTGATTTCTGGAGTGATTTTACTCCATTCTTCTTGAAGCACCGATTTTAATTGTTGTTTTGAAGAAATGGTGTGTTTGCAAATTCTTGATTCCAATTCTTGCCAAATATTCTCTATGGGATTTAAGTTTGGAGATTGTGGTGGTGTTTTTATTATTTCAGGACAGTTATACAGCAGCCAGAGTCTAACGTTCAAAGCAGTGTGCTTGGGGTCATTATCCTGTTAGAATTTAAAATCGTTATGAAGGTTCAATTTTCATGCTGAAGATTTCAAATTTTGCTTTAAAATGTCAATGTACTTGTACTGATCCATTATACTGTCAATAAAAACAAGATTACCGACTCCAGCGGACGACATACACCCCCATACCATAACTCCTCCTCCACCATGTTTTATTGTTGTCACCAAGTTCTCTTTACGAAATTCTTCCCTGGGTTTTCTCCACACCAAGATTCTACCGTCAGAACCAAATATATTAAATTTACTCTCATCAGCAAATATAACTTTATTCCAGAAATCAGAATTCTTATTTATGTTGGATTTTGCGAATGCCAGTCTGAGTTTTCTATTCTTTTCACTTACGAAGAATTTTTTCCTGGCTACTCTACCGTGATATCCAGCAGATCGAATTACTCTTCTAATAGTCTCAGGATTACCAATTACTCCATATAATGCTTGTAAATCAGCAGCAACTTTAGGAGCACTCATTCTAGAATTTTTTTTAATAATTCGAACGATAATTCGCTTTATTCCATTAGATAGCTTTGATGGTCGGCCAGGTCTTCTTTTATCCTGAATCATATGATTCTTTTTATATCATTTAATGACGTTGAAAACTGTTGAATGACTCAAGTTAACTGTTTCAGCAGTTTCTCTAATAGATTTTCCATGTTCAATATGCAAATTAATAATTAATTTTCGAATTTCAGGCGAAGTTTCTTTTCGTTTCACATTCATGGCTGCACAGAGCTAAAAAACACAAAAATTCCAAAGCAATCTGGAGAGAAATACTGCAGACGACTTTATAAATTATTGCCAATTGCTTTTGAGTAAAAATAAAACCCCCAAAAAATATTTTTATTGCTTATTTCAGACGATTTTTGTTGTATATCTAATGGTGTCCCATCACTTATGTGAGCTAATTTTTGCTCCGTTCTAAACAATTATATTTTTATTAAATTAATATTTTAATATTTTGACAAAATGTATGTTATGTAATAATTGTTACAAAATTTAAGTATGAAATACACCCACAAAAAATTTGTACATGTTTTTTTAATTTATTTTATTACAGTTTCCTTTTGTAAAGCACAGGTGTCCCATCACTTTTGTGAGACACTACACTGTGATAGTGAGCTCAAAAGTCACCCAATAGATTTGCAAATTTTTATATATGTTTAAAACTTTTAAAATACATTAAAATCCTTTAAAATGCAGCTCTATTATGTATTTCAACACGCATTGCAGTCGTCTTCAGATGTTTAGATTTTGATGCTTATTGACCATCTTCGGCTCTTTCACTGGTGATGTCATCCTTACGTGTCTTCCTGTTTATCAGCTGTTTCCACTCTCCAGGTATTGTGCCATGCTCTCGTTCATTAACAGCATAGTTAGATGTTAGGATCTCAAGGGCTTCACGTTTTAATGCGTACTTATGGGAGTTGTAATGTGTGATTTTAGTAGTTGTTATAGTATTAGGGTTTATATGGTTATTGGTATGAGTACTGGATAATGCGGTGGAGGTTCTGTTATATTTTAGATCATTAATATGTTCGGTTTCACAATCTCTTATTTTTCGCTTTGTCATACCGATGTATCAAGTCTTAATATTATTATTTTCAAAATTGAAATTGATTTTGTAAATACCGGATGTTTCTTTAGGGTCTGTTAGATCTTTTTCTTTACGTATGCATTGAAAAATATTTTTGTTTGGTTTTATGGGTATGTTTATTCCTCGTCGGAATCCTTCATATTTTATTTTATTTGCTATACCGCTACAGAATGGAATGGAGGGAGTGAATTTAGGGTTTATTTTTTGAGTATTACTAATTTGATTTAGAGATTTTTTGCATTTTTTATAGAGTTTTTGAACTAGGGAAGTACTGTAGCCTCCCTAGTTCAAAAGCCTACCCTCCTCTATTAAATAACTTAGATAACAATATTAAATTTAGTTTAGAAATCAAATCCAACAATAGCATAAATTTCTTAGACATTAAAATTATTAAGAGTACTGATAATACTTTCGATACAACCATTTATCGCAAACCGACCAACACTAACGAAATTATCAACAATAAATGTAAAACACCCTTTCAATAGAAAATTGCTGCTATCCGTTCTTATATAAATCGCACTATACTAATATGTTCTAACCAAAACCTCCTCAACCTCAAAATTAAATTTATAAAAGACATTGCCCAATGTGCTGGCAATAGTACCTCACTAGTTCAAAAAATCTATAAAAAACACAAAAAATCTCTAAGTCAAATTAGTAATTCACTCCCTCCATTTCATTCTGTACCGGTATAACGAATAAAATAAAATATGAAAAATCTCGCCGAGGAATAAACATACCTATATAACCAAACAAAAATATTTTTCAATGCATATGTAATGAAAAAGATCTAATAGACCCTAAAGACACATCTGGTATTTACAAAATCGATTTCAGTTTTGAAAACAATAATATTAAGGCTTATTACATCGGTATGACCACGAGAGAAAAAAATAAGAGATCATGAAACCGAACATATTAATGATCTAAAATATAACAGAACCTCCACTGTGTTTCTCATACTCATACCAATAACCCTATAAACCCTAGTACTATAACAACTACTAAAACCACACATTACAACTCCCATAAGTACGCATTAAAACGTGAAGCCCTTGAGATCCTAACATCTAACTCTGCTGTTAATGAACGAGAGCACGGCATTATACCTGGAGAGTGGAAACAGCTGATAAACAGGAAGACACGTAAGGATGACATCACCAGCAAAAGAGCCGAAGATGAGTCCAATGGCGATGATGGTCAATAAGCAGCAAAATCTAAACATCTGAAGACAACCGTGATGCGAGTCAACATATATAATAGAGCTGCATTTTAAGGTATTTTAAATGTTTGAAATTAGTCCTTTATTTATACTTCAATTTTTTTTATATATGTTCATAAGCTACATAAGTAGAATTAGCTGTATATTTTTGGGTGTGTGCTCTGTTTGTGGTTCGTGTATAGGGGAGCACAAAAGTCTTTCTTATCATTATGTCATATGGACAGAATTTGTACCATGATAGCCGCACAAATTACCCGATTGATTTGCAAATAGGTACACATATTTATCAACCATCCAGAATCAGATGTATATTTGTAGTGTGTATTCTGTTTGTGTTTTGTGTGCCAGGCCACACCAAAATATTTATGACCTATGGACAGAATTTGTACATACTCTGATAGCTGCCTGAAAAATTATCTAATTGGCTCGCAAATTTATAATATGTTCATTAGCCATGTAGAATTAGCTGTATATTGTTTATGGTTCCTGTACACAGGTGTTACTACTTATTACCAAAGTATTTCTTATTATTGCAGTCCATGGACAGAATTTCACTTAAAAGCATTTTAACATGATTTTAAGCGAAACTTAGCATTTTAATGAACTTAATGAAATTAATATCCATTATTAAGATGTTTTAAAATATATTTTCTGTAGAAAAAAGTGTGTATGGCTGAATATGACATAAGTGTGCATTTTGGATTTTTTTAAACTTCGTATTTTAATTTGAATTTTTTAAAATAAGTCTGTAAGTACATCTTAAATAAATTCTGAGTTTGACAGAGATCGATCATAATTTTTTAAAATTTTATTGAAATTTTTCAAAAAAAAATTTATAATTTTAATTATCTTATAAAATCAAAATTACCATTTAATTTTTTTTTTTTTTTTTTTTTGTTCAGATTCATTAAAAAATACAAGACTTAGGCTTTTCTAAAAAGTTCTTCCCATTTTAAAAAATAAAATAAAAAAAACCCAAAATTTTTAAATAAATAAATAAAATTTAATTTAATTTTTTATAAACATAAATTATATCAATGGGAAATATCATAGACTGCATACCTCTTGACTATAAACTGGAAATAATTAGTTTTTTAAATTTTTACTTATAGCATTTAAAGATGTCAAAAAATGATGTCACTGAAATGACTGGTTTGTCACTGAAATGACAATATTTGTCAAAATGACTATTTTTCACTGAAATAACATTGTTTGTCAATGAAATAGGACCATATAATATTAAAAATGGAACATATTAGAACAATAGAGAAAAGATTGTGAAGGGAAAAGAAAGAGCAATAATGAGAATATCAAGCAATTTTATTGTATTAAAATCCTTGTAGTTACAAGTTTAATGATTAACTGAATTAAATTCAGAAAAAGCATTTTGAACATTATTAAAATCTTCATCCTGAAGTTTAAAATATCTATTTGAAGCAGGTTCAGGAGAATTCCTAATTTTGCACAGAATTTGTGGCACTTGAATTTCATGGACATCCTCTTTCTCAGGCCATGCAAACTTATTTTTTCTGCATCTTGCCATAAATGACATAAGTAAAATATTTTGAGTAACATTCTCAATGACACCTTAAAGGGGGCAAAAAAAAAAAATTAAAAGTTCTTTTTTAATTGTATCTTAATATTAATGTCGTATGTAATTTTATATATACCTGGATACCGGAAAGTACTTTAAATATTTAAATATAAAGCTTATCCTACACCAACAAATCTTTTAACTCAAAATAAAAAATTATTTAAATCCACGGCTTACAAAATAGTAAATCTGCAACAAATGTCATTTTCGTGACGTCACAAAAATGACCGTCACGAAAATGACAAATCATCAATAATTCGTTCTGTACTGAAAAACATGCTTTCACTAAGCCGATATCGTCACATTTTCTTCTTCTGGTCGTCATTCTATATTAAAATAAAACTTTGTTCTAAATTTTATAATAATATTTTTTTTTTTTTTATGCATCTCGAAAATGACAAGCAATAAAAATACGCACAGCATGTAAACAATAAAAATAATGTTAACTCTTACCTGTTTTTAATTTTCTTGAGATTTATTTTCCCCACATATCGTCAATGTTGATTTCTGATCTTAAACTTTAAAAAAAGTGAATGGTGGCACCATCCCTTGATGATATATGAAGTTATTTTCACGTGTCACGAAAATGACGTCAAGACTTGCATACAAGCATTTTAATTACTCATGCATGAAAATTAACGTAATTAAAAAGAAAAAAAAAATTCCTTTGAAAACAAATAGTTTTTTTACAAGAATTAACAATTATTATAATTATCATTTTATTTTTTTTTAGTAAAAAACATACTTTGTATGTAAACATTTGGTCTTGGAGACAGTCACGAAAATGACGATTTTAAGGTTTAAAATTTTCTAAAAAATACTGAAATTGCTATAAACTTACATTTTATGATTTGATGCTTTTTTAAAAAGGTACTTCTAAAGAATAATAATAAAATTTTACAATTTATTTGCTTAAAATTAATAATAAAGACCTGAAACACTAAAATGCACATTTATGTGATATTCAGCCGTATATACTTAATAATTAATCTACAGGACCACACAATAAAGTTCCAATAACTTTATGTAATCATCCATATGATGTCAAATTTGGTACAAATATTTGAGTACACAGAATTAGTTATATGTTTTTTATTGGTGTAGATAATGCTCATTTACAGGGATACAAAAAAAGAATTCTACAAATAAAAGGCTAGTGGGACAAAATTTTGAAACTTGTGTTACTTGTGTGTGTGTGTGTGTGGGGGGGGGGGGGGGGGGGGCTAGATATAGTATTCAATAAATTTTCATACTGATAACTTGTATAATATTTATATTATGAATTATCAAATAGATAAGTATGAAAAATACCTATCTCTGAAAGGGTTAAAAATTTATAATTCCCATTTATATACATTGTAATCAAGAATAAGAATTTAAATTAGTTATTTTGGCCATTATGTAATTGATCATTTAAATGTGCATTTTAATCAGAATACTTATTTGAATTATCAGATTTTTTAAAATTTTAATTTAAATGGCATATATATATATATATATCTTTTTTTTTTTTTTTTTTTTTTAGTGCCATTAGTTCGTCAGCAAGCAAAAGTTGTTTCAGATTGTACAGATTTGATTGTTGGATTGTATTTCGGCAAAGAAATAGAAAGCTGGACTAAAGAAGAGTGGTTGAAAGAAATAGAAAATCACCAAGTTCTCATAATGACCCCTGATATTCTTAAAATGGTTCTTCATCATGGTTTTATGCCACTTTCTCTTTTGAATTTGATTATTTTTGATGAATGCCACAGAGCTGTTAAAAATCATGCATATTGTGAAATAATAAAATGTTTTAATGTGTGCCAACCAGAATATCAACCTCAAATTTTAGGACTTAGTGCATCTCTGATAAATAATAAATGTCAGCCCTCAAAGTTGGAAAAAGAAATATTATGTTTAGAAAGAAATTTGAAATCGTCTGTTGTAACTGCTAGCGAATTGACTTCTTTAAGTAAATATGGTTCCAAACCAAAAGAATACTTAGTTGAATATTCATCTTTTATTGAAAATGAATCGAATGTTATTTCTATTATGTCTAATATTAATAATGCTGTGTATTTCCTTGACAATGTAAATTTAAGTTATGAGACTTTTGAATATCTTTCTCATCCATGTAGGCAACCTCGTCGCTATTTAATTGAATTAGCTCATGTTGTTGTTAGTCTAGGACCTTGGTGCACTTTAACAGCTGCTCAGTTATTTATTGAAGAGATTAATGCTATCCTGCAAACGTTATTTTCTACTCCTCATATTCAATTCCTTGTTCTAGCTAGAACTGTATTGCTCATGATTGAAAAGCAATGTCAAAGTATATTAAATGGACAAGATTTGTTAAATACGTTGATTAATAATGCACCACCTAAATTGAAAGAATTGCTCAAAATTTTAGAAACATACAAGCCATTTTCTACCCCTTCTGTTGATGATAATGAAGCAAATAATGCACAAGATAGTACAAATATTAGTAGTTCACTTCAATGCAAAGAAGATTATAGCAACGACAATTCTGGACCAAATATTACAACTGATGCTATGCAGAATGGCAGCAGTGCTGCTTTTACCAAAATGAACAGACATGAAAAAAAAGCAAAATATCCCTCTTTATGTGATGATGGCAAAGCTCTGTGTGGCTTAGTTTTTGTACAACAACGTATTATAGCATATCTTTTAAGTGAATGGTTGAGTAGGTTAAAAGAAATACATCCGGATTTTAATTTTTTATCTCCTAGTTATATAATTGGACATGGAAAAACAAACAGTGGTTCAAAATCGATTTTAATGGGATTTCAAAAACAAGAAGAAGTTTTACAAAAATTTAGAACTAAAGTTTATAATCTAGTTGTGGCTACTTCAGTAGTGGAAGAAGGTATGGATATTCCAAAATGCAATTTAGTGATTCGATTTGATCCCCCTGAAAATTTTCGAGCTTATGTACAGTCCAAAGGCCGTGCTAGAGTCAATGATTCTTTATATGTTTTAATGGTAAATTCAAAGGAAAAGGAATCTTTCATAGACATGCTATGTGATTTCAAAACAGTTGAGGAGGTAAGATTTGACTAATAAAATAAATAATTATTCTATATTATTACATTATAATATAATATATACAGATTTTTGTCTTTTAAAAAAAGTGTGAAATGATTTTGATTTTCTTACTTTAACTAATTAATTATTTTTATTGCAGCAGATTTTTACAGTGTATCAACTAAAGAAATTGGGGAGACATTTTAAATTATTAAATCTAACTCTTGGGGGAGGGGGGGAGGATCTAAAATTAATCTTAATAATAAAGCCAATGTTTCCCAAAACTTATGCTTGAAACTGATGCCATTGTGAAAACAATTTATTGAAAAAGAGAAAACAAAATTTTTATCCTTGGCTTGGAGCACTGAATATAATGAAAGAAGGATGATTTACCATAAAAAGACGGTGCCACAATTTTGATTGTGCATTAATATATATATATATATATGCAATATTATAATACAATTTATCCATATGGCCTAAATTCCGAATACTTTAGTAAAACTATTAAAGCATATTCTAACATCAACCCTCTACATGATTATTCGACTATTTATGCACAACTCAATCACAAAATTAACAATAAAACTTCTAGAACTAAACGAGGTAGTAAAAAAACAGATTTAATCTTTTCTAAAAGTGCCATTATTAAACTCATTTCAGATCTACAGACTAATTACTTATCTAACTATAACTGGTTCATTATTCGAAAATTTATTTTTGCAATTAAAAAGAAATACTTAGTAAACTTTCTGAATGTCTTTCAAAGCCAATCCTATAATAAACATTTTTCAGACATTTTTTATGATATTATAATGTACAAAATCAAACAATTTAATTTAAAAAATTAATAAAAAGCCCAACAAATTTAAAACAAATACTCAATTAATTGTGAATTTTTCAAATCAAATATTGAACAGTATTAACATTACGTCTATCATTAATGACAAAGAATGTATGTTTCCGATTAAAGATTTAAATCTATCTCGTACCTTCAAATATCCTCTTCCTCTTGGAAGAAAGATATTCAATTATAATTCTGTATCTAAGTCTACCTCTTTTACTAACACTGTAACCTGTAAATGCAATGATCCTTCTTTCTCAAAATTTATTGACAGAGACCATGGACACATTATCACAGGTAATCTCAATATTATTGACAATAATCAATTAAAAAAATTCATGAAATTTGGCACCAAATTTAGACTTCCAGTTAAAACTAGCATTCCACAAATCTTACAACAGTTTTCTTATGACCTAGATTTATTTATTTATAAAATATCTATTACTCATAATAAACCTATTGCCTACTTCACTCAATGGAAAGTTTTAGTGTTACAAAAAATCAAAAATGCATTATTTATCAATTCTTCAAATCTGGTGTTATTTTAAAAAATCTGTACTTCTTAACTCAATCAAATCACTACAGGATGACTTTGTGATCACTTATGTTGACAAATCACCTAATAATTATGCCATTATTTGTAAATCCTACTATCTCTCTATTTTAAACTCTTCAATCAATAATAGTAATATCTTCAGTTTAACTAATAATAACCTTATTATTAATAACCGAAAAATACATAATTACTATAAACTACTTCAACTTCCCTTCAATAACTTTAATTATCCTTATATAGTTCTCATACCTAAGTTTTACAAATCTCCAATTAAATTTCGCACTGTCACTGTTGGGTGTAACACTTATAACAACAATGCTAATAAAGCTCTACTGGATATTCTAAAACAAATCTACAAATGTACTTGCAAAGTTGATAATTTACACTGTCTTAAAAATAGCTTTCAATTAATTCAATACATCAAATCGCTCGATTCAATAGACAATATTATGACTTTTGACTTTCAAGATCTTTTCAATAATATTGAGTTATCAGATCTTAGTAATATCATTTACAGTCTTTTTCAAGAATATAAAGCTCAAATTAATCTTCCTTACAAATTTAAAGAAGAAAAATTTAAAACACTTCTTAACTTTGTTATCCATAATAATTATATCTTCCACAACAACGATATCTATTTGCAACAATTAGGCATTCCACAAGGAGGTTGTAGCTCCAGTATTTTGGCAGATCTCTATCTTTATTATTATGAAAAGCAAATTTGCAATGATGATGTTCGATTTTATCGTTACATCGATGATATTATTGTATTTTATCTCAACAAGAACTCACAAAATGGCTTTTCCTTCAATTATCCACCTAATTTAAAGCTAACTCAAAATACTCTGACTAATCAATCTATTAACTTTTTAGATCTCAAAAAAATCATTGGTGGTAATAAACTTTACACAGATATCTATGACAAACGGCAAGATTTTTGTTTTAATGTAAACTTATTTACACATTTTAATTCATGTCTGCATCTTTCGGTATTTAGAAACATCATCATTAACCATTTATTTCGAATCAATAATTTATGCTCTGCAAAGTTTAAAAACAAGAATATTAATAAACTGATAACAGCCACTGCTAAAATGGGTTTTCCTAAAAACTTTGTATTTTCTATTTTATATCCTTAACCATGTCTCTGTCAGTACAAAAAAAAAAAAAAAAAAAAAAAAAAAAAAAGCTGTGTACACTCTTGTGTATATCAACAAAAAAAATTATAAAATAATAAAAGACAATAAAAAAGGTGGCGGTTGGGTGGGCAGATGTTTGATTACGGAGGTGGGGTGGTGTTGTAAGGCTGGATGGTTGGGTGGGTTTGTGAAATTAAATTAAAAAAAAAAAATGTAGAAGGCTTGTTGCATTTGCTTTGTATTACTATGAAAACTTTCATTTTCCATTAAAATTTCAGTTTTTTCCTTTTTAGTTGTCAACTATATTTAATGTTCTAATTATACTGTTAAACACAATGTGATCAATCGGTGAATTTCATTGTGGCTTCGTGGTTTCATTGTTGTTCATCTGCTTTGAAATTTGCATTTTTAAATCCATATGGTTCCTGTTCTGGTTGTGGCAGGCTGGGGGAGTGTTGCCGGCATAAAACTAGTGTAACCCCACAGGCAAGTCACAAGTCTTGCCGCCTGCCTCCTTCTTCCTACCTTGTGTTTCTTAGGTTGTTTTTTCATTAATTTTGATAAGTTTATGGTTTTAAGTTGAGATTTGTTGTTTTACTTTATTGATTCGTTTGTGTTGCAGGCTGTTAAATAATAGATCTGGTTTCTTTACATTATTGTATTTCATCCACTGATGATTTTTTTTTTTATCTTATTGGTCATTGGTGTTTCAGTGCTCTTCTATCTGTTGCTTGGCTTCTACTATGCTTAATAGATTATCTTTATTATATATATATATATATATGTTATTTGAGAAAAATAAAATAATTGAAAAAATAAATATAATTCTATGTAAAGATTGCCAATTGACAGTTTTCTTTCTCAGCCACTGTTATCAACTGTCAAATTATGATCAAAATGTTTAGTTAAATGAAAGGAAAACGTTAAAAAAATAAAAATAGTTAAAATTATTATAATAAATAGAAAAAAATTAAAATGTAAAAAATAATATGAATGATAAAAAATTAAAACCAAAAAAAAATTATGGTACTTTTCTGTTAGCGGGATCAGATTCTGGCATTTAGTAGGTATTATCCCATCATCAAATAATGGTTTTGATGAATTTGCACGGAAGTTTGTTTTCATAAATAATTAAATTTAAATTACATTTCATTACTTAAATTCTATTATTTTGATAAAAAAAAACAGTTAAATTTTAAATATTTTTTTTTTTCATTATTGGCTATTTATTATGACATTAGGCAGCTGTTTTTGATATGGTGAACACTGTAAATTTGAAAATAAATTCATTTGAAAAAGTCAACTGCTAGGCAAGTGAAGATTGACTAGTATATAAATATTGCTTAATAGACTTTAATGACAACACATTTTTAGAATTAAAGCTGTTTGATAAATTGACATATTGAAGTTCCTTCACATTAATGAGTGAGAGATCATGTAATTTGGCTAAAAACTTTTCATATTTGACAATCGACAACTTTACATTTAACATTTTTTGTGTGTTTGTGTATTTTTTTCACTTGGATCATACAAAAAAAACATGTATTTAGGTATATGATCATGCAAAGAACAGTGAAAGGATTGCCAGAAAACCAAAATTTATAAAGGTTACTGCATAAAAGAATCATAATAAAGCAAATTTCTTTTAAAAAAATCACTTGGAAAATGCAAATTCATTCGAACGATCGTGTAGAGAGGTGCCAATTTCATGAAAGGATTGTAATAAAAACATAAAGTTAGTCATATAATAATGCGTAAAATATGAATATCATGAAAGAACTGTCCGAGAAATGCAAATTTAAATTTGTTCGTAGAACAAAAAAAAAAAAAAAAAATTACATTGAAAAATCCTACAAAAGTTGTGATTCTGTGAAAAGAAATTATGTAATAAGTTGTTTTTTTTTTTTTTTTTTTTTTAATTCATAGTAAAAAAAATATGAAATTCCTCCAAAAATGCACATTTTTTTGAAGAGTCATCTATATATATAAAGTCGTTCTTCCTGAGTGAGGGGGTGATTCATCATCGCCCATACCAAACCCCTGGACCTAGAAGCATGAAATTTTGTGACAATGTTCTTTCTATGATGTAGGCATCCACTAAGAAGCGATTTTACAAAATTTGCCCCCCAAAGGGGGGAGGGGAACAAAACGTGATTTCACAAAATCCTTCATATCTCAAACAAAAAAACAGATATCCATAAATTTTTTGCTTTAAAATATAGCTAATACAAATGTCTAAAAATTAATTTCTGGAATTTTAGAAATTCAGTCCCCAAGGGAGGCGGGGAGGCGAAACGTGATTTCACATAATCCTATGTATCTCAAACAAAAAACAAATATATGTGAAATTTTGCTCTAAAATATAGCTAATGAAAATATCTAAAAACCAATTTCTGGAATTTTAGAAATTCAGCCCCCAGGTGGGGCAGCAAGGGGGGGAGGGGGGGGGCTATGGGGCAAAAACAAATAGAAATGCAGTTAGGCCGTTCAAATTTGGTGCAGATAGGTTTTAAAGGCCTGCAAGTCAAATGGGGATATTTTCGAAAGTGTAAAGTTATTAGGAGGGGCGAGAAGGAGGGAGGAGAGGAGGGGGGGGCAAAAATATAAAAATAGAGTTAGATCGTTCAAAATTGGTATATAGAGGTTTTTGATACTTACAAATCGATTGCAGAAATTTTCGAATTTGTAAAATTATTAGGAAGGGGGCGCTATGGGCAAAAACAAATAGAAATACAGTTAGGCCGTTGAAAATTGGTACAGATAGGTTTTAGAGGCCTGCAAGTCGAATGGGGATATTTTCGAAAGTGTAAAGTTATTAGGAGGGGAGGGGGGGGGGCAAAACAAATAAAAATAGAGTTAGATCGTTCAAAATTGATATATAGAGATTTTTGATACTTACAAATCGATTGTGGATATTTTCGAATTTGTAAAATTATTAGGAGGGGCCGGAAGGGGGTGGGGCGGTAAGGGGGGCTATCGGCAAAAACAAATACAAATACAGTTAGGCCATTCAAAATTGGTACAGATAGGTTTTAGAGGCCTGCAAGTCGAATGGGGATATTTTCGAAAGTGTAAAGTTATTAGGAGGGCCGGGCGGAGGGGCAAAAAAAGAAAAAAAATAGAGTTAGATCACTCAAAATTGGTACATAGAGGTTTTCGATACCTACAAATCGATTGCGGATATTTTCGAATTTTTTTAATTATTGGGGAGGGGAGGGGGGGCAGAGGGGCAAAAAAATAAAAATAGAGATAGATCGTTCAAAACTGGTGCGTAGAAGTTTTTGATACTTACAAATCGATTGTGGATATTTTCGAATTTGTAAAATTATTAAGATAGACGGGAGTGGGGGGCGTAGGGGGAAAATAACAGAAATAAGAGTTAGAGCATTTGGGGAATTTTTTCCGAAGGCAGTGAGAACCCGATGTGACATTTTTCCTAATCAGATTTTCTTTCTCTTTTTTTTTTCACGTGATAAAAATTAATGCAGTTTTGAGAGTTCAGTAATTATAGTGATTCATTTAAAAATAGGGACCAGCAAAGTTGGCACTGCCTGCTAGTTGCAAGTATAAATTCACTGAAAAATAGCAAAAAAAATGCAAATTTCATCAAAAGTCTGTTAGTCAAGCATGCCTTATTTTCTGAATTTTATATTCATTTTGTTTAAAAAAAAAAAAGGTGGGGGGGGAGACAAAATGTATTGTAAAAAATTATGTGGAGACTAAAAGAATAATTTACATGTAATATTTTTTTTTTCTCAATTTTTATTTATACTTAAAACGTGCAAGCAAAATTTAATTAATTAATTTTTTGTTGTTGTTTTGTTTTTAATATATGCCAAAAAATTCTATATTACTACTTTTTTTTTTTTTTTTAAATAGTTGCTGCTACAAAAATGTCACAAAGCTGATCAAGACATGGAAGAACCTGTTCTTGAGAAGAATGTTGATGATTTAATAGAACCATATATGCCTGTTAAAGAAGATGGTTGTGCAAAAGTTACTCTATCATCTGCTATAGCTTTAGTCAACAGGTTATTTTGACTATATCACATATAATTAAAATTGTGTATCTTGAATTATTTTTAAAAATAGAGTTTTAAATGGACTTTTAATTTTCTAACTTTTCAAATATTAAAACATTTTTCTTTTTTAAGTATGGGGAAAAAAAGGAGGGGGGGGGGACTATTTGAAAAGTCATAAAATTAAAAGTCCATTTGACAGAAAAAATAATCTAATCTGAGTGGTAAATAATTCCAATAGGTAGCACCATATTAATAAAAAAAATTATGTACACACAACATCCGTTGCCTATGACTATATATATTAACTTCTTAAATAATGAGGTCAAAAGATGTAAAATTGACCTAACAAATCAAACACCTAACAATATATTTTTTGGATGTTTAATAAAACCTGCTTAAAAGAATTAGGGATGAATTTTGCAATATCTTTAAAAGAAAAAGAAAAATATGAAAATAAGTATGTTTTTTTCCAAATTTTTACTTAGACATGCACTTTTTAATTTTTTTTTTTCTCAAAAACTAATTAAAGAATTTCAGAACTCATCTCTAATTCTTTTAAATAAGTTCCATTAAATCCCCAAAAAAGTATTAAGTATTCTTAAGTATTTGTAGAAGTTTTAACATTTTGAAGATCATGAATTCATGAAAAAATGTAAACTGAGAAAATGCAATTTAAAAATTTTTAATTAGTAAAAATTGTATCAAAAACTATGAAATTGATACTTGAATGTATATTTTATTGAACAAACCTTATATAGCTCAATTTATAAGCATTAAATGGAAATATAAGCTTTTATATGAAACCTACTTCAGTGGTACAGTCAAAGGTGCCAATTTTCCATGATAACCAAATGATATATACAAAAAGATATCTAAATTGGGGTTTATGAGACAAATTTGGAGAAAATTGTTAGAACTGTTTTTGAAATATTGACTTTCAGTCCCATTTTTGATTTTCACCTAAACTTGACAAGTTCATCTGTACACTAGCAACCAACAATTATGTATGAAAGGTCATCTGAAAAGGAGTTAATATGGCAGGTTTGAAGAAAGTTTATAGAGTTTTTTTTTTTTTTTTTTTTTTTTAAGAAATGCACTTGCAAGACCTAAAATTGATCTACTTATACAAGATGTCAATCTATCAATTTTCCTAAAGTAACTAATTTTCACCAAAAGTTGTCAAAGTCATCTCTGCCCCAGATTTGTCTCTTAATTTTTAAGTTTCATTTTTCTTTCTTTCTTTCTTTCTTTTTTTTTTTTTTTTAAATATGATAGTCAGATCATTCCTTGCACACACTGATCAATTAAAAAAAAGTTTTTTATTGGACGTAGGAGGCTTAAAATGTGTGAATCAGATGAAAACTCCTTATTGAAAATTTTCACTGAATACATTACTTCCATTACCTATAGTATCATGGAATCATAAAAAGGCGATGTCGATAAAAAGAAAATGATAGTAGTGTCTATAATTTACCTCTATAATTTAATAGAAATTGTAGAATTTTTTTTCCGTACTTAAAATGTTTCTAAACAACCATGTATGATTACAAAGTAAAAATTTTTGTTACAATAATGATTTTTGTGCTTGTTTCAAAACACCATTTATCTAAAAAATATTTTAGTGCACTTTCTTATTTATTTGATATTCTAATTCTAAAGCATCTAACACATGCAACATGGATTTCAGTGTAAAATAATTACAAGATAAAAAGAACTTTTTATATACCATGTTTTTAAATTTCCTGTTGAATCATATACACGCTACCGAAGGCAGCAGGAACCCGGAACAATTAGCTAAAAGTATTTAAAAAAATTCATTGCTATCGTGTTTTGAGCTATTATAAAAGTTTGAAATGGCTAGCTAGCTGGGAAGTTAGTTAAAAATTGATTGCAAGCTTTGTACTGGTAACACTGCTGAAGGCAGCAGGGTCCTGAAGCAGTTGGTTAAAAACCTTTAAAAAATGCATTTTCACTGTGTTCTGAACTATTCTGAAAGTTTCAAATGTCTAGCTAGTCGAGAAGTTAGTTAAGTAAATTTTCTGTTGAATCATATAAACACTGCCGAAGGCAGTAGGGACCTGAAACAGTTGACTAAAAGTATTAAAAAAATGTATTGTCACCGTGTTCTGAGCTATCCTGAAAGTTTCAAATGTCTAGCTAGTCGGGAAGTTAGTAAAAAATCAATTGCAAGCTTAGTACTGGTAACGCTGCCAAGGGCAGCAGGAAACCAAAACAGTCTGCTAAAAGTGTTTTAAAAATGCATTTTGACCGTGTGCTGAACTATTCTGAAAGTTTCAAATGTCTAGCTAGTCAGGAAGTTAGATAAATAAATTTTCTGTTGAATCATATAAACGCTGCCAAAGGCAGTTGGGACCTGAAACAGTTACTAAAAGTATTTAAAAAATGTATTGTCACAGTGTTCTGAGCTGTCCTGAAAGTTTCAAATATCTAGCTAGTTGGAAAGTTAGTTAAAAATCAATTGCAAGATTTGTACTGGACAAACAAACAAACAAGAATCAAAGTTAATAAAAACATGGTAATAAGTAGTATATGGATTTATAGAAATAAAATTCTCATGACATGAACATGATAGTATATATATGTTATTATTTATATCAAAATAATAATAATAATCTTTAACAGATATACAAATCTTGCTAAAAAACAAAATTATTGCAACTGTACTTCTCTGTGTCTATTTATTGAGCTTTTATAAAGTATAAAATCAAATAAATTGAAAAAATCTTTACGTTATGAAAAAATTGAAAAACACTAACATTTTTTTTTTATTCTTTTATTTTTTAGCTCTTGCTTGAAATTATTTGGTTTATTGATTTAAAAAAAAAAAAAAAAAGAAAAGAAAAAAAGATATTTGTAGTTATAACTTTTTGATTTTTTCATATTTAAATTTGTCTGGTTCAGTTTTTTCATGATAATAAAAAAAATATTAAAAAAATTGAAAAATTACTTCAATTATATTTGTAAACATGAATGAAGATGAAAGCATTTTGATATGAGTTATAGAACATAGAAGGTTTTTATGTATATTAAAAAGCTTTAAAAAATATTAAAACACGAAGCTTTTTGTTGTGATCTAGTGGCATCATCAAGTGTTGTATCTCAAAAGTTGCTTACAAGTATCAAATTATATATGCTACAATTAAAATTACAATGATCTTTTTAAAGCAATTATTACAAAACAGCATTCAAATTTAACATTTAAAGCTCACAATTTATAAAACTTGTGTCAATTTAGGGATCATACTGGAGAAAGTAAATATTTCACAACCTAAGACAAAGTCATGAACTTCATCTCCATTCTTGTTTTAAGTTTTAGCTGCATATGTTTTGGCTATTTCATATATATATATATATATATTTTTTTTTAGAAATATTTTTTACAACATCTGTAAATGAAATATCATTTAATCTTTCAGATACTGTGCCAAACTTCCAAGTGATACTTTTACAAGATTAACTCCAAAATGGAAAATTATTGAAGACACATCTAAACCATCTACACTTTATCAGTGCATTTTAAAGCTACCAATTAATTCTCCTGTGAAAAAGACCATTGAAGTAAGTTATGGAAACATAGACACAATTGTTTTAGTGATGATTTTATTTTATAGTAGCTTTGACAGATAGTATCAATGTATTTTTTGTCAATCAAATTACAGTTGTAGTAATTCTTTAATATATAAGAACAAATGTATAATTGTTCAATAACTAATTATCTAAATTCAATTAATTATATAATTTCTTTCTGCTGTTGAATTTCAGATATAATCTGAGGTTTTAAATTATTCAGGAAAAGTAAACTATTAATTAATAGTTTATATTATTTGTACTCATTTATTTCAGTGGGTGTAACTTTTATTTATCTTATAAGGGTCCATGGATGAAAAACAAGAAATTGGCCAAAATGGCTGCAGCACTGAAAACATGTGAAGAGCTACATAAAGCTGGTATGTAACATCTTTAAAACTTTTTTTTTTTTTTAATTGGCTGTAATATTCTTAAAGTTTAACCAGGGGCGTAGGAATTCAAAAGTCATGGGAGGGTCTCAACAAATTTCTTTTTAAAAATGACTTAAAATTCTCAAGAAAATCAGTTAATAATTAAATGCTAATTAATAGTTACTAATAACTAGTATATGTTACAAAATAACACTAATTCTGAATATTTATAAGACTTTAATTTTGGATTAAAATGAGTGATTCTTTTATTTGACATTAAAAGTATATTTCATACTAACCAATAGAGGGGGGCTTGAGCCCCCTGAGCCCCTCCCTTTCCTATGCCCCTGAGTTTCACACAGTAAAAAACTCATATAAAACCAAGAAAGTAGACAAAAATACCATTATTTGTATACCTTTTTTCATTTTATACACATAATCTTTTGTATTTAAAATTTCTATAGAAGAAAGTTGTTAAATCTGCATGTGAAAGTCTTTAAAATGCAGTAGAACAGCTAGTAATTTGCTTGTATCTGGATTTATTTTTCCTATTTATTTATTTATTTTTAATTCTTAGTTACTTTTATCATTTGTGTTTTGATGACAAAAACGAGTATATTTTATTTAATGCTGTTTTATCATTTGCCTGGCAACAAAAATAAATATATTTTATATACTTCTAATTTTGACATTGATAACAGATACAATTCAATCGAACAGATATAGCTGTCATTTTGAATTCATTGGATCCATTTGCTTACCACATTTTATTCCCAAATAGTGATACTAAAGTGGCACGTTAATATAGTAATAACCTTAAATGTATGTCCATCATGAGAGCACCAAGAACTAGTCACAATGGTGCAATATGCATATTATAGAATTTGAGAGGAATTCACTTTTTTGCATCATGTTCAGAAATTATTTTTGCAGTATATTGTTGATATGTATGTTGTAAAATATTGGCACTTGATGTATAGAGACTTGCAAGTGCTAGAAGTTATATTGATCTGAGAAAGTCAATTTTGTTAAACGTGATCTATTTACTCATATGTATAACAAGAGTTATCTTGTTCTAAAACATTGCATTGAAATTGAGAGTTAATTGTGAGTAAAACCAGGAACACTAAAAATCGCTAGGCAATGTGCAGACGTTGCAATCTGAAAAGTAATAAAAAAGAAAACAGGATGGATCTCACCTAAGTCAAATGAAGACATAGACAACTTGTTTAGTATAAAAATGATCTTTAATTCTTGCTTCATAAGGAGGGGTGATGGCTGAGAAAATCGGCTCTGTGCACTTGAGATGCATAAGATGATAATCCCACAAGGTAGTTAATTCTTAAGAAAACTATTGTGTTTTATATAAACTATGGCTTATTAAATACATGAGTATTACTTCGAGAATTAATTACTGATTATTAAGTTAAAATTGGCGGCAAAGCGTACCCATAACTTGGCCGCATGGGCTGCAGTGAGAGTGCTACCAATATATACTGACTATCCTCGTGAGTTATCTGGAGAAGAATGCCACGGAAAACATACACGCTCTGTAAAGCAGCGAGCACCCGAAAAATGCCACTGCAGAGAGCGACTAATCTGAATGAACGCATACGGAGGAAGTGGTGGTTGATGTAACAAACAACATCACAGCGACAGTGTACGAAAGCCGGTAAGGAGGGGGAATGAAAATGAAGATCCGATGGAGAAAATCATTGTGCCGATGGAAAGCCAAACTACAGTGAAATAACGGGAGGGAGTATAAAGTATTAAATAATTTAGATAAGATTGAATAGATATTATGTTGTTTTGCCAAAATAGTAAATTAGAATATGCCATGCATCATAACATATACTCCCCCAGAAACGGGCAAAGAAATTTTGAACCATGGGATAAATAGGAAAAATAACCAATGCCCAAGCAGGTGGAGCAGATACCCAAATAATGGCCATCTACAGAGGGTTACAACAAGACACACATCGTGTCAATCCAAAGTGAACATATAATTACATTAGGTGCAACAAAGCAGGCTTGGTGAGAAAATGTGACATAAATAAACAGTTGCACAAGCAAGTACATTGCTTTTTTTACAACACCAAAATAAAGTACTTTTTTTGTAGCACTTGTTTGGTCTCATTTTTAATTCACCCATAAAAATTTTCAGTTTTACTTACATAATCTCACAAAGGAATATTTACCTGCAACAGGAACATATGGAAAAAGTTTTGGACAAGTAGGTAAGTAAAAACAATGTGACAAAAATGATGTATTAATTTCTAAATCTGTATATATATAAAAAAGTGAAAACAACGTAACTTCTATGTGTGTTGAACTCAAATAAATTAATAATGAAAGAAAACTAAGTCAACCTAAAATCATGAAAAGTACAAATGATGTATCTGTTTTTAAGACTTCTGTATACATAAAAATTTAGAGACAAAAAAAAATTGTAGAAATATGTCTATGGCTGTGAAGCCAAAGATTTTCGACTTTGTTTTGTTTTATAAGAATCTCATCATTGAATTTACATTAAAATTAGAATATCTGTAATCCAGAATTTCAAATAAGATTAATAACACATGCATTAGATTTAATGAGAATAAATTTAAACTACTCACCCCTCTACCAGCATCCGGGACGAGTACCACAATTGAAACCTACACACAATAACTCATAAAAAATCCTGGAAGTCGAATATAGCTTGTTCGAATCATTTTTATTGTTACATGATTTTAACTTACGTTATGTAAGTATGATAAGATTAAATTAATACGAATAAGATTTTATTATTTCGAATAAGTTTTGGTTTGAATGTTCAAGGCTCAACGCACCTCTTGAGATTTCCGTGAACAACTCACAACAAAAACAACCTGCTCAGAGGAGTCCAAAAGAGTTTAGTCCTGCGCAGGCTGGTATTCCTAAGAAAGTTTAATTTAATTATTTGGTGCTGCCATCTCTGTTTAATGATAGCAGTTACTTTCATTTCAATACTTTCCTCCATCCTCCGGCAGGAGGGGGGGCTGAGCATAGCAGACTGGCGATTCGATTAACAGGTCTTTTAATGACTCCCGTTGGCGTCTTCAGAGTTATGATTCGCACAATTCCATCATCACCAGGATGTAAGTCTAGAATTCTGGCCATGTTCCACTGTGCTGGCTGAGTAGAGGGCTCCAACACTAAGACGAGCTGACCAGGATGTAGATGTGTAACACCTCTTTGCCACTTCACTCTTGACTGTAGAGACGTAAGATAGGACCGTTGCCATGTTCTCCAAAAATTGGTCTTAAGTTGCTGGAGGAGTGTCCATCTGGAAGAGAAACCTGTACAAGATTTATTAGTATGATTATTAGATTGTTCAGGAAGCTGAAGAAGCGGAGCTCCAATTAGGAAGTGTCCTGGGGTAAGTACCAGATAGTTATTAGGCTCGGTGGAAAGTGGGACTTAAGGGCGTGAATTTAAGCATGCTTTAATATTTGTGAGAATAGTTTTAAACTCTTCAAACGATAGACAACTGCCTTTACAAGTTTTAAGCAAATGGCGTTTCGCCAATTTCACTGAAGATTCCCATAGGCCGCCAAAGTTGGGCCCGTAAGGGGGCATAAAATGCCAATGAATTTGTCTATTTATTAGGTAGTTGTGAATGGCGTTTTCTTTTGAAAGTGTCACTAGCCTTTTTAACTGGGCATGGGTACCAACAAAGTTGCGACCGTTATCGGAGTACCGTATATTTCCGAATATAAGCCGATCCATATATAAGCCGAGAGTACATTTTTCCCTGCAGAAATTTGCCCAAAATTGCAAACCCGTGTATAAGCCGAATTGAAAAAATACTCTTTTTAAAGTTCGAGTATCTCACCAAAATGGAGAAAATATTGCCAATCTATACAACCTTCAGGATAATCTGTCAAATGAAATTGCGTGAAATGCGTACTTATCCAATAGAATTCCTTACCTTGCTTAGCTATGACGTAAAACGTTGGCAGTGTGTTCGGCAACGGCAATAGTTTTAACTCTGGCAACCCTATCAGAAGGGAGGCAAACACAGACGCGAACGCAAGTCCCGGCCCCGGCAGCTGAAAACGATGGTTACCGTAATACCGGGCCGGCGCCGGAGACCTAACCCTAACGTGGATGATGCAATGCCACCGCTGGATGTTTACATAAATAAGCCGTTTAAAGACCGATTGCATCGATTTTTTTTAATGACGTATCTAAATTATTTTGTATATTTCTACTTTTCAGTATTTTTATCAATGCTGCAAGGCAATCTTCAAAAAAAAAAAAAATACTTCTATAAAAAAAAAAACGAAGCTTTGCAGCTTTTGCTAGTGTATGTCTAGAAACATTTTAAACAGAGATGATTTAAATTTAATTGTATAAATTAAAAATATGATCGGGAGTCCTGTTTTTTAAAGTTTCTCTTATACTATTTCTGAATCAGACAGAGAATTTACTCCATTCGTGCACTCTTCAGTTACCGGAGGTCAAAAAGAAATGTAAACACACGTGACTACATCGAGTGTTTTGTAAAATAAATTTAAAATTGCTAATTTAAGAGTTTTATATGTGATAATTATTTAAAAATAAGGTTTAATATCACTATTTTACTTTATATATACTTTTTAAGCTTAAAATATATGTATTCAATCATTGTTTCTAAAGTACGTTTTTTGCTAGAAATGTAGATCCGTATATAAGCCGACCAGTATAATTCAGCTTCCGAAAAATTTCCAAAAATTCTCTGCTTATACACGGAAATATACGGTAGATGTCTGTAGGACATCCTCGACGGTTGATAAATCTTTGTAGGGAATTTAAGAAATGTTCGGTTGATAAACTACTAACTGACTCAATATGTATTGCCTTGGTGCACATGCAAATAAAAATACATATATAAGATTTGAGTCTTATACCTTTTCTTTTATGATCGCACTTCATTTGAATAGGGTCTGCGATATCAATTCTGACATGTCGGAATGGTCGACTAGGGACCTGCAGAAATCTCACATCCAGTAGTGTGTATAATGAAGAAAGATGGCTCGCTAAGATTATGTGTAGATTTTAGATCTCTCAACTCCACTACTAAACTCAACAACTTCCCAATGGAAAATCAAACAGATCTACTATTTTGCATCAGTAGAGCCAATGTGATAGCCACCATTGATTTGCTCAAAGGCTATTGGGCAATTCCCGTGGAAGAACAGAGTCAAGACTTAGCATGCTTTAAAACTTACTGAGCACAATATAAATTTAAAATCATGCGCTTTGGGCTGAGAAGTGCTGCAGCGACATTCCAACGAGTGATGAATCAAGCATTATCTGAATTTAGAGATTTTTCTCGGGCATATATAGATGATATTTCTGTCTATTCAAGAAATTTTAGTGAGCATTTAATACATTTCAATAGAATATTTGCAAAATTAAGTTTTTCTATTAATCTAAAAAAGTGTTCTTTTGCAAGGAAACACATCAAGTATCTGGGACATGTCATTGGTTCTGGCAGTCACCAGGCCGATCCAGAGAAAGTAGATGCCATTCAGAAGTTAGCCTGACCTCAGACTAAGAAACAATTGAAGATTTTTCTCGGACTCTGTAATTATTACCATGATTATGTTCTGCACTATGCAGAGGTAGCATATCCTTTAACTGAGCTAACGAAGAAGAGTCTGGAAGAACTGACTTGGATGCAAGAACATGAGGAAGCATTCAAGCAACTGAAGAGATGTCTTGTAGAGGCACCCAGCCCAATCACCCCTTTCCTAGGACAAGTGTTCATTATTCAGTGTGATGTGTCATCGACTGGCATTGGTGCATGTCTGTTTCAAAGGAAAGGTGGTGTTTTATTTCCAATAAGCTATGTTAGCCAGAAATTGACCAAGACACAGCAAGCCTGGCCGACCATAGAAAGAGAGGCCTACACAGTTATCTGGAGTTAAAAGACATTTGAAACGTGGATTTTCAGCTCACCAATAGAACTAATCACGTATCATAATCCATTAACTTTTATTACTAAATATGCCCCGCAATCTTCTAAGTTGCAACGATGGGCACTTGCATGTTGTGTATGATATCTAAAGTTGTTGTGATGTCACTTGATGTTCATTTCAGATTTGCATTTTGTGAAACAAATTTCAATCTTGGATTGAGGGTGTGATGTCATGAGTGATGTCACTCACATGTGGTGAACGAGCAGTTGCGAAAAGCACACTACATTTTTTTTTCTTCCCTCAGTGTGAGAGATGGGGCAGTGATGGCTGTGAGTGGTGGTAGAAGGAGAGACTCGCTTATTTTATATAATTATATTCATTAATCTCTTGTGCTTTAATTTTTTTTTTTTTTTTTAATCTTATGGTACCTGTGTATAAATATTAGTGGCCGTTCTTTTGTATCTTAATAAACTGATTTGGTGTTTAAATCAAGTGCAGTGATTCTTCATGTGTGCAGAATTTATAAACAGAAATAAATAGAAGAAATAAAATTATGAAAATCATCTGCGTCAGCTATTGGATGTGGGGAACAGAACTTCACATCTATGTTTTCACTAAACCTAGACATATAATGTGTTCAGGTTTAGTTGGACACCAGCACACGAGTCCTCACATTTTGTGTAACATGATCTAAAGCAGGTAATATTTTCTAATTAGAAAACCCTATGTGTATATATATATATAACTTTCTTCTACATACATAAGAGGAGAAAAAAGGTATTAGTTTCGGAAATTTTTAGACTTCCAGTTTTTAATGTTTATACATGTTTTTAGATACATTGAAACACCATTAGACTATTTTTGGAAACTTGGATATAATTTTTTTGTTGATTAGATTTTTGGATATATCACCCAGCAGGTGACATAGCTGCATTAATTTTTTTTTTTAATGGGAAAGAAATTTCTCGGCTGTAAGATGAAAAGTATTTGAAATATGGTTGTTTTGAACATGAATCATGCGCTGCACCACTGAATTAAGACGTCAGCCAGTTTTTGGTATGTTAAATTTGAATGGGCTTAACAATGCACTAGAGCTAAACAGAGAGAACAGCGATGATCTAGAATTCATTCCTAGGGTAATCCTGAATCATGCCATTACAATTTAAAACCTCCAAGAAGGAGATGTTTCCCCAACTTCAGTATACCCAGAGGTATTATATTTATGAAACATGGAGGACACAACAGATTTTATGTGCACCAGATACCAGTAATCTATGTGATAATCTTTGGATAGCTCGAGTACCCATCGCTGAATCCCTCAATTACAAGCATCGAGCTTGACGCCTTATTAACAGGAGGACTACCGTGCGTCCAGTTTTTGGTGATATTTCTTCATTTGTCAGCAGTTTATAATGCCACGGATTAAGGAAGTCTCTAGTAGAGAATTGTGCATTTTACAGGATTAGCCCCATCATTTTTAAGCCCAAGGCGCTTTTTAGAATTATTATTAAATCTTTTCTTGCCATTTTTGATTTTAGAAACATGAATTCTGTTATTTGCTGCCATGCGGTGTTGCAATCGATCTTATTTATAGCACATAACCATTTTAACTATGCCTAGATACAAAGTTTAAGACAATGACTTATATTTGCTTTTAAGTTAAGGTTATTTGAGGAGGGGGGGGAGACAAACTTTGTGCATATGCTTTTGGTGTGCATGTGTGCGGGTGCGCGACCAACATCTGGCTGAAAGTTGGGCCCCTCCCCAAAATTTTTTTTCTGGATACGGCCTTGAATTTCGTTATGTAAAATATCTTGCCTGCCTTAATAAAAATCTACTCTTGAGTATAAACGGTATAATTTTGTAAAGCACAAATTTATAAGTAAATTTTCCTCTTCTATATTTTTGAAAAAAAATTAGATACAAATATGTTTATACTCAAAAAGTATAACATAAAATTTACTATTAATTATTTTGTTTTAGGGGAGTTGGATGATAATTTGTTACCTACAGGCAAAGAAGCTGTCAAATCAGAGGACCTTATTGATGATTTTGAAGATATTAAAAAGGAAGAAGATACAAGAAAAGGTCCTGCTCGACCTGGTACGACTAAGCGAAGACTTTATTATTTTAAAAGGGTAATTAATTATTTTATAATTTAAATTCTTCTATTTTAAATCATTGCTCTACATTACTGGGGCTTCAAAATTTCTAGTAAAAATAATTGTTTAATAATATGTCAGATATTTGTTTCAATGTCGAACAATAAGATATGGAAAAAAGAATTAGTTTGACAATATTAAATAAGAGGACTGGTGTACAATCAGTATTCAAACTAAAAACTTCTTCACACACAATAAAACTATTTACTAAACTAGTAGTATTTTCATTAGTTTTATGGTGTGTGAAGAAGTTTTTAGTTTGAATATAGAATTAGCTTGGTTTTAAAATATCATAGGGTGAAATAAATTCCAATTCATCAAAAATATATTTGATTTTTTATGCTCGGTTTTAATCATTAGAAAGTGATATTATATTGGCAGAAATAGGTACTATAATATATATGTATACACTACCTCAGTTAGACGATACACAATGGTCCAACTGATTGTGAGTGTAATGAGTGAATGTATTATTATTTATTTAATATTTATGATTTTCCTTCATCCTACCTGATGTTTTCATTTGTAATATAGTCTATAAAATAACAAAATTTTTAAGTTTCTTAGTTAATAATTTAATAAAACTTTTATCAGGTCGCTGATGCTCTTAAAAATAGTTTACCAGTACCTTCTTTGCCTTGTTTCTTATATGTCTTCAGCATGAAACTGACTTGCCCTATTCCAGAAGAACAAAACACCCGAGGCCGAAAAATCCATGACCCTTCTGATACAATTAGAGGATTTGGAATACTGACATCTAAGCCTATTCCTCCTGTGAGTATTTTATTTTCATTTAAAATAATGGTAAATAATTAATTATTGCTATCTCTCTCTTTAAACTTTTATTTATGTGAAGAATTCATAAAACTGTTATTTTTCAACTCTGTGGTGATGGAATATTTTTATGGTTTCTGCGATAGGCTTTGTTTGTATAAACCTTTTCCACAAGACAGTATCGACATATTTTCTAATTTACACATGTTTGTACATATAATTATAAAGATATCAATATTATTAATAGATTGTTGAAGAATTCTTAAATATAAGAAGATATTTTCCTTTTTGTATTTTACACAGCTAGATGAAGATCTTGGCATTATCCAATTTTTATCAACTTTTGATTTTGCTTTTAGCCAACAGTTGCCTTATGAAACATAATTCATGGAAATATATTTATTTTTCTTATGTATAAAATCATCTCAGTGCCTTTTGAGATTTTCTTATTTTTTAGTACTTATTTGGAAATCAGCTGTAAAAATATGATATATTTTTGCAATCTAACACCTGAAAAAGCACAAATTTGCTTATGGCTAAATAATTGTATACTTTGGGAATCAGTTTAAAAAAAAAAAAGTATACATTTTGCTGATTTGTGGTGAAATAATGGAGTATTTCAGCTATCAGCAGTGTTTTTTTTTTTTTTTTTTTTTAATCAGTGGCAAAACAATTTCCCATTTCTGCAATTGGTCACAAAAATATTGCATATTTTAGCAGTTGCACACCAAAAATCAGTTTTTTTTTTTTTTTTTTGTGGAATGATAACATATTTTATAAATCAGTTAGAAAGGGGGGAAAGCATGTATTTTGTAAATTAGCAGCAAAATAATTGTTTATTTCTGCCATTCGTATGTCAAATTAAAATATCATAAATTCAAATAATGTGACATTTTTTTTAACACCTTAAAAATTTTATTTTAACAGATTTTTGTTTTATTTTGTAAAATGTTAATTTGTTTAATTTAAAAAGGTATTTTAAAAAAAGTCACATATTTTTGTGACATCATACTATGTAACAATTGCAGATTCATTGTGGTTTTTATGGAGAATGTTAGAAATCTATGAAACAATGACAGGCTGTAAAAATCTACCGAATCTGGCTTTTCCCACCATTAATTAATTTTTTTCAACTCTGAAGGTATTCATGATTTCAAAGGATTTATTTTACTGGAGGAATACATGTTATTTAAAGCTGAAAAGTCATGTCATTCTCAACACAAATCGTTACCAACATTTATGCATCCAAAATGCTTGTGTATTGGCTACTTCACGAAGTGGCAGCTTTTTTTTTTTTTTTTTTTTTTTTTTTTTTTTTTAAAGCAACATAATAACTTAACAGTTTGAATTTCCATAAGAATTTGAAACACATACACTAAGCGACCAAAAAAAAAAAAAAAAAAAAGCCATACTCGGATATTTTTCTTTTCACCTTTTACAACTGCCAATTTTATTGTTTAGAAAGCAAATTTTCTAACAGATTTTATTATTTTAATTTAGAAATTTATTCATCAACCATGAAATTGAGAATGAGCCACCAACCGATTCCCGGCTCTGGTATTTTTCACATAGTTGGTATAAAAAATCAGCCTTCCACTCCAAATTTTTCTGAAAAGATTTTATTATGTTGTCTTCCACATACACTTTAGCATTGAGTCCAGTGTTAACAACAAAATGCAATTGTCATGAAAATTGTAATTTTAGAAATTATTTCAAAAATGGTAAGAATAAGGCAGTTAACGATGCCACAAAAAGTATTAATTTTTGAATGAAAATCAAAAAATATTTTAATACGTGAGATGGCAAAATAATTAAATATTAACGTTATATTGGTAAAATGGTCTTTAGCAAGATATAAAATTTTTTGGCCGTTTAAACTGGAAATTTGGCTTTAGACGGCCATGTTGCTAATCCAAGCGAGATGACCATAAGTTAAAAAGCCATTGCTTATAAAATCAGTTTGTATTACATTTAAAACATAAAAGAGATTCAGAAAAAGTGTTTTGCGGCATAATTTCTTTTAACTACAGTGCAGCAACTATTAAACAAAGCAGGTTTAAATGACAGAAAATTTGAAAAAATTCCATTCTTAGTGAAGAGAATTAGGAAAGCAAGACCTTAGATGGCTAAAAAAATTAAAAAATGATCAGTTAATTATTGGGCTGAACTGGTTCTCTCTGATGAGTCAAGTTTAACTTATTTCGAGCTAAAGAAAACAAGCAGATCTGACAACGAAAATATCACCGATTTAATGAAAATCGCACTTTTAAGATAGTGACACATTCTCCATACATTATGGTACGGAGCTGCATAACTTTTCAAACAGTTGGGCAAATTTTTATTTTCAAGGGATCAATTAACTCAAAATAAAACACAATCTTTATAAAAGTGGTACCTGATCGACTATTTAGGAGGTATCTTGGACATTTCCGCAAACAGCATTTCAAGATGATAATGCACCTTACTACACGACATCTGTGGTAAGTTTATTCACTTCAAATTGTCAAAATTTCCTATCCATTCCAATGAGAACCTATAATTCTGTAAGTAATCATATTTTTTTTTCACTTTAAGTTAAATCCCACAAAAGATATAGTAGAATTTCTTCTTTACCAGACATGGAAATAGTCCTAATCGCGATCCGCTCGAAAATGTTTCATCTATAAAAAGGCGGGGGAGAGGGGAGAGGATTTGAAATTTGCAGCCTACAACTCTGCCAGATCTAGAAAAAATTATTTGTGATATTTGCACATTGAAATTTCTGAGATTTATATTAAAACACTGTATAATACTATGCCATTGTGCATTAAAGCAGTAATTCCATATAAAGGTGGAATTAATCCAATGCGGAATACATATTTTTAATAAAAAATTGCTTAGATCTAACAAATAAATAGTTTTATTTTATATATTAAAATACAACTTTTTTATTTCATATAATAAATCATAATAGAATACAAAGTGTATGGTTATTGCATTATGTTTAAAATGAAAGTTTTATGCAGATTCATGTAAAGCACTTCGTAGAGTGTAATAAAGTGAATTATTATATCGAAAATGTTCATAGGTATCATTTCACCCCTTTGGTATTATCCAAACAAGACAGTTTTATTTGTTTCAACCCTTAATTTTTAAGTTATTACAAATAAAAAAGGTATGTCATTTTTTCTGCAGTGCGGCTTTTTTTGTTGTTGTTGTTGTTGTTTAGTGTAGATATGCACTAAATAGTTGTAAGTTGGATCGTACACTGACTGCATGTTACTATATGCCAGATAATGCTAGATTTATACTCTACCAATTAGCTTTAAAAAAAAAAAGACAAATTTTACCAATTTGTTATTTAAGCAATTATTTGAATCACTTAATGTAAATTTGTCAGTTACAGGCAAAATCATTCTTTATTTTGACAACCAGCTACAAAAATATTGCATATTTTGGTAATTAGCTTGCAAAAAAGGTACAAATTCAATTTACAGCAAATGTAATAGCTTATTTAAACAATTATTTATATTATTAAGTATACATTTTGTCAGTTCATGGCAAAATGATTTGGATTATTATTGAAATGTAGAAGTATTTGGATAATAGGCTGCAAAATTATCATGTATTTGAGGAATAAGTTGAATTTTTGTTAATCAGCATAAAAATAATTGCTTTATTTAGCAATTAATTTCAAAATGATCATTCGACAGTCAGTTGCAAATATATTACCATATTTCAGGAAATAACTTAAAAAAAGAAGCTTGAAATTTATTTATTAGCTTCATCAAGTCCTTTATAAAAACCAAGTTTTTTTCATTTCACTAATCCAGTGTCTAATTTTTTTTTTTTTTTTTTTATGATTCCATAATTTAATTTATGGTCTCCTCATCTGTAATATGCTGAGCAATTGGGGATTCATCAACATAAGTCTCATTACTTATAAATGTTTGATCCCTAAATCAGCTGCTGAAATTTCGCAAATCACTAATCAACAAACAAGTTGTGGTGATACTTGTCTACATACTAAATAATATACCGATTTTGAGAATTGGCACAGTATATTTTTTAAAATTTTTAATTTGGGTATTCTCTTACCTGTCTTACACATGATAAAATAAATAGGTCCTTTAAAGCTCCCACCCCCTTTTTTTAAAAAATTTTGCAGGGTTGGCCAATTTTTGCCGAAGTGGAAAACACCATGGTAAAAACCGCGGAAAAAACTGCCCCGACAAAAATGGTTTTTGCCACAATTTTTGCCAGTGGCAAAAATTACCAGTATTTGAAACAGGGTTTTAAGGATTTTAATTACACGATGGATTTTAATGTTTAAATCATAATTTTAACAAATTAAAACCAGAGATTTGATTACACTCTTGATCAACTGATTCTTATGTAAATCATTAAAATAATGCATTCTAAAATTTCTTTAAAATGAAATTTTTAACATCAACAATTAACATAATTTTTTTCATTTTTAAAAATATTTAAATTACCTATCCATGAAATATTCTTCAATAATTAATCACTAGAATATTTGTGTTTTTCAATATATTACATATTTTTATTTACAGTGGGAAAAAGTCAAATATTGAATCAATTATTGACTCAGCTGTTCTAAAATTTGACAGTCACTGATCATGCATTTTTGGGAATTGAAATGTAAATTTCAAGTAAACTCTCTCTCTGAATATGTCTTACTTAAGATTTTTTTACTTCAATAAAATAAAAATATAATTTTGTAGTTTTATTTTTATGGTTATGTTCAGGGATTGAGAAAGTTCAATATCTTAGGAGCCAGAAATAGTGAATTATTTCTATGACAATATTCACAGCAAAACTTAATAATATTTCATAATTGTATAATTAATGCAGGTCATTCACAGATTATTTTACATTGAATAAATGAACTATTCAGTTAAAAATGTGAACTAAGGAAATTTTTAAGAAAATAACTATTTTTTATTTATAAAGATAAAAAGAAACTATTTGGGGGGGGGGGGGGGAATCCACAGAAATAAATATAATTTTTACCTTTAATATAATCATCAAATATATTGAGAGTATTTAAGTTTTGGCTTTAAAATACTATTTGTCTATCAATTTTTCAGGACAGAATTCCTTTAAAGAGAATTCATTTGATAAATATCATACTATTTAAACTTTCTCATCGTAAATTCGAACATAGTTTGCTTTAGATAGTGTTCATGATGCTTCAATCTTGTTTAACACAAAGATGTTGACATGGAAAGTACCAGTATAGTAGTAAGAAGATTTATCAAATATGGGAATTTATCTTTCATGGAAAAACATCTTTCAAAAACCGAAATAATTGTTACATTTTTCAAGAAACATTAAACTCATACTATTCATTCAATACATCAGCAATGTCATCTTTTATACCAAGACAAGAAGGTGGGAGGAAAAACAAAAATATACATAAAAAATATTGTAAATGAATTTTTTTTGTCAGTCTGCTATAACTGGGTCACCAATGGATATTTATAGTCACCCTGGCACCCGGAATTTGCCAGACACTGGTTATATATTATTATTATTAATTAATTAAAATTACTTTTTAAAGTAAAAAATCTTCAAACATTTTTTTCATCGATGTGCCAAAGTGTAAAGGGTGAAAATTGAAAGGGGTTGTGTTGTTCTAATTTTATTTTTCCATTTTTGCCGCTTTTTGCCTGGTTTTTTTCACTTTTTGCCGCTGTCCTGGCAAAAATGCATTTTTTGCCGGCAAAAACCCAACCCTGAAATTTTGTAATTTTGTTCCCAAAGTTCTTCAGAGATGTAATATATATTTAATGGGCTGGATTATGGGATGCAAGCATCTTAGAAAGTATGAGGAATCTTTCAGGTTAACTAATAATCCTTTATTAAGTTTAAACATGCAATCTTGGCCCCTTAGAGCAGAAAGTGCTTAAAACTGCAACGCACATCGCAGAACAATTGAGGTTTTTGCAGAACATTTCATCTATCCCCTAACTGGATGATGTTGATACAGCTAACATTCTAAAATTAATAAAACCTAGATATGTTCAACTGACCTGTAAATCTGTTAGCATACTAGAAAATTGCTGGAAACAGTCATTGTTTCAATGTATAGACAAAATTTATAAACATTTTGTAAGTAGTATATCCACATTAATGTGACAATATTAATGCCAAAAGCCATTGAAAAAATTGCAAATTCTGGGTGTATTCCTCAGTTTTAGATTATAAAAATTTTAAATCATGTTTTATTATAAATGTGTAATAAATATTTTACTAATAAGTATTATTTTTATGCTTATTTTGCATTTTACTGTGCTTTGACAAATTTGGACAAAATACCTGCAGAACATCTGCAAATTTTAATGTCTCGTTGCAGAACATCAGATATAATTCTGCTCCTAGGTCTTGGCCATTATACTCAATCTTAAACGAAGATTCGCTGTTAGCGTGGGACAGCAGGTGCGAAGTACGGTGATTCCCTATGGGCTGGTAGCCCGAAGGACTGGAGGTTTTAGCAAACTTTACATGACAAAAAAGCTCTCTGGATTGTTTTGATTTTAGTTTTTGTTCACCAGATTTCGATTCCAATTGGTTAATAAATTGTTGATTGCCTCATTAGCTGAGGTCCCAGATATCCAGGATTAATTAATATGCAAGACTCAGCTGCAAACACGAGTAAAAAGTACTTGCATAAGCTAATTTTTCTTCTAAAGTTGTACTATACTTCGACTTTTGCATTATGAAGTCTCCTGCTGTGAAACAAAACTTAAAAGGACAATTACAAATTCTTAGCGATTTCTAAATTTTAAAATGGATTTTTAATTATTTAAATTTAGCTATTTTTTATCCGTTTTATAGTATATATATAGATGGATAGAGAGAGAGGGGGATACTAAAAGCCCTGATACTTTTATAATGTAACTATAACAATATTATTAATTATATATTATTTAAATGTTTGTTTTATTTATTCAGATATGCAGTTTTCCTGTATTTACAAGATCTGGAGAAGTGACTGTTAGTGTGAAACCAGCTTTATCTAATTTTTATCTCTCAGATTATCAACTTGAAAACTTGGCATTTTTTCATAGATATACATTTTCTGATGTCTTGAGACTTGAAAAATATCCCATGTTATACAGGCCATCAGATTCTGAAGCTTCTTTTTATGTTGTTCCTGTTACAAAAGGTAATGGTATATATTTTTTTATTTTCATTATTTTCTTTGTGATACTATTTCATTTTATTTGAATAACTTTTGACGCTGTTTTTCTTTTTTTTTCAGAGGATAACAAGGATGAATATGTAATTGATTGGCAGTTTGCCGATGTGATATTTGAACAAAGGAATGGAAAACCTGGCAAAATATCTGAAGATGAAAGAAAAAATTTCAAATTTGTTACAGAAGATTATCACGATGCAGTAGTGATGCCTTGGTATCGAAATCTTGATAAACCTCAATTCTTTTATGTTGCTGAAATATGCACAAATTTAACTCCAAAAAGTGATTTTCCAGATTTAGAGTATGAGACTTTTGAGACTTATTATAAAAAGAAGTATAATATTGTGATTATGAATCATAATCAGCCTTTATTAGATGTCGATCATACATCTGCTCGTCTCAATCTTTTAACTCCACGGTATGTAAATCGCAAAGGTGTTACTTTACCTACTAGTAGTGAACAAACGAAAAAAACTAAGAGAGAAAATCTTCAACAAAAACAAATTTTAATTCCAGAATTATGCACTGTTCACCCCTTCCCAGCATATTTATGGAGAAAAGCAGTATGTTTACCCTGTATTTTGTATCGTTTAAATTCATTACTTCTTGCTGAACAGTTACGGTTATTAGTCGCTAGTAGTATATCAATTGGTATGAAACAACTGCCAGAGGACTTTCAGTGGCCAGCATTAGATTTTGGTTGGACTCTTGCTGATATATTAGTTGCTCAAAATTCTTCAAAAGAAAATAAAGAAATCAATCACACTTTTGTGAATAATGTAAATGATAATACTAAAATAGAAAATTTAAAAAATGGTTATGTTAGTTCTATGAAAACTATAAATGAGCCATATACTAATTTTGAAGCAAATAACATTATTAACGAATCTAGCAATGGAATAATGGATTTTGAAATTGATGTATTTGATCCAAGTAAATTAAATATTCCAGACGATGATGAGTTACTTGAGCAAGAACTCATGGATATAAATTTTGGAGGAGGAAATCCATTTTTCAACTCAAAAAGTTTTCCTGTATCATTTGGTAATAATTCTACATCAGAACCTCCTAACTCATATCCTCTTTGGCAAAATATTTCTGAGGATGAAGATATTCAGCCTGTTTCTCGCATTCGCTATGGTTCTCCCAGTAATTTTGAAGGTTCTGGATGGGATTCAGAATGGGATATTGAAGAAGAGGAGAACAGTTTTCAAGCAATTAATTTTCATGGATTGGGTTATATTTCAGCTCCAGGTGTCATTAACATGGAAAGTTTATCATTAGATCTGGCATCATGCAGAGATGATTTATGGGATAGTATGGATGAAGAATCTATTGCAAGTGATGATTTGGATACCATTACTTTTTCCAAATCAATCCCTGCCATAGAAATGAGTAAAGAAAGCTCCATGAAATCATCTAAAACATGTGAAGAAGTATGTGAAGATAGTTGGCTAACTTGTCCTATTTTGAAAGAAGAATGCTCAAATATGGCTTCTGAAAGTGACAATGATGAAGATAATGATTTTATATTATCAGTCAAAGAGCTTAAAGATTCTAAAAAAAGAGAAATTAATTTTCTGTATGCAGAGGAAAAAAAGACTTCACCTGCCACTGTGTATGATGAAATTTTAAGCACTATTATAAAAAATGATTATTCTTTGTCATCACATTCATTCTCATGTGAGGTTGAATCAGAACAAGACTTAGATAATGTTGTATCCTGTGATAAAACAATTTCCAGTGTATCTACTGAAGAACCAGTATTAGCATTTGGTGAATTATTGCCAAATCGTGATCATCATCAATTGTATGATGATAATATGCACCGTGTCAAATTTGATGATAGCCCAGATTTATCTGTTCATCCAGGTCCTAGCCCTAGTATTATTCTCCAAGCCCTAACTATGTCCAATGCAAATGATGGTATAAATTTAGAACGTTTAGAAACAGTTGGTGACTCATTTTTGAAATATGCCATTACTGTATACCTCTTTTGTATGTATCCTAATATACATGAAGGTAAATTATCATACCTCAGAAGCAAACAAATAAGCAATTTTAATCTTTACAAACTTGGTAAAAGAAAAGGTTTAGGAGAATTAATGGTAGCCTCTAAGTTTGAGCCGTATGATAATTGGCTTCCTCCTAATTATATTGTTCCAAGAGGATTAGAAGAAGCATTGATTGAGTCAGGTTTACCATCTGGGTGCTGGAATTTGGGAAATTTGAATGATTTAACTCAGATGACTGAAGATGAAATTCGACAATGTATAATACAAAGATCAGAAATAAATAAAAATGATAATTTTCAATTAGATTCAACAAATCCATATTCCTTGGTACCATACAATCTACTTACTCAACATAGCATACCAGATAAGAGTATTGCTGATTGTGTTGAGGCTTTAATTGGTGCCTATCTAGTGTCTTGTGGTTCAAGGGGTGCTTTACTTTTTATGTCTTGGTTGGGGCTTAGAGTTTTACCATTAAATAAAAGTGAAAAAACAGTGGATAATGGAGGAAAATATGGTTATTTAATTCCTCCTCCATCTCCGATTTTAACTAATGATCCAAAATCTAGTCAGAAATTAGAACGTCTTCTTGCTGGATATTCTGCTTTTGAAAAAAAGATTGGTTATAATTTCAATGACAAATCATATTTGTTACAAGCATTTACTCATGCATCATATTATTATAATACTTTAACTGATTGTTATCAAAGATTAGAATTTTTAGGTGATGCAGTTTTAGATTATTTAATTACTAGGCATTTATACGAAGATCCTAAAAAGCATTCCCCTGGGACACTGACAGATTTACGATCTGCTTTAGTAAATAATACTTTTTTTGCATCTTTAGCTGTAAAGTATGACTTTCATAAGTTTTTTAAAGCAATCTCTCCTGGACTTTTCAATGTTATTAATAAGTTTGTTCTGTTAAAAGAAAACAATTCTGGTCTTGAAGATTATTTGGTAAGTTCTGTTTTTTACATTAATGTAACTAATATTGAATTTTTATCTGTTTGTTTTATTATATACACTCCTGCTCAAAACTTTAGCAAGATTTGCAAATGATCAGTTTTTCTCAATTTAAAAACTTATCTCTCAATGAAATGTTTTCAAACATTGGGCATTTAAAGAACTGGGTCTTCCTCATGTTTTTCAGCGAAGATTGGTTTAAGACAACATTTAGGGGGCCAGTAAAAAATTGAACAAAATCAATAATGTTTGTGAGCACCCTGTATCGTAAAGTGAATGAAATGATCTTTAACTTTAGGATATGTTAATATAGACCCAATACAATTTGTGGATGAATTTGTGTGACGACAGCATGTTAAATAACGGAGATATAAGCATTTTTTCTAAAACTCCAAAAATAATCAGCATGTTTTTTATTTATAATATACAGAGTTTTTAAGGAAAATTATTCCCACTTTCAGATAAATTGAAGAAACACATTTGAAACAATATACTGCAATTGAAATACATATCTTAAATATCTCAGGAAATATGATCATTTTTATGGAAAATGCTTTCACTATGCATGTGTAAAAAATAGAAAATTTTTTATTACGTAGGTTGAAAGCTAGATATATTGGGCAAATTTTGTCAAAAGTTCATTTGAATAGAGTAAAATTTTAGCAAATTGTTGGCAAAAGAACAGGCTAGATTTCAGGTATTTTCCAAAAGTTGAAATTTCATAAGGGTTTTTTCACATGTCACGTAATTAATTTGAAGATTCAATTATTTCAACCTTGGCTCCAAAAGAACTTTTTCATGAAAAAACCCTTATAAGCTTGTAACTCTAACATATTTTTGTTATTTACTAAGATATGTGAGATCATAAGTATACGTATGATAACAGGGTTTTATAAGGGATGATAACAGATATGCATACAGATCAACTGCTAAAAATTTAACTTGTGTATTCCAGGCACCTCAAAACATGATATTATTATTTTGAAAAAAGTTCGAATATCAAAAAACCTTCTTTTTAGTATGAATATGAAAAATTTATTTTCCTTCTTGAGCAGTGTTCATTGACATAGCAAAATATATCAAAGCACTTCCATCAGTTACATTCAATAGAAAAGAATGTTTAGCTTAAATTTTGGTAGCCCTGTATATTATCTGTAAACTATATTCACTTCACATTGCGTACTTTAATTTAGTTTTATATGGAACACCTAATACAAAATTAAACTTATAGCAATTTCCAAGTATAGCTCGAATATATCCAAATACTTTCAGTTGCTCTGTAAACAAACAATGAATGATTTCCATACCACAATCTACACAAAACATGCTTATATGCATATAAAAAAATAAGTTTGTTCCTTCCATTTTGTTTGAGGCAGACTGTAGATATAACACTGTACTTATCAGAAATTTCCCCCATAGATCTACTGTTTTTGAATTCTGCTGAATGTCTTCGTACAAAACCATTTGCTTAATCTCATCAAAAAGTTTAGTATAGCATCACTATATGATACATATTTAGAATACCGAGTTTGGACTTCCTGCTACTATTTGTTCATGAGATAAGCTGATAACAGACACAAACACTAACACATGCACAGACCAATCACTAAAAACTAGATTTCTGTATTCAGGGGACCTCAAAATGTGTTAATATAACAAAAACTCACTTTTGGTAATTTGACCTAAAAATAATACTTTCTCCATAAAAGTAAGAGAAAGTAATTAAATGGGAGTGGTCTACTGTTCACAGTCTATATTATATTGCTTCTTAACCATTAAGTGTCATTTTTCACAAATTTTGGGAAGTATAAAATATCTCAAAAACTAAATAAAAAATCTGACTTCATATGATTAGGTCTTGTAAAGATATACTTGTGTACAACATTCGGTAAATCTGGGTCATCTTTTTATATGCAAAAACCTGATAGCAAATATACACACACGCAACTTAATTAATTATTAGTAGCAATAATAACTAAAAAAAATATTTTCTGATTTTTGCAATATTCTGTAATTGAATTGTTTTCTTTAAAGAATTTGTATATAATAATTAAGGTGGTACAATAGGCATAATACATTCAGCAAGATATTCTTTTGGTAAAATGTAATTATTTTGCATTTTAGGTAAATATTTGGTAATTTGTTACAAAATAATTATCTATTTATAGCAAGCTTATTATTTAGAAGAAGAAGAATGTGAAGAAATGGAAGATGTTGAAGTTCCTAAAGCTCTTGGTGATATTTTTGAATCAGTCGCTGGTGCTATATATCTAGATAGCAATATGTCACTGGATACTGTATGGAGAGTTTATTATTCAATGATGAAACCTGAAATTGGTATGCAATGCTTCTCTTTCTTGTATAATATGTGTTTCTAAATATTTGTAAAAATATTTAGACATTTAAAAGGCAGTGGTTTGAGATATTTGCTTTCTACAAATCAATTTATGTTTTGGATGATATACTAAATAGAGCAATTAAATGAATTTGTTATCATTTTATATATATATAAGTTGAGACAAATTAGCGCAGTGTCTCCAATTTCAAAATAACAAATGACAACAAAAGAAAAAAATGCACAGTCATCAATTTAAGTTATAAATTGCGACAAAAGCTTTACTTAGAAAAACAGTGACACATATTCCCGTAACGGTAAACTTTGGGACTTTTTTTTGCAAAATCCTTCATCTTAGATGAAAATCTAAAATGAATTAAGGTTGATGAATAAAGAATTTCTGTAGTTATTCTTGTAGTTAGAATCTATTAGTCTTGTAGTTAGTCAATATTCTTGTAGTTAGATTGTGCTGCAAAACACTGTAAGCACTGTCAGTTCAATTATAGCTACCCTGTATATCAGTTACAACTTTAAAATTTGAATTAATTTATGCATGAATTTACGTATGTAGTAACAAAGTAGTAGAATGCAGAAAAACACGGTAAAATGACACCATCTTCTGCAAAAAACAAACTAATTAATGAATAACTAAATAAAAAATAATTCTGTAACATCTTTTAAAAAGATGTGAAAAAATTAACCAGTAATAGTTTTAATAAAGATATTAAAGCAACCATTCTACTCACTGGAATATTATTTCCAGAAAGAACTCTTAAATATAAAATTGAAATAAATAATATATGTCTGTCTTTAACATACTTTAATAAGAAGTCACTTATTAAGGAATAAAGAGTAAAATTACATATATATCACACACATACTCAAGAATGTCTATCGAAATTATATTTAAACAGAAAGGAACAATAAAAACTTATTGAAGATTTAAACTATGGAAAAATGCTCAGACTGAAAAAAATTAATCACCAGGGTTATGTCACTTCTTCAGTGAGTAGCAAAATTCAAGATTTTGTATTATAGCAGCCTTTTAAGGTGAATCACCATAGGGGTGACCAATCTTATGAGAAAAGAACAAATGAATTTGTAATTTAAAATTAAATTGAAAGAATTAAAAAAAAAAAAAAAAAAAATACAAAATAGACAGAGCTGTTTGGGGGGTAATAACAAGTCACAAATATGTTTGCATTCATTCCACATTAAGAGTTGAGTTGTTTTCTGCAGTTACGTAAATCAAATTAAAATACTAAATAACCAAGGAGGTAACACAATACATATCCAAAGCTCTGTTTAAAATATTCTAATTTGTCATGGAATGCATGAAAGCTTGTACCATTTAGTTTAGTCATTTGACAAAAGAAGCAATAACACTAGGTTTTTATTATTTTATCTTATAGTCTTCATGCATCATGTTCTTTCTTTACTGTTAATCTTTTGATTCCCCCTCATTTATTTCTCTTTAAGTTAAGTGATATATATTGTACTGTTAGTAATATTTGATGTTTGCCGAAATTATAAGGTATTAATTAAAATAAATACAAAAAACCTTTTACTGACTTTGTGGTGTCATTAAATTTTTCTGCCAGGTACCCGGCTGTCCTCAGATGACATCCTCTGTGTGGGACTTGAGCTTGACTGAAGTGCTGTATCTTCTGTCACCATAAGGTGGCGCCATACACGATCGGGTACCACTGCACTGCTGTCGTTGCAGGCCTCCCTATTGGTTGTGATTTCAATGGGAGTGATAATCTTCATAGTTAGCTATTTTAGTAGTTTTGTCAAAATCGATTTTAATATTTTGTTTACTAAACGTTTTGGCTAAAGCTGTGTTGAATTTTTCGTTTTTATATCATGTATGTATTCGTTAATTCTTGTTTTAATTTTTCTTTTGGTAACCCCAATATAAGATCCTGATTGATTGTTTTGATTAGTAAAAGGAATTTTATAAATCCCTGCGGTTTCTAGAGGTGGAATGTGGTCTTTGTCACTTCTAATCAACTGAAAAATTACACTATGCGATGTTCTGTGAATCCATTGAAATCACAACCAATAGGGAGGCCTGCAACGACAGCGGCGCAGTGGCACTCGATTGTGTATGGCACCACCTTATGGTGACAGAAGATACAGCACTTCAGTCAAGCTCAGGTCCCACACAGAGGATGTCATCTGAGGAGAGCCAGGTACCCGGCAGAAAAATTTAATGATACAACACGAAGTCAGTAAAAGGTTTTTTGTATTTATTTTAATTAATTAGTTTATACTTCGTTCTTAGTTATTATAATTATAAGGTATTGTTTTACTTTTCTAACCATAAAAAAAGTTTTATTTTAGTTAATGTATGATTAAAAAAATTTAGCTTTATATTTTTATTATTGTGCTAATCGATATCGAAGAAGTCACACATCCACTGTTAGCGATACTATTAAAAAAGAATTTCAGGAACCAGAAATAGCTAAAAACCCTCATTGCTGCTACTAATTTTATTTTACAGAAAAATTACTTTAGATTTAACATGAGAATTTATCAACAGCGCAAAGGGGTCCCCATGGGCTCACCAATTTCTGGCTTTAAGGCTGAATTTAAATTACAGGTCCTAGAAAAGACAATTTTGGATATTTTAAAGGATAAAATAATTTTCTGGTTTTGATACGTAAATGGAGTTTTTTGTCGTCATTCACAAAACAATAGCCCCAAAGACATTTTAAAAATCCTAAATAATTTAGATTCTAATATAAAATTTACTTCTGAAAATGAAGAAAATCAACAAATAATTTTTTTGAGTATAGAAATTACACAATTTAAAGACAAAATTAAAACAACAGTTTACCGTAAACCACTATGTAGTAAAGAAATAATCCATTATCATAATAAAACACTATGCCATTATAAGTTAAATGCTATTCATGTCTATATTAAGCGAGCAATTTCGATTTGTAATGAACCCAAGGATCTAAGAGATGAATTACATTATATTAAATTATAATTAATTTATAAAGGATTAAATGTTAATAAAGATTTTGGTAAAATTACCTTATAAAGCATCTTTTTGATGAGCATATATATTTCGAACCACCGTCGGGTCCATCATCAGTGCTCAGAATGATATTGCCGGCTCCAGTTTGCCTTCATTCCTCCTTTCTTCTTTGTAACCTCTCTTCACTTTGCTTCACTTTTTCAAGATGGTTGTTGCCAGTCCACAGGTATTATGCTGTACTCTCTATTGTTGACGTCTTTGTTAGTAGTTGGTATTTCAATAGCTTTGCACTTAAGTGCAAATTCATGCGTTGTTGTATGGGGCTATTTTTTTTTAAATGGGAGCACTGATGATGAACCCAATGGTGGTTCGAAATATATATGTGCTCAAATCAAAAGGATGTTTTGCAAGGTAATTTTACCAAAATCTTTATTAAAATTTAATCCTTTATAAATTAATTATGAATTACAAGTCAATACCAGACATTACTATCGAGTTATGGATATTGCTGATGACGATGTTTTAATCCACTGCTTTCTCTAGAAATAATAAGTTTAACCCTATTAACCCTAGCGCCCTTAAATTAAAAAAAATAGCCCCATATAACACAGTTTGCATTTAAGCGCAAAGCTATTGAAATACTAACTAGTAATGAAACCGTCAACGATAGAGAGCACAGTGGACTGCCAACACCATCTTGAAAAAGTGAAGCAAACTTAAGAGAGGTTACGAAGAAGAATGGAGGAACGGAGGCAAACTGGAGCCAGCAGTGTCATTGTGAGCACTGATCAGGGGCCAAATCTAACTTAATACCTATTTTTGTGAAAAATCTTAACTATATTTTATTTTTGTGAAAAATTGTAGCACACTCTTTTTCTTTCTCTCTGTGTGTATGGGGGGGGGATTTGAACTAAGTAGAATAATAAAATTAACTCTCAGCAGCTAGTGTGAGGCTTATAGTAGAACAGGAACCAAAACTTACTTCACTCTGAAGTAAACAGTTCAGTAGAGATAGTGTAAGTAGAAGTTGTTTTTATTTGTGTTAGTATCACTGCACTATACATGAATTGTACCAGGGAGGATAGACACATCACCACACAGTCACCAAAATGTTAAACCACCTGACGAATCAGCAAACAGTACACTATGGCCACAACTTCAGAGCGTGTCTGTACCGATACACACAAGGACCATTTTGTTTACATACGCTGCACTGTTTTTCGCCCATAACAAACGCTTGTGTGTAGATTAAAACCAACTTCTGTATGATTCTTGCTTCGCAAATCGCATCAACAGAAATGCACGAATTACTTTCCTTTGAAAATGTGCTAATTAAAAATGTTAGATTTTGCTGGGAGGACTAAGATTTTTGTGAAAGTACCGATTTTAGCTGTATGATTTTTGTGAAGATACCTTTTTTGCCAGGTCGATTTTTGTGAAGGTACCCATAAACGGTAGTAAACTCGACCTGTATTAACCCCTGCTGATGATAAACCTGACGGTGGTTTGAAATATATATGCTTGAATCAAAAGTATGTTTTGTAAGGTAATTTTACCAAAATCTTTATGTTAAATTAATTATAAAAGATGCAGGATAACCCCCCAGTCTTGTTGATAAACTATATAAAAAATGCATAAAAATTCTAAATCATATACCCAGCTACCAAAAACTTCCCCTAATTTCACTTTTCTATCTTTTATGATCAAGATGCCTCTATTAGAATTCAAAATTTCATTGTTAAATACTACAATGTTAATTTTCCAATCCAAAAATATTTCAATTATTTAGAAATGAGAAAGACCCTATTACCCTCTTAGAAACTGCAGGTATTTATAGAATCCCGTTTACCAATAGTACCAGTCAACAAAAATGTTATATTGGAATGTCAAAAAGGAAAATAAAAACTTGTATTAAAGAGCATAATGATGATATTAAGTTTGGAAAAATTACCACTGCATTAACCAAAGCGAATTATGAAGATAATATTAAAATTGACTTTTATAAAACCAAAAAAATTGCAAATTTTAATCAAAAATACACAATCGTAAGAGAAACTTTAGAAATTTTGAATGACGATCAGGCTTGTAATGGGAACAAATCAACACCAGGCATTGATAAAACCTGACGCCACCTAATGAAAGAAGGAGCTCCAGTTAATAAAAACAGGTTCAGCAGTCTTCACCAGGTTACAAGTCGCCAAGGGCGACAGGGATTCCTGTCAAAAGTAGCTATGACAAATGAAATCTGAAACAGTAAGATAAGTTTATATATTTAATAAATATATTTTCTGTATAATGAAATTCATCACTCATTGTTATGATCTGTGCATTCTTGTTTCTTTCTTTCTTTTCTTTTTTTCTATTAATTGACTCTATAACTTTTCTTTATCAAATATATATATATTATATGTATTTATATTTTTTTCCCCCAATAGAATATTTCAGCAATCATGTTCCCAAATCACCCATCAGGGAACTTTTAGAACTGGAGCCTCAAACAGCAAAATTTGAGTGAGTTTCTTTCAAAAATATAGACACTTGTGTATGAATTAAAAAGCTAATTAAACTTTTATTCTATAAATGCTTTTTTTTTTTTTAAGTAATAATTTACAGGTTAAAGAAAATTTATTCATAATATTTTCTATAAATATTTTTACACATATTTATCTTTGAGTGTGTATGTATGCTCACTTAAAATATTATGAGAGACAAAATGTTGTGAGGTTAAAAAATATAAAGTAACTTTCAAAAAGAAAAATAATTTTATACTAATAGTGTTTTTTATTTACATTCTTATTGTAAGCATGATTCACTAAATTTTAAAATATATTTCAGTCAAGATGAATACTCATGCACAGTGGCGTAATAAAGAGGAGGGGGGGAGAGGAGCACCCTGGGCTTTTGGTCATAAGGGGTATATCCGAAAAAATTTAAGTTTTAAGTATATGTATCTAGTGAAGTTATCATGCCATTATTTTCACTTGAAGCATTCGCTGCAATTTCACTTTAGATTATTGGCTCCAGTCTAAAGAGCTTTAATGTACAAAATATGACTGTAGAGTGACAACCCCAAAACCAAAAGAACCTATTTATACAAAGCCTGACTAAGGCATAACAAGCAGGGCCAATGTCCCTGTCATTGGCCCCACTAGTGTACATTTTTTTTTTTCATTCAGTTTGCATAAAATCACAATTATTAGAAAAATGGCCTTTTTAATTAAATATCTTTTAGTGGATATTAACAATTAGTGTGAATACTATAAGATGGAATATTTTCTAAATTTGTACACAGTATATTTTTGAAAATGTTAAGAAAAGAAATATACATACGTATATATATATTGATATTGTAATTAAAAAAATACTAATAATAAAGGTTTGGATTTTGTTATTCGTTTAATGGGTTTATAATCTTTGAAAATGTAGTTTTGTTGGATACTGAAGATTGAACTACTTTTTCTCCAAAATTGAAACTTGTGTTTTTGATTAAAACTAATGATAAATGAAGCTGAATCATCAGTTGGACATTAGAAGTTGTTAGGTTGTGTAACTCTGTTTACTTCATTTTAATGTATATCATTATTTTTATTTTTAATATTAAATGAAGTCATGTGAAATTATCTTAAATTATTGAAATTAATTTTAAATTAACCTTTTATTTGTTTAGACGAGCAGAGATGACTGTAAGTGGTAAAGTTAGAGTTAGAGTGGATGTATTTGGTAAAGGTCAGTTTGTAGGAGTTGGAAGAAACAAAAGAATTGCTAAATGCACAGCTGCCAAGCATGCCCTTAGAGAACTTAAGAAAAGCAAAAAATTATGAGAGGTAAGTTATTAAAACTAGAATAGCTGAATTTTGTTTAGAAACTTATTTTTCATAAATTTGAAAAAAAGAGAAGGCCCCATGTACCCCCTCGAAAAATATGACAGAAATTTACTGTAATTTATTACCACCTTCAGAAAATAGTCTGAACTCAACCGAAGATTTTGTTAAATGTTTAAGAGAACTAAAGATTAATGAAAATGACCAATTTTTTAGCTTTGATGTAATTAACCTGTTTCCATCCGTTAATTTTGATGAAATTTCCGATATAATTAATCAATCAAAGACAAATACGAAACCCATATAGCAAAAAAATCTAACATTACGTAAAAAAAAAAAAAAAAAAAAATTTGCCGTTATCCAAAAAGATCAAAATGTTAATGAAATTCTTAATGAGCTAAATCAACTTGATAATAATATAAAGTTTGCATATGAATATGAAACCAACAATGAAATCAATTACCTTGATGAAAAACATAAAATGGGAAAATAGCCATATTAAAACTACCGTATATAAAAAACCCATAGCCATTATAAACAATTGAAGCAAAACCCCTTACCTATACAAAATAAATGCCATCCGTAGTTATATGAACTGGGCAATTTTAATGTGTACCGAAAAATCAGATTTAAATAAAGAATTTAAATATATAAAAAAGTTAATTATAGAGGAAGGCTACCCAAAAAAATTACTGATGAATTTCACCTACTCAATCCCTTACATCAAGGGACTTCTAATAAAATAAAAAATGCCGCTAAAAAATTCAATATAAACGTGCCAATTAAACCTAACCCTAATATATTTCAAGTTCTAAGAAGTGATAAAGATAATATTTCCCCCCTCAAAACTGCCGGCATTTACAAAATCCCATTTAAATATCAAGACAATAAAATAGGTTGCTACCAGTGGCGTCGCCAGAAAATTTTTCAGGAGGGGGCAAACTTAAAAGTGCAAAATTTCAGAATATATATATATATCTAAATTTCATAACCTATAAATGCAAGTCGGGTTGGTTTGACTCTAAATGGCTCTGTGACATAAACTTTATTTGGCTAATCATTTCAAATCTAATGACATAATTTTAAAGGTTTAAATGTAATTTTTTTTTTCAATAATTTTTTACTTATTAGAATTTTACAGGAGGGGGCAAGTGCTCCCCCCCCCTTGCCCCTATGTGCCGACGCCCATGGTTGCTACATAGGTGTCACTAAAAAAAAAAAACGAGATTGAAAGAACATCAAAATGATATTAAATATGCTAAAAATACGACCACCCTTGCTAAAACATCAAGGAAACATCAATATTCAATTTAATGATGTCACTAAAATTGCAAATTACAATAACCCCACCTACGTATTTTTCCACGAAACTGTAGAAATAATACATAATTGTAATTCCGTGAATACCACGAATCAAAAACCAGAATTGCCATGCAATGGCGGCGCCTGATCACAGGTGAAAACGAAGTTTTGGAAGTCTAGCCACTTTCCACTCAAGCAACTACTGATGAAACGGATTGCCCTCCAGCGAAAAGCAGCTTTTGCAAACAATGAAGCAAGCAAGGAAAGTTTTTATTTTAATTAATTGAAACTTATTTTTCATATTTCAAATGACTTTTATGTTTTTAAATATATATGCAAATTTTGTTATAATTTTAGTTAAATAAACAGTTGTCTTTTTTCCAGTATCATGTGGATTTAAATTCACAAAATAAATTTATACATATTAATTTTAGGAAAGTGTAATTATTTTACATGAAGAACTCTATTAATCTATATAAATAAAGCAAAGAGTTTGTCGGGAGCACATCCGGATGGACCACTCATATTTTTGATTGGTTTAGATTTAACTACTTTGGCGGTGAAAGTTGGCCATTTTTTTTAGTAAAAACTGAAGAATTTTTTTTTAAAGATACTGCATAGGATGTTATACTTTTTAAAAGAGTTCTAAAAATTGTTAATTTTTTGTGAGGACACAATATACATCAAGTTATTAAAGATATTATGTTGCAAAGTTTTCTTTGATTTAATTGAAATATGAAAATAAATAATAGTTATAATTTAACAGTTGCCAAAGAAAAAAAAAAAAAAAATGAGTTCATTTTCTTTTGACATAAAAGTAAATACATTTAACTAAACGTGAATATTAAAAATTTGTAAAAAATTAAATTTTGCATATCACAAAAATCACTCATTATCACTTTAAAAATTTCTACACATTGATAAAGGTCTAATGTAGTTCTATAGCTATAAGATTCAACAGAAAATTTAAAAACATGGTATGTAAAAAGTTTTTTTTTAATCTTATAATTATTTATAATTTTGTTGTCATTTTGGCGATGAGTTGATATGGCTATCACAAATGCATAAGTAAATATTTTGGCGAGAAACATCCGAGCTACTTCAGTGCCAAATTTCAAATTCCGCCAAGAGGTCCAAACTCTTTCAATGTTTTTGCACAACTTTTCTCAATTTTATTTTAAATATTTTTGTAATGCGAGTGGGAAAAAAAGGAAAAGTATTTTTTTTTTTAATTGGTCTAATTATACAAAATATCTCCATGTAAAATATTATGTGTTTTCCGTTCTGTTTATTATCAAAAAAGAAAATGACCGATGCAGTTTTTCCTGTATTATTGACATTTCTATAAATTAAATTGTATTATCCAGTACCAAGACGTTGCGGTGAAGAAGTATCTGCCGAAGTTAGCGAGGGCCCAAAGCGAAGTTTTAAGCAATTTCAATGTATTTTCTTTTTAGTTTTAATTTGTAGAACAGTATAACAAATATTGATTCTGTTTTTAATTCATTTAAATATAGTGACCAGTGAAGCGGGCAAAGCCTGCTAGTACTTTTATAAAACAGTTTAGCACATATTACCATCTAAAAGATTTCTATATTTGTCAAGTTTTCACTTATCATTACACTTTTTGTGTGTGTGTGTGTGTGTGTGTGCACTGTGTCTAAATATGTAGCATCTGAAAGTGATTGTACTCTAGTTTACTACATTTTAAGCAGAGAAATACTATTTAAATAATGAATCTATTCAACAGAAAAAGATAAGAGCAGCATCTTAATAAAACTTATTAAACCATTTTGGTGATAACTGTGAAACACAAAATTCAAAGTCCCTGCTTTCTTTAGACTTCAACTAATCACATTAAGGGGTTACTTGGATTTCAAAGACTTTAAAAAAAAAAGCATATTATTTCTGTCTTCTCTCCTGACACCTTTCAAAGTGGTGGGCATGATTTCTAAAAAACTAGTGTACCAATATTTTTTAAATTTAGTACAGTTCTTCAAAATAGAATTAACTGGTGCTTAAACAAAGGAATTTTATTATAATAACTAATTTTACAAGGCTATACATGGGGTAAAATGTACCAAAAATTGTACAGTTTTTGCATATAACTCTGCCATTATTATTTTTTAATCCTTCTTTCAAGCACAGTCAGTCTTATTGCAAAACTGCAATAAGGTCAGTGCAATAGTTTTTCAGAAATCATGCCCACTGCTTTTCTGAAGGGTCTCCATTAGGGAAGAAACGGATATCCGGTAACTATCCGGTATCCGGCTGAGTTTTAAATATCCGACGGGTGTACCGGGTATCAGCTCTCCGGATACGGATATCCGGCAATTTCAAGCTAGATATCCGACGGATATCCGAAGCAGAAAATTCAGGCTTAAAATCTCATCAAATGAAAATTTTGCGACAATTATTTTATTTTTTTAGATCCGTTGTAGCATAAAGTTTTTTTTTTTTTTTTTTTCTTAAAGAAAAAAAAAAAGAAGCCTTTGTGAAATTTGAAATTAGCCTCTTTAGCAAACAAATTTAGACACAAGTAGCTTCAGGTCTAAGAAATATAGAAGCCCTATTTTAATTTTATACAGAGTTAGCTAGGTTTTTCCAGAGTGATCTATATCATTCCCCCTAATCTTCCCCATAACAATAAAAAGAGCTGTTCCTAAACAAATGCTATTCAATCTGTGCAGTGCATATAACTCTGCTTTTATGACTTTTGTTTAACATGTTGTTAGATTGTTTAGAAATATTGTTAGTATTGGAAATAAAAGTTGTTAGATTGTTTCGAAAATGAGTCAAATAATACACATTTATTGACAAGAACCTGCTTGTTTATTTACAATCCACTTTTTCATACATAAGAAAGTTCTTGTTTTTGTGACCGTATATTTATACTAGCAGAGCATCTACATTCCCTGTGCCATCTACCTATTCGATTTGTATTAAAAAAGAAAAAGAAACAATTTATATAAATTTACGCTTTTAATAGAATATCTTGCTAAAGCACCTGAATTAAGAATTCCCATTACATTGTGTAGATATATTCCCCAAAATTAAAATTACTTCAAATAAAAGTACATATTTAAATTTTCAGAAAGTCTGTACTTTGACTTTCAGATTGTTAAATAAGAAGAAAACAATATTTTTTTTAAATGTTCAATTATTTAAAGTTTTTGATTTTGAACATTAGAAAAACTTAACTTTTAATTAAAGAATTTTACTAAATAATATAAACTTTTCTTTCTTATGTGTACAGAATATAAAATAAGTAAAATTTATACAAAGAAAAAAAACATAAATTCATTTTGAATTATTATTTTCTTCTATGTTAAATAGAAGGAAGTATTAGATTCGTAAAAATTTTCAACTTCCAGTTTTCAGTGGATTTACTCATTTTGGGAGAACCAGAACACAATTTGACCATTTTTAGAAAAAGTCTGTGTGACAAAAATTTTGTGTAGCAGCTCTAGCTCAAGAGGTAATGCATAGAATTTCATATAAATTTATACATAATTACACCTTAACAAAAAAAGTACCCATGAACTTTTGGTGCAAATCACTCAACAGGTGGTGCTGCTGTACTGTGATTTCTCCTATTTAAAGGAAGGGTATTATATCTCAGCTTCTACTGTTTATAATTTGAAAAAAAAAAAAACTATGTCACAGGGGTATTATGAAACACATTTATTTAATTTCTGTGCATATCGGCCAATAGGTGGTGCTGCTATGCTGCAGTTTTCCCGCGATTGGGGAAGTTATATCTCAGATTCATTTGTGTATAATTGTACAAAATTTGGTGCATACCAGTTAATAGGTGGCTATACTATGCTGCAATTTACTCTGTGAATAGGAAGGCTAAATTTCAACATTTATAATATTTAACTGCACTTAACTTGATATGCTAAATAATATAAGAATGAAAACTGGCTTAATTTTGGTGTATATCGACCAACAGGTGGCGCAGCTGTTCCTCACCTTCTATGATTCTCCACAGGGCTACATATCAAAATCTTTTGATTAAAATCGCACTAAACTCTATATCTAAAATCTTTATTGTGAGAAGCTATGATTAAGTTTCTTCTGTGCACGTTAAAGAGCATGTAGCATTATTATATAGAGTGATATAGAAGAAAGTTTTGTGATGGCCATAACATAATAGTTTAAAGCTTTTAGTTTTTTTTTTTTTTTTTTTTTTTTACTTCTTTCTTTTATGTTTTGTAAGAAAGTATTGTATTCATAAAAATTTTCAACTTCTGGTTTTCGATGGATTTACACATTTTAAGTAGTCCAGAACCTGGTTTGATCAATCTAAAAAAATATCTGTTTGTGTATATGTGACAAAAATTCTGTCCAACTGTACCTCTGAAATTACTGCATATAATTACATATGAATTTATATGTAGTTGAACCATGACATAAATCAGTGCCTATCAACTTTTGGTGCATATGGCTCAACAGGGGATGATACCATACTGTGATTTATGCAACTTAAAGAAAGGCTATATTTTAGGAACTACTGCACAGAATTTCATGGAAATATATATGTACATGCACCTTGGCATATAATGTGCCTATCGAATTTTGGTGTCAATCATTCAGTAGGCTATACAGCACTTTTTACAATTTCAGGGAAGGCCATATTTTAGGTTCTATTGTATTTAATTACATGAAACTTTATGTTAGAAGGGCATTATGAGAAATTATGCTGATTTAATCTGGGTGCATGTTGGCCAATAGGTAATGCTGCTATACGGAAATTTCCCCCAAAAACGAGAAGGCTATACCTCAGATTCTATTGTGTATAATTGCACCAAACTTGGTATGTGAGTGAGACAGCCATTATGAAACACTATTTTGATTTATTTTGGGTGTATATCAGTCAACAGGTGGCAATACTGCACTACAATTTACCTCATAAATGGGCTACGTCTCAACTTCTATGACATAAGTGCATAAAACTTGATATATAAGACAACCATTATGAAAATGAATGTTGACCTTATTTAGGTATATATCAGCCGATAGGTGGGGCTGCTATTATGATTTTTCACAAGCCTATATCTCAGCATCTGTTTATTAAAATTGCATCGAACTCCATGTGCAAAATATTTATTGTGAGAAGCTATGGTTAAACTTTTGTACAACGTAAACAGTAAGTGGCACTGTTATATAGAATGATATAACAGAAAGTTTTGTGATTGCCACAACATATTAGTTTTCCTATGAAAATAACCCTTCAACTATGATTATATTAGTAAAATATTTGATTTCACTTTTTTAATACTAGTAATGTAAAAAATATGTAAATAATAAGTTTTAGTCTTGTAATTCTGAACAAAACCTATCTTTTGAGACAATACTTTTCATGACAAGCTGCAAGTATAGGAATGAGTAGGTTAGGCTTAAAGTTTTAATCTTCATGGTGATTTTGCACAAATAAATAAAATAATAAATATGTTTAAGTAAATTATATTTAAAATGTTTTTAAAAGAATAGTATATGAAATCTGTTTATATTTTATTGTTAAAAAAAAAAAAAAAAGAAAAGAAAAGAAATATACAAAAAAACAAAACTAATGCCGGATATCCGTATCCGGCAGGCACAAGAGCTCCGGATATCCGATATCCGGCAAAATCACTATCCGTTTCATCCCTAGTCTCCATAGTAAAAATTTTATAAAATTAAAATATAGTTTAAGTGTTGCTCTTTTGTATGCTCAAAATTTTTAATAAAAATTTTGTATTTTTTTTAGCCTTTGAAGCCCATGTAAATTCCTAAAGTTTATATGACGTGATTTTTAGGACATATAGCTTTTGTGCAATAGCAGTGGCATAGATGGGGGGAAGAGTGTCCCCACCCCCCCCCCCACCCTATAAAAAAAAAATTGATTTTTTTTTTATTTATTTTATCTTTACTGCAACATATATTTCTTTAAGCATTTAAAAGGTGTAATAAGTACATGACTTTGAATAAACTCCATAAAATGCAATAAACTTGCAACAATTGTTTTAAGTCAAAACAGCACACAACCCTTCGTCAGGCACAAGTGCTACAATCAAAGTGGCAAACTTACTAGAGGTTAGTGCGTTGCCGCTCTGATTGCAGCACTCATGCCTATTTTGTTTGCCTGACAAAGGGTCGTGTTTTGTTTCGACCTGAAACAATAGTGCATTGCCGCTTTCATTTCAGCACTTGTGGCTACTTTGTGCGTCTGACGAAGGGTCGTGTGTTGTTTCGACCCAAAACAATTGTTGCGAGTTTATTGCATTTTAGGGTGTTTAAAGTTTTGTACTTATTACTTTAAAATGCCAGTTTTGTGGTGCTTTTTTATTATATTTAAAAGGTGTATTTTTATTCTACTTCAGACAATAGAATAAAAAATTATTAGTCTGTTGAAGTATTTCTGAAACAGCTCCAATTTTTACAATTCTTTAGAGTCACTGAAGAAGACATATGGAATTCTTAGTGCTGAAACAGCTATATAAACAAAAGACAAATAGCTATACATAGTGTGGTTTAGCCCCGCTTACAAACATTTATTCTTTGTAGACCAAAAATAGTGAAACTAAAACAACAAAAACACTTTGGTTTAATCTTCAGTAGGTGTTATTGGCCAGTTTCATTAGTCAGGTGTGTGTGTGTGTGGAGGGGGGGGGATGTTAAATTTGTATCTCCTTATTTTGAGTTTTGAGGTTGATTATATTACTACCGATTGAAAAGTAAACTGAATCTCTTTGAAACAACTCTTTAGTTGAATGATAATACCGTAATGACACTAATTATTGAAAATTTATTTACAAAGAAAATGATGGATCGAAGGTTAGTAAATAAAAACCAAAACTATCCTCAGTTATAAAGGACAGTGACTCCCGCAATGTCGTTAGCGACAATCTTCAACCTATTTTGGTTACTACAAGTAAGTGAACATTATTTATTTTTTTTTTAATCTTTTTTCTTGTATTACTTTCTTCTATAGGTATAAGAAAAAGTATTGGATTTGGAAAATTTTTAGAACTCCATTTTTCGACAGATTCACATGTTTTAAGATGTCCTGAACACGGTTTTACTGTTTTTAGTAATGTCTGTCTATGTGTACATAAAAAATTTCTTGGACGTTATATCTCATGAACCAATGAACAAAATTTAATCAAACTTTGTATTTAGTTGCACCCTGATGTAATCTGATGTTGATTACATTTGGGGGTCAGTTGCTCAACAGGTGACACTATAATTTCATTTTCTTATCATTTTTAATATGACTGTATAGGACAAAACTTGTATAATGTGGAACGTGTATAAAATGGATATATAATGGATATATAATGATAACAAACTTTGTAAGCAACTCTATAAATCGCAAAAATTCACAACAATTGTTTCAAGTCAAAATAATTGAAAATAGCTGTTCATCAGAAGTAAAGTAGGTGTACGAATGCAGTATGAAAGTAGCAACCCACATTAGTTTTTGAAATTTATGTTGTTGTTTAATATTTATATCTATACTGAATTGGATTCTTCTTATCTATTATTTTACTTAGTCATTAAATGATATATTATTTAGATTTTTTTCATTATTATTTAAGATTCTTAAAATGTTGACCAAATTTCTTGTATAAAAAAATTCCGAATGCTGTATTATTATTTTCTTAATTTAGGCAGCATACCTTTAAGCTTTAAACTAAATAATGAAACTCAAATTATCTCTTTAAAGCAGTATTTCTTTAAAAACTAGTATATTGTGACCATCACAAAACTTTCTTCTATATCTTTTTGTATAAGAGCGCCACTTACTAACTTTTTACCACTTTCACATGCATAAAAGTTTAACCATAGCTTTTCATATAACTATTTTAAGTATTCAGATGTATGCAATTTTAATCAACAGATGCTGAGATGTGGAAAATCATAGAAGGTCAGCAATAGCAGTGCCACTTATCGGCTGATATGCACCCAAATTAAATCAGGATCCTTTTCGTAGTAGTAGTTACAAGCATATCAAGTTTGGCGCATTTATATGCAATAGAAGTCATATTTAGCCTTCCTACTCACGAGCATAATTTGTATCATATCAGTGCCAACTGTCAGTCGATATGTACCCGAATACAACCAGCAAACTGTTTCATAATGGGTTTCTTATATTCCAAGTTTTGTGCAATTATATGCAATAAAGTCTGAGATATTGCCTTCCCGTTAACGGTGAAAACTGCAGCACAATTTATCAGCTGATTTGCACACAAATTCATTTAGTATAATGTTTCATAAAGACCCTCTCTCATTCTGAGTTTTGTTCTATTATACACAACAGATCTTGAGATATAGTCTTCCCTTAAATAACTCACGAGCATAATTTGTATCACATCAGCTCCAACTGTCGGCCGATATGTAACCAAATACAACCAACAAACTGTTTCATAATGGGTTTCTTATATTCCAAGTTTTGTGCAATTATATGCATTAAAGTCTGAGATATAGCCTTCCTGTTAACAGTGAAAACTGCAGCACAGCAGTGCCATTTATCAGCTGATTTGCACACAAATTCATTTAGTATAATGTTTCATAAAGATCCTCTCACATTCTGAGTTTTGTTCTATTATACACAATAGATCTCAAGATATAGTCTTCCCTTAAATAGAAGAAATCACAGTATAGCAGCACCATCTATTGAGGGATCTGCACCAAAAGTTGATAGGTATTTGTTTATGTCACGATGCAACTACATATAAATTTAAACGAAATTCTGTGCTGTAGTTCCTGATATACAGTTGCCATAAAATTTTTGTCACACACAAACACAGACATACATTTTCTAAAAATGGATAAATTGTGTTCTGGACCTCTCAAAATGTGTAAATCCGTTGAAAACAGAAAGTAAAAAATTTTTACTAATCCAGTAATTACTTTTATTGAATGTAAAAGAAACTAGATGCAGTTGCATATCGTAGGGAGATTTAAAAAAAAAACATTACCCCCCCCCCCCCCAAAAAAAAAAATAAATAAATAAATAAATAATAATAATAATAATTGTGGTCTAGCTACGCTAGTGTGCAATAGATTTGTGCAATTCTTTTTTGTTACTGAATAAGGTAACAGATAGCTAAGTGTACTTTATTTTTTCTTTATTAAATAAATTTAATTTTAATGAGACATTATTTATAATGTTATGTGTATACACTGACTCTTATAATTATAAGGTCAGCAGCTTTTTTACTTTACAGCAAATTGACTCTTCTTCCACTTTCGAAAGACATATTTCAAACTTCAATTCAGTTCAATCAAATTTTAGTTCTTTTCTTGGAAGGATATTAATTATTATCCATTTGAGAGAATTTTAAATTTTATATTTGCATCAAGTTAGACCCATAATTAACAAATTTGTATATCAATCTTTTAATTTATAAGCGCTCCTAAACAGCAAAATCTTGATTATCCTTTTAATTATGAAGACCTAAAAATGTGTGTGGAGGGGGAGGGGGTTTGTTTTGCATTTTTTTTTTTTTTTTTTTTTAAATATATTTTTGCAATTATTATTCACCCCCCCTTTTTTTTTTTTAAATAATGATAATATAAGTTTTCAGAATAGATGCATTAAATGTGTGTAACATAATTTTATTCACAATTATATTAGTCCCTTCCACAGCAAAAACATCAAATGTTCTTTCCTTATAATATGAAAAGGAGTGTATGTGTGTAAATGAATATTGAATAAAATTTATAACACCTAAGTGTTGAAGTATACGGATACAGAAAATATTGATTGTAAAAAATGCATTATTTCTTTTTGATAAACTCATAGATATATAATTAAAAATCTTTCATGTACTGAAAATTTGTATGCAAAGTTATTTTATATATATATATATTTTATGTTATTCAGATTAACACTTTCTTTTTTTTTCTTTGTTTCATTTAAGTAAGACATTAGTGAAAGAATGCAATAGATGCTACATACAAAAGACTACATGAGATTCTGCATCCAGAAGGTGGTTTGCAGATGGTGGCAAAGCTTACTTCAATACAATTCTGGAGGAATTGTACGGAGGTCACAAAACAAAGCAATATTTATCCTATTCAAAAAATACTGTCATTGATTTTAAAATTTCCATAAAACCTGTTGTGAGTCAAAGTTTCTTAATTTTACAGTTTTATTTTAAAGATCTGTGTAGATTTAAAATTTTATATTTGTTCATACTTTATCCATTAATAAGTTTATTTACATGATCTTTTAGCATTGTTACAGTACACCTTAAAATTGAAATGCCTTAAAAATATTTGTTTTTAAATGTATAATCAAAGTACAATTTAAAATTTATTTTTAAATCATGAAATATTTATCATTTTCAATTTTAATAATTTTTTACCTTTATTGTATTTTAATTTAAAAAAAAAAAAAATCTTTAATGATTTGATAGTTTTTCAACTTTTCTGACAAAGAGAAAAATAATCTATAATACTTTGTAAATCTTGGAAAATGATTTTATGTATAATTATTATAGTGATAAAGTACAATTTATTTCTTTGTAAATAATTCCATTTGTAAAAAAAATTAAATTATATTTATGATAAAAAATAAGTCAGGATTTCCACTCTTTTTTTCTAGCTAAAAATAAACTTTCCAAAAACAACAAAAGAATTTATCTAAAGCATTGTAGAAGCCGTATCATATAACACATAATCATCTGGGATGCTACTACCTTTTAGTTCATCTTATAAGAAGATTTTTAGTACGACAGGACTGTTTCTTTTAGACAGCGATTTTGCATTGTGACAATTTCACTTTCATTTTTGTCAAGATGCCCTCCAACATTCAGTTTTAACATTTAATTTCTTAAACTATCTTAAAATATTTTATCAAATCCATAAAAACTTTTACATTTTTCAAAACCCACTGTTAAGTTAGAGCTTCCACTTTGTTTACATGTAGAAATGAATTTCCGATCTTGGTATCTGAGACCAGCAACATTTCTGAAATTGGATGGTTTCTAAATATTTATTGCCGATATTTTCTGAATATGTATTGATAATGGTTTATGGATATTCTTGGAGATATTTTCCAAAGATGCATTGATGATGGCTTTTGAACATTTGTTGGTTATATCTAATGGATATATATCGATGATGGCTTCTGAATATTTGATGGCGATATCGTTAGAATACATATTGATGATGGCTGCTAACTATGTGTTGGCAATATTTTTCTGAATATGTATTGATTACGATTATGGCTCCTGAATATTTGTTGGCTATAACTTCAGAATATCTATATAAAATAGTTTCTGGATATTGGATGATGAGACCTTTAGAATAAATATGGTTTATGGCTTCTGAATATTTATTGGCTATTTCTTCTGGATATGTATTGATAATGGTTTCTGAATAGATGGCTATATTTTCTTAATATATGTCGGTGATATCTTCCAAATAGTTAAATCCTTTCTAATTATAATTTTTTTTTTTTTTTTTTATGAGATAGTAATACATAAATTAGTCTTGTCATACTAAATTAAATTCTGTTAACGACATAATTTTTTAACTGTTTTAGAAAATGCAGTACAAAACTGATAAAGTGGTGAATTATTAAATCAGCAATAACATGATTCTACAAGTGAGAAAATACTGATTTTTTAGTAACACCTATTTGAAAAATTAGATTTTTAAATAAGATGAAAGAAAAAATCAGAATTGGATTTTTTTTCACTGCCTCAGTTAGCCTTTGTGCTATTATCTTTTGTTTCGTTATTAATAATCATGTTCATAGTGCTATGTACAGAGCAATCAGTGAGAAAGTATTTATTGAGTAATCAATATAACATTTGGTAATAATATCATATAGTTTTTATATTTTTCATATAAATTTCAAATTGCAGTTGTGATGCAATACCCATTTAGTACTTTTGGTCAATTGACTATTAAAGTTTCATATACAATGAGCCAGGCATGTGGTTAGAAAATCTTCAAAATATTCCTTAAAAAAAAAAAAAAAAAAAAAAATTATTGTTCTCTTGAATATTAACATAACAAGCAAAATAAAAAAGTAATGGATAGATCTTTCTGAAATACTGTGCTGTGGTGATGATTAAGAAGATGTGAGGCAAAATGTGAAATAAAATCTATATATGAATAAGTGACTTGGTTCTTTATTAAGCTCTTCGCTTCCAGCATATATTATCTTTAGCAGAGTTTCCCCCCATACAGTTTCAGGAGGGTATTGTGCCCTACCTGCCCTTAAATTGTAAAAATAGTGCCCTTCTTGCTCCTAATAAAAAAAAAAAAAGTACCCTTCATGCCCCTTATCTGAAAGAGAAAAAAAAGGTGCACCCTTATTGCCTGATAAGTACAAAACTTTGAATAAACACCATAAAATGCAATAAACTCAGAACAATTGTTTCAGGTCGAAAGAACACACAACCCTTCATCAAGCGGATAAAGTAGTCACGAGTGCTGCAATCAAAGTAACAATGTTGTCACTTTGATTGCAGCTGCTGCGTCTGATGCTACACTCTGACGAAAGAAGAGAGAGAAACGATGCGAGTGCCTGTCGTGAGAAAACAACCATACAGGGGCGAAAGACCGAACTGAGAATAAATGAGATGGGAACAGGAGGAATGCAGTTTTAACATCACAACCTTAAATATAAAAACAAATCAAGAATTTTTTTTAATTTTCTGATTAGATCTTTTTACAGATTTCCATAGTTTTCTGACAATTTTTTATATGAAATAGCTTTTTTGTCTATCTAATGCTTAAAACAGGTCAGAAATACTGTAAAAAATGCCTCTAGAATGTTCTTTGAAAACAAACTTTGTTTTCAAAGCACATTCGGAGGACAGTTAACAAAAATGTGAACATTCTAGAGACTTTTAGGAAAAATAATACAAGAATAGGTGCTTATAAGCACTTTCTAAAAATAGTGGAAACCCTGTAAGAACATAATGTAATAGAAAATACTCTGTTTATTAGTTTTTTTTGTTTACTCATCTACACTAATGTAGAATGGGCTAAAAAAGTAAAGGTATGTAGGCATGTTGCAAAACAAACAGCTTTATTTCAGAACAACTGCTGTTATTTAATGGGGTAGGGGAAAGCATATATGAGTTAAAGAACTTAAGAATTAGAAAAGGGAAAAAAGTCTTTTAAAAGCGATACAAATTATGGTGATGAATTCGAGGTTAGAACAACTATTAAAAGTTCCAATTGACCCTCGATCAGGATATAAATCAATGGGAAAATTGGCAGAAGCTGCCCTTACTAATTTTTAGACCATTTTTATGATCAAAATAATTAATCTGAATCCTTACATCTAAAGTAATTAATCATACTGTGAATTCTATACTAATATCTTGATTTAAATTTTTAAATATTATAAATTTATCTAATTTTTTTTTCGATATTTTATTAAATATTTTTAGCTGTTATATATATATGTATGTATATTATTGGAAATGAAATCGTAAGATATGTATTTTTTTATGTGTGTACTTTGTAATATTGTTAGAGCAAATGTTCATAAAATACAGTAGAGCACCGATTATCCGCAAATGCAAGAGCTGCGGAAATAAAATTTAATTACTAACTTCCAAAAAACCCAATTTTAATCCAAGCCAACAACAGGGAAAATACAATAGGTTCTACAGTGCGAAGGTCGAAAATTATCGACATTTATTTATTTATTTATATTGTGATGCCATACTTTCCAACCTTAAAAAATGAGAAATAGGAAGATTCATGTTCAAAATTAGGGAGATTTAACTAAAATTAGGGAGATTTTTTTTTTTTTTAATACGAAGTACACATATTTCCATACTCAATTTTTAGATACTTAACTATGGATAAAATTAGAAATTAGCAGAAAAATTTTTCAATAACTCTTTCAATTCTATTTCTAGAATCTGCCAAAACAAGTTTGAAATGAATATTGTCATTTATATTGTGGATAGAGAAAGTTTGTGAAACAAAAGGCTTCTGCAGAACACTAGATTGCCGATCGCTACTTGGAGATGTGAAAGGATGGGGGGGGCAAAAAATAATTAGATGTGTTAGAAATATTTAACATTTCTTTAAAGATTCTAGAATCTCATAAAGCAACTTTAAAATGAATATTGACATTCATGTTGTGGATGGAAAAAGATTAAAATTCGGGAGGCTTTCGTAGAGCATTTGATCGTCGCTCATTAATGAGGTTTCTTTTTTTATAAACGAATGATATCCGCGATTTTTTTTTTTTTTTTTAAACGCGGCAGAAAATTATTTGTGGAATTGAATGAAATATGAAAAAAAAAATAATAATAATACAGATTTCCGCGAATTTGCGAAAAAATTACATGCCTGATATTTTTTGTAATAAACATTGTTTAATTTTGCTCTAACGAGCTATTTTGTAATTTTCTCTCTTTTATGATAAATCGGAAATTTTTAACTTCCGATCGGAAAATCAGGAGATAGATCAAAAATTCGGAAGTCTTCCGCCGAAATCGGGAGAGTTGGTAAGTATGTGTGATGCCCTTGTCACCCAATTCTGTGAATAATCGGTGCTCTACTGTATGTGTTTTGCGGAACATTTTTGATTAACTGAATATTTGTTTTAAAACTTACTTGAAAAAGTATTCTGTTGTGAAGCTCACCTGTTAAAGCAATAATTATTGCACTTTTTTTTTTTTTTTATCCTTCATTTTTTTTAAATATTTCATTTATCTTTTCAAAAATGAAAAAGCATTATAGAAACACATAAAAAGTAGGCATTTTTCTTTTAAATATCTTTTATATGTTTTTACTTTTTTTAAAAGTAAAATACTTAATTGAAATATACTAGATATAGTAAAATGCAATGATATATAGCCTTGATTACTATGAACAAACAAGGAAATTTGGGGAAAGGAGATTTCCCTAAAGGAGAATTCGGGAGTGCCCCCCCCCCCCAATATATAATCTTAATATACTTAACATTATGTATTAAAGTTTTAACCCTTTATAATAATATTTTTTATGGCTACAGCCTTGTGAACGAAACATGCCAGCAATAAACCTAAAATGCAATAGTGTTTGAAATAACTAGTGAAATGTTAGACGTAAAATACTGAAGTGTAATATTATACATTCAGATATTGTGATAACAGAACTATTTTAAATTCAGTATTCCCTCCAGTTATGCTGTCCTTATAGTTTACCAAACAAAGATTGCATAATTTAATTAAAACTTGGTTTATGTATAGAATATATGTAAAAACTAAACTAATTACTTGAGCGAATAGCAAGTTAAAATCTAGATTATCACAATTTAAAAACAAAAAAAGAAAGAAAGAAAGAATTGTAAATTCATTGAAATTCAACCAAATTAACATAAACATTCTATTCCATTTATATATTGATTTCTTTTTTTACATTAGAAAGAGCTTTTGTAAAAATACTCTCTTAAAATTAATCTTCAGATTTCACATACTAGGGGTGATTGTGTTCAAGTAATGTACCTGAATTTTGGTATTTATTTCATTTTCAATACTGGAATTCCAATTTATTTCATTTTGTTGTTAGTCTTAATCATAAAATAAAACTAAAATATCGTTTTCATATGACTGCTAAATCTGATATTTTTTCATAATGAGAGGATAGGACTACCCTGCAATAAATTATATGTTCTCTCCTCATACCTAAACTTTTTCTCGATAAAATTTCAGGTATTTTTTCATGAATTCATAATCACCTCTGCATATATTTAAGAACAAACGATCAACATCACACATTTCCTAAATAAAATAATAGCACAGATCAATATGCTTGTAAAGCTCAAAATTTTTAATAAACTTTATAGCACTTTGTTTATTAGTGAATAAAATATTATATTTTATCTTATATTTCTTAAAAGTTAGTGCAATTACAATACATAAGGAGTCAGAAAAGTAATATATATTTTATAATTTAAGATTTTATATTATGCCCGTTAGAATGGATACCAGAAATGCAAGGATTAAACGATGAATATACACTACTGGCCATTAAAATTGCTACACTAAGAAGGAATGATAATAACGGAATGAAATTTGTTGGACACATACATTATAGTAGAAAGAATAATTGATTAAAATTTCAGGAAATTTGGAGTAATATGTACTGAGAAAACAGTGCATAAAGCAGCAACCTCTGTGAGCAATAACAGCACTTATCTGCCTAGGCATTGAATCGAACAGCGATTGGATGACATGTACGGGTAGAGCACTTCATGAAGTTTTAACACAATGCCACAATTCATCGATCGAAGTTACTGGTGAGTGGTGGGGGGCCAGTTGCTTTTCAACGATTAAACAGTCATTTTTATTGGTGCAAGATCAGGAGAACGCGCTGGCCAGAGCAACAGTCAAACACATTCTATATCAAAGAAGGTCCGGACAATACAAACAACTTGCGGTCGTGCATTATCTTGCTTAAATTTTGCACTATGGAGGCCTTGAATACAGGGCATAGGGACAGGTCTTAACCCATCAGAAATTTAATGCCCGCTGTTCAGAGTGCCAGGAATACGAACGAGAAGTAATCGAGACGTGTATCCAATGGGAACCCATAACATCATTGCAAATGATGGACAGTATGATGATGTTGAATCCCAGCTGGCAATGTGCATTATTCATAATGCTGTTAAATATGGATAAGACAATATTGGTGCTGTAAACAGAATTGTGATTTGTCTGAAAAGTGACTTCACGCCATTCCTATGTCCAGGTTCATCGTTGATCACACATTAATGGCGCCCATATCAGTGATGCAGTTTTGAGGGTAATCAGAATTTTGGTAGCCACATACTGAGTCACTACCTGGATTCATGGTATGTGGTACCATTGGATACACATCCCGATCACCTCTTGTTTTCATTCCCGCCACTCTGAATACCAGCCATTACATTTCTGACGAGTTAAGGCCCATCGCTCTGCCCTATATTCAAGGTCTCCGAAGCGCAACATTTAAGCAGGACAATGCACGACTGCAAGTTGTCCGTATTGTCTGGACATTCATTTATGTCAAATTTGTTCGACTGTTGTTCTGGCCAGCACGTTCTCCTGATCTCGCACCAATGAAAACGACTGTTTAATCATTGAAAAGCTACTGGCCGCCCACCACTCACCAGTAACTTCGATCGATGAATTGCGGCAGCGTATTAAAGCTTCCTGAAGTGCCCTACCCGTACATGTCATCCAATTGCTGTTCGATTCAATGCTTAGGCAGATAAGTGCTGTTGTTGCTCACAGAGGTCGCTGCTTTAAGTATTGTTTTCCCAGTACATATTACTCGAAATTTCCTGAAATTTTAATCAATTGTTCTTCCTACTATAATGTATGAGTCCAACAAATTTCATTCTGTTATCATTCCTTCTTGGTGTAGCAATTTTAACGGCCAGTAGTGTATTAACAACATAAAAAATTATTAATTATGTATTCAGTAACTAATTTACTGTTGCATAAGATATCAAATTATCAATTTAATAATAATTAAACAAAAATTAACAAATTGAAAGAATATCTTTGATTGTTTGCTTTATTCCTTATTTAATGAATTATTTTGTTATTTAATTATATTGTTATTGATATTAATGGAGTTTTTCATCTGTGATTTATTAAAAGCAAATATAAAGAAATACAATAAACAATGTAGTTACAAAATTTGTAATTTTTTTATTCATGATTTTTTTAATCTATCTACAATCATATAATAAATGCTTTTCAACCCAAAATATGAAAGAAACCATTAAATTGTCATGTGTTAACCCCCAAAACAGTTAAACTATTTTATTATTAACCCGTTAACGCCCTAATTAATTTTTGTCAACTGATTATTTCACTCCTAAATTACTATAGACAACTGACAGTAAAATATGTTAACTCAAACAATTCTTCTGATAGTTTTAAATTTAAAGTCTATATCATTTATTGATGTTTAGTGTTCTAATGAAAAAACTTCGAGATAGAAAATCTTTAAGATAACAGGTTAATTAGGCACATAAAACTTTCAGGGATCATTTAGAGTGATGCTATAAACTGTTACTAAAAAGCAGAAATCATTCCAAGAAACCACAAAAAATATACGTGCCATTTTATTAGCTGTCCTCAAATGAGGGCGCTAATGGGTTAATTAAAAAATATGTAAAATATTAAGATCGTAGACAATTGTATAATAAAAATTTGCTCATTATAAAAAAAAAAAAAAAAAAATAGAAATAAAATAATGAATATGCTTTTAATCCAAAATATATATTAATAAGTTTTATTTCTTGTATTGATGTTGAATTAATAATATTTAACATTTATTATTATTGTACAAGTTAACTCAAAGAATAAAATGGGTGTTTTATTTATTCTGTGAGTTGAGAAATCTTAAATTTCTAATAAAACTTTTCATGTTATTTTATATTAGAAATGGTAATTGATAGTATTGGATTTTTAAAACATTTACTGTTAAATTAATTTGAACATTTGAATTACTTTTTGGAAAATAAATTTTAAATATGAATTAAAACAAGATTCTCCTTTATTTGTAGTTGCAATCTATTTCATGAATGATCTTTGTAAAAATCTTATGGTTTCTTATACAGTGCAGGGGTTCATTCAGGTTTTAATTTTTGGGGCCCATTTTTGTGAAAATCTATTTCTTTTTGTGAAAAAAAGGAATTGTTACATGAAACCTTTCATTTTAGCAGCTACTCTATCTAATGCTTAATATCAAGTTAATAGCATTTTATTGAACCAAGTATAGACACACTCATTAAAAATAATGCTCTAAACATGGGAAATTTTTATAAAACTAAATTTTGTGAAACAGTTATTTTTATGAATCTGAATTTTCCCAAAGGGGCAGCAAAAAGGTCCCAATTTTTACCTGGATCGACTCCTGCAGTGGGTAATCATGTTTTTTTTTTTTTTCTCCCTGGACATTTTTTCCAGTTTCTAAAGAAATACTGGATGTGGATAAAATGTCTTTGAACTTAAAGATAGACAAAGAAAATTCTTAGGCTGACCCTTGTTAGTAATCAGGATTGCCACACTACCCGAAAAACCTGGAATAGTCAGGGAATTTCATACAATGATTACCAAAAACAAAAAAAAATTTCCTCCAATGTAGTGTCATTTTTCTTGGGTTTTTTCCTTAGCTTCAGCCATTTTTTAAAAACAAGATCTCTTACAAAGACCCCCCTTGGATGGAAATTCTCCTTAGGTCAAAGTAATATGTAACTTTTGTGTTTTCAGGTGGTGTCATAATTATTTAGCCCTCAACATAACCAATGCACAATATATGGCTAGACTGGAATTTTCTTAGAACACATCTGGAAAACCTGAAAAAGTCAGGGAATTTCATTCTCCTATTTGAGTGGCAACCCTGAATAATGATTTTGTTATAAGTGCAATTAAGGGACCAACCACAAGTATTTTGGATTATTCTGCATCATAAAAAAACTACAAATAATTTGTAATTTTAATACAAATTTCACCTCACATGTCATATATTTAATGTAAAGATCCAATTATTTTAGCCACATTACAAAAAATCATGTTTATGTATGAAAAATCTCCTAGGAACTCGCAAATCTTAGCAAATAAAAACCCATATATATATATATATATATATAATAAAGATGATCTATTAAGCATAGTAGAAGTCAAGCAACAGATACAAGATCACTGAAACACCAATGACCAATAAGATTAAAAAAAAAAAAAAAAAAAATCATCAGTGGATGAAATACACTAATGTAAAGAAAGCAGATCTATTAATTAACAGCCTGCAAAACAAACGAATCAATAAAGTAAAACAACAAATCTTAACTTTAAACCATAAACTTATCAAAATTAATGAAAAAACAACCCAAGAAACACAAGATAGGAAGAAGGAGGCAGGCGGCAAGACTTGTGACTTGCCTGTGGGGTTACACTAGTTTTACGCCGGCAACACTCCCCCAGCCTGCCACAACCAGAACAGGAACCATAAGGATTTAAAAATGCAAAATTTCTAAGCAGATGAACAACATTGAAACCACGAAGCCACAATGAAATTCACCGATTGATCACATTGTGTTTAACAGTATAATTAGAACATTAAATATAGTTGACAACTCAAAAAGGAAAAATCTGAAATTTTATTGGAAAATGAAAGTTTGCATAGTAATACAAAGCAAATGCAACAAGCCTTCTTTTTTTTTTTTTTTTTTTTGTATTTAATTTCACAAACCCACCCAACCATCCAGCCTTACAACACCACCCCACCTCCGTAATCAAACATCTGCCCACCCAACCGCCACCTTTTTTTATTGTCTTTTATTATTTTATGATTTTTTTGTTGATATACACAAGAGTGTACACAGCTTTTTTTTTTTTTTTTTGTACTGACAGAGACATGGTTAAGGATATAAAATAGAAAATACAAAGTTTTTAGGAAAACCCATTTTAGCAGTGGCAGTGATCAGTTTATTAATATTCTTGTTTTTAAACTTTGCAGAGCATAAATTATTAATTCGAAATAAATGATTAATGATGATGTTTCTGAATACCGAAAGATGCAGACATGAATTAAAATGTGTAAATAAGTTGACATTAAAACAAAAATCTTGCCGTTTGTCATAGATATCTGTGTAAAGTTTATTACCATCTATAATTATTTTGAGATCTAAAAAGTTAATTGATTGATTAGTCAGAGTGTTTTGAGTTAGCTTTAAATTAGGTGGATAATTGAAGGAAAAGCCATTTTGTGAGTTCTTGTTGAGATAAAATACAATAATATCATCGATGTAACGATAAAATCGAACATCATCATTGCAAATTTGCTTTTCATAATAATAAAGATAGAGATCTGCCAAAATACTGGAGCTACATCCTCCTTGTGGGATGCCTAATTGTTGCAAATAGATAGCGTTGTTGTGGAAGATATAATTATTATGGATAACAAAGTTAAGAAGAGTTTTAAATTTTTCTGCTTTAAAATTGTAAGGAAGATTAATTTGAGCTTTATATTCTTGAAAAAGACTGTAAATGATATTACTCAGATCTGATAACTCAATATTATTGAAAAGATCTTGAAAGTCAAAAGTCATAATGTTGTCTATTGAATCGAGCGATTTTATGTATTGAATATATATATATATATATTTTTTTTTTTTTTTCCCCCATATATCACATATTTAATTTAGAGATCTAAATATTTCATTCATACTTAAAAAAAAAAAAATACAAAAAGTTGCATACTCATACTATGCAACTTTTTCTAAAAGTATGACAACTTTTAGAAAAACAAAATTTAGTTCATTCTTTTTATGATAATTTTGAACTTTTGACATAAGTTGCCTGATATATTTAACTTTCAACCTATGTAATAAATTTATGATACTATAATTTTTGGTTTGTTCCCTAATTGCACTCGTGACTAAATCTTTAATAGAAAATTTGAGTTTAGGAAAGTTCTTTGCATGTCCAAAGTTCAAAGCCATTTTATGTACAGTAATCTCCTAGGCAAAAAGTAAAATATGTGAAAAAAAAAATTGTATAGTTTGGTCACTCACAATAATTTGAAATGTGGTCACTCACAATAATTTGAAATGTGGTGAATTAATATTGCATTTTAAGTAAAATAAATTGAAGCAAAACTACACAAAAACTAGATCAAACGTCAAGAGAATATAAATGAATTTAAAAACATATTTGTTTTTATTAGGTAAAAACAAACAATCTCTAAAATGGATTTTTTTTTTTTTTTTTTTAGCATTTGAATATGAAATCTGCAATGCATTTATTATAAATTGCAGAGTTATACTAAAAACAAAATATATAGACTTTTATAAAATCAATTAAAAATTACAGTGGGTTAAAATTTCAAGAATTTTTTATATGATATAGCATTAAAAAAAAAAAAAAAAAAAAAAAAATTCACTGAGTGAAATGTGCCTTGTACACTATTTCAGCATTATACTGTAAAAAATAGAGCTTACCGAGTACTCTGTATATACTTGGCTAAATGTTTGGCCAATACTAATTAGTTTCAAGAATTTTATTATTTTTATTGAAAAGAAATGTAACTAAAAAATTATGAAAATATGCAGTCATTATAATTAAACTTTTGCTATAAACAGTTCAAAGGGCAAATAGATTGTCACTAAACTTAGTATAGTAACTATTCATGAGATGAATAGTTTAGGTATAAGAGTCTAATGCAGTACCATTGGATACACGTCTTGATCACTTTTTGTTTTCATTCCCACGACTCTGATTACCAGTTATTATATTTCTGACAATTTAAAGCCAGTCGTTCTACCCTAATATCCAAGACCTCTGAAGTGCAATATTTAAGCAGGACAATGCACGACTGCAAGTTGTCTGTATTGTACGGACCTTCTTTGATGCAGAATATGTTCGATTGTTGCTCTGGCCAGCACATTCTCTTGATCTCACACCAATGAAAATGACTGTTTAATCGTTTAAAAGCGACTGGCCCCCAACTACTCACCAGTAACTACGATCGATGAATTGTGGCATCATGTTGAAGCTTCATGAAGTGCTCTACCCGTACATGTCATCCAATTGCTGTTTGATTCAATGCCTAGGCAGATAAGTTCTGTTTTTGTTCACAGAGGTCACTGCTTTATGTACTGTTTTCTCAGTACATATTACTCCAAATTTCCTGAAATTTTAATCAATTGTTCTTGCTATTATAATGTATGTTCCCAATAAATATCATTCTGATATTTGTATTCCTTCTTGGTGTTGCAATTTTAATGGTGTACATAGGGGTCAGGTCTGTTTTTTTTTTGTTTTGTTTTTTTTTAAACAGTGTCTTCATACTGGAAAGTTTTTATAAATGTTTTCAGTTTATTTAATGTTATTTATTCACTGGTAATATATAGGATAGATTCCTTTTTAAAAATACTGGTGATAAATCTGTTTTAAAAATTAGGAATGTTATGTATATATATAGCTGCCAACATTCCTAATTCTCAAATTTATATAGGCTTTTTTATAAGATCAAGAAACATTGTACATTATTAGAATATTAAAAACACTTTACTTATCTGTTTTTTTTTTTTTTGTTTTTTTTTTTATGGAAGACTACTTAAAATTTTCTCTAGTTGTTGAAACTGAATATCAATTTTTGATTGGTTTTATAATTTATATTTAACTAAATCTGGGATCATGTTTTTTTTTTTTTTTTTTTTTTTAAATACTTACTGTTTAATTTTCTAGATGTTTTTATTTAATAAAGTAATATTTTATATATTTACAAAATGAAAAATATTTTATAAGATAAACATTCTTTCCCCCTCCCCATTTATAACATTCTTAATATTCACCATCGTAATTACTTAAAATATTTTCAAGTATCAATTTTTGATTGGTTTGAAAAATTTTTTTAATTAGTTTACACTGTACTTAATTGCCAAATTTTTAGCTGCTGAGTCTAAAGAGGAAAGCCACAAAAAGTCATAGCTAAACTACATTAATCCTTGTTCATTAAAGCTGCACATCAGTCAGATTCACCCTTTCTTCTTTCCCATGTTAAACCTGTGGGACTTTTGTTGCTTCATTTTATAAGGACATCTCATTCAATAATGAAGTTCTTCAAATTTTGTTTTTTGAATATAACTCTTTAAAGATGTTGCCCATTAGTTTAGTGAGATTTTTTTATTTAAGTTACTGGGGGGGGGGGGGGTGCTCACTAACAGCAGCATTGCCCGAAAATTTTTCAAAGGGGGCAAAATGAATACTGTAAAAGTTTATATATTATATATATTTTATTATTCAATTTAACTAAATGGTTGATTGTTGAGTTGATTCAGACAATTCAGCAAGTTTGTATATAAACATTAATACCTTTTTTTTTTTTGCATATAATTTAAGTTAAGACATTTCATTTACAAAACATATATAGCTTGTTCCAAGTTATTTGGCAAAATAGATAAGCATTGAAAATCTTACGACATAGTTTTAAAGCTTTAAATATAATTTTTAAATAATTATTCTATTTTTGAATGAGATATCTTTATAAAACAATGCAACAAATTCCATAGAATAACATAGTAAGTAACAGGCATGAGAAATTTCCGCGATTTTCCGCTTTTTTGCGATTTTCGTTTATTTCGCGTTTTTTTTTTTTTTTTTTTTTTTTTGTTAAAATCGAACTCCAATAATGATCAGTGTTCAAACGCTTAATGAAAAACTTTAGATTCTCAATCTTTTTCCATCCAAAATATAAATGTCAAGGGGGGGTGCTCACTAACAGCGGCATTGCCCGAAAATTTTTCAAAGGGGGCAAAATGAATACTGTAAAAGTTTATATATTATATATATTTTATTATTCAATTTAACTAAATGGTTGATTGTTGAGTTGATTCAGACAATTCAGCAAGTTTGTATATAAACATTAATACCTTTTTTTTTTTTTTGCATATAATTTAAGTTAAGACATTTCATTTACAAAACATATATAGCTTGTTCCAAGTTATTTGGCAAAATAGATAAGCATTGAAAATCTTACGACATAGTTTTAAAGCTTTAAATATAATTTTTAAATAATTATTCTATTTTTGAATGAGATATCTTTATAAAACAATGCAACAAATTCCATAGAATAACATAGTAAGTAACAGGCATGAGAAATTTCCGCGATTTTCCGCTTTTTTGCGATTTTCGTTTATTTCGCGTTTTTTTTTTTTTTTTAAATCAAACTCCAATAATGATCAGTGTTCAAACGCTTAATGAAAAACTTTAGATTCTCAATCTTTTTCCATCCAAAATATAAATGTCAATATTCATTTTAAGCATGCTTTATCAGATTCTATAACATTTAAAAGAACAGAATTATTCAATATTTCTCACTCATATAATTTTTTTTTTTGTCTTCCCCCCCCCCCTTTTTTTTTTTTTTCATCTCTAACCATTGCCAATCAAACATTCTGCGGGAAGCCTTTTCTTTTTGAATATTTATCCATTCACAACAAAAATGTCAATATTAATTTTAAACTTACTTTATGATATTCTAGAACCCATAAAGAAGTAGAATTGTGTTTAATATTTCTCACTCATGAACTACTTTTTACCCCCCCCCCCTTTTTTTTTTCCCCTGACCAGTCAATGTTATTAAATGTTGATTGCTAGCTAATGTTTTTTTTTTTTTTTTTTTTTCTAAACACGTTTTATTGTGTTGATGTGTTATTCTTTTAGTTTAATTTGTCACTTTTAAAATATTTTGTATAGTTTTTTCCTGTGAGCATTATTTTTCATTTGAAATAAATTTGATGAACAAATTTGTATAGTTTCCCCCGCGCACGTTATTTTTTCATTTGAAAATAATTTTATGAACACGCGTGTTTCCTCTTTTTTCAATTTTCTGCACTCTCATGCCTGAAGTAAGAAAGGAGGAGTGTGACTGACGTGCAGCATTAACCCCAAGGAACTTAAGTATATCCAACAGCTTTAATTCTTAAAATATAGTGTCATGCCTTTATGTTATATTTAAATTTTTTATTTATTGCGTGTAATTTCAGTTCTAAGTAGATTTAAAATAAATCAAATTAAATTTTATATTTACTTTTTACATTAGTTTGCAAACAATATAATTAGGATATTTTATTAATTGAAATAAAGAAACCAATTGAAGACGAAAATCACAACTATAAAATTGCCAATAGTTAGGGCACATATTTGTAGATATTGCAAACATGAATTCACTTTTATTAACATTTTTTTAGTTTTTCCTCTCAGCAGCTAATATTTCTAAGAAGTACTATACATGATTAAATCTTGTGTCAGTAATTTTTCAAGAAAATTGGTGATTAGTACATGAGTTTCCTAGTTCCAATAGCAGAATTTTCTGTATCTATGTGCAAGGAAACAAATTTGTCTATGATCCATAAATGCTGGACTTAATCTGATGTCACAAGAAGTATTAGCAGTTCATAAAATATGCAAAATTTGCATCTACAATAAATAAATAATGAATATGTAACTAGTAATTTAGAACATAATGTAAATTATATTTGTAAAGCAACAAATAGTTCTGCAGAGCTACGAACAATTTGCAGCACTCGCTGCTATACTGCACTGCAGTTTATACTACTGGTTTCCTAGTTGATTCCTGGAATATTATAAATATAACAAGAATTTTCCTATTGCTTCACTTTAGAGATTTTAATAGCAATGGGGCAGTCATCAATAGTTTTTCCGTCATAAACATTTAACAGAAATGAAAAAGTAATCACAAATTATTAAGCTTAAACTTCATTTTTCGTTCAATAGATTCATACTTAAAGTGTTATCTAAATTTTTATTATTCACTCTATTGGAATATCTTCTCGAGTTTTCATGGTACAGTACAATGCCGAAAATCCAGAATGCTCAGGACCAGAGTGATTCCGGATTTTCCAGATTTTTAGTCAGCCCTAAGAAAATTATACGTATTTATCTAAATATTCAGAAAAGAGGTAAACTTAAGTTAGAAATTAGGATTCATAAACATTTAGATTAATATTTTTATTTATATTTTCTGTTTCAAATTAAATAAACAAAAAGAAATTAAGGCAATAAATTAAATAAGTTAATAATAATAAATTAACTTAAAAAAACATTCATTTATAGCAATATTTGTATACTGAAATTATTAAAAGTTTCAGTAAAAGAAAACATGACAAAAAAATTCAAAATGAAAAACAAATTCCTAAAACCTGTCTTATTTTCTTTTATTCCTGTGTGGGCTTTTAGTTTCCAACCAAAATTTCTTTGATTTTCTGTAATACAATCTTGATTTCATGATCAGTGATCGATTTTAAGGGCTATTTTGATAGAATATGTAACATTAATTGATCAGATGACATTTTATTCTTTTAAGTAATAATTTTTCAAACATATCCAGATCTCGAAATTTTTTAATTATTAAATCTGAAAAAAGCAGAATGCATAAATGCTAAATGTGATTTTTTTTATTTGGTTATACCTTTTGCCGACAGATGGCAGCACCAAACAATTTTCTGAATTTTAATATGAATGATTTCTATTCTTATTTAATTTATATTTAACATCTGTTTTGTGAATTTTTCTGGTAACTTTTTACATATAATTTTTTTTAGAAGAGGTAAAATTAGTAAGTATCTCAAAATCTTAGAAAGCATAAAAGTTAATTCTTTTGTCTTACTATTGACTATCATTAGCTTGATAGATGGCTGCAGCAATCAGTAATTCTTAAAGTGGCAAATTAGAACATAAAAAATGGGGGGGGGGGGGGGGGATCAGCTGAAAATGTTGTTGAAATGTTAGGCAAAGGTTATTTTTCATTAGCTTTATCCAATATTTCAACTAAATTATCTAATTATAAATTAAAAAAAAAAAAAAAAAAAAAGCTTTTGGTGATGATAATTAATGCTACCGAAAATGTCTTTTTTTTTTTCCCCCCAATTAATGAGTTAACATGGATTTCAAAGGCTAAAAAAAGCCTTTTTTCTCTAACTGTCTAACACTTTCCAACAAAGAAAAGTGTTTATGATGTCAGTTTGTCTCTCTGTATATGCTCCATCTCCCGTAAATATTCATGGAATTTCTTGAAACTAATATATGTTATTCAAGTTCACTATGAGATGTTTCCCAGTGAAAATGGAGTAAATACTATCATTGTTTAAGTACAGGAACATCCAAAAAATTCCAAAATACTGTGTTCTGTGAGAGGCCTAATAGCAGAATTTTCTGTATCTATCTGCAGAAAACAAAATTTATCTGCTACCAGAAATCCTTTATGAAGTCAGATACACCGTGTAAAAAAAGTAGAAAGACACTAGATATTTTTAAAAATAAAGGGTATCTTTTATTATTCAGGAAATTATTTTTATGTTTAACATTTTGCAGATCATTTAACAAAAAAATATCAGTATCATTACCATGATTTCCAAAAATTAATTATTAATGTCAACAAAAATAGTTTTTACATCTTAAGTAGAAGAACAGTAATACAAAATATAAGATACAAGCAATATTAGTAAGAAATACTCTTCCCATTGGCTTTTATGACTTCGAATAGTCTGTTTGGTAGTGAATCATACAAAGATTAGATTCCTGTTCGGCAAAAATTAGCCCATGAGCTGTTTAAAGCTACTTGAAGCTTAGTAAGAAATTTAAATATTTTTCCACTAGCATATACTTGACAAGCAAGAATTGGTCAGGTGTTTTCTCAGGGTTGCTACACAAATCAGGAAAAAAAATTCTCTGAGTTTTCCCTGTCCCTTTCAGAAGTAAAATAGATAGCATGCAATCATGCAGCATTAGAATCTAACATGTTTACAAGTCAATTGAACATATTTAGGGTATATTAATTTTATTAAAAAGCACTAAAAATTTTAAAAGTATTTGATTATGAAAAAATTTTCCGGTGTTTTTCGAAAAATTCAGGTTCACTGTGTGATGTTATATATTCCAAATGGGGCAAATACCCCCAATGGTTTATGTATAGGGACATCCAAATGAATTCCAAAGCACTGTATTCTATAAGAGATATTTCTATAAAACATATTTAGTACCTTTACTTTGCATAAATCATAATGAATCTGATATTTAATATTTGTATGCACAAAAGACAGTTTAGTATGTTTAGCATTCTATTTACAGGGCTATACTAAAATATTCGGACACGTTATGGGCTACAATTTAAAGCTTCTAGAGTTGCATTTCTTTTATACTAAGCATTTGTAACACTTTCCAATAGTATTGAAGTGTAATTATGAATTTATTTAGTCTGTCAGTCTTTCGCTCTGTCCATTGTGTGATCACATAGCCAAAGTACACTGACAAGGGAAGTATGAATTAGTAAAATTGCTATTGAAACCAAACCACGCTTAAATTAAAGAGCATGGTCGAAAACATTGGGTAGCGTACAAATTTGCTGCAACAACTCCCATGGGGGTGAGATATGCCCTATATTAGTTTTAGTTATTTCTATAAAAGCCAACAAAAGATGCAGCGTAGTGTGACCAAATGGTGCAGTGCCAGCGTGCTTGACTTCGGATCCGTAGATCGTGGGATCGAGTCCCCGCGAGGGCGTTTTGTATTTTAATTTTTTCAGTTTTTTTTCTCTTTAGGTTTTCAATTAAATTAAATTATTAATTTAAGAGAAAATGTTTATTACATTAAGATTTTTTTTTTTTTTTGAGTATTCCAATTAATAAATAAATTATTGAGAATGAATGTAAGAAATGCGTTTTTTTTATTTTGTATTTATAAAAAGAAAACCATTTTTAAAGCTACGAATATAGTTTCTAATTTATAACAATTATGATTAAAAGTAGAAAAATCATGGAACCATAAGTATTTTTCACAATTAGAACAAGAATTATAAAATGATTGATCACAATTATTTGAATTTCAATTTTGTTCACCGTCAATTATTGTTCATCACGAATATTTTGTCAAATATTTGGCTTTTCGTCGAGATTACTTGATTTGTAAAACTCATATTTACCAAGATTTTGAATTTTTTTACAGGTAAATTAATTATAAATTAGTAAAATCATTTTGAGAAAATTTGTCATTGTCTTCAATATTATTGTCAGTTCTTCCGACACCACGAAACTTGGTAGTTGTTTAATGAAATATTTGAAATAAAAGTTAAATGCGACGTCTAATAGTTAAGCAACAGCTGTTCATCATTCAGGATTTTTCATGCAAAAAATAGCATTAATAAATAATACAATTGAGAGCAGACGATTAAGTCTTGCTATTAATGTCGCCGATAAAAAATAGTAATTAATTTATGTAAAACAATCATTAACAAAATTTTATCTGAATGTAATCATTAACAAAATCTTACCTAAATATAATATAAAAGTATTTCCCGTTAAATTATTAATTTCTTTAAATTTAATAAATAAGTAAATGAATTGGTTAAAAAAAAAAAAAATATATATATATATATATATTAAATTACCCGCGCTGCAAAAAAAAAAAAAAAAAAAAAAAAAAAAAACTTCTTTTAATATAATTAATATATTTTCTCTTACAATAATGATTTAATTTAATTAAAAATGTCGAAAATAAATATTTCAGTTGAAATAAAAAAATAAAATACAAAACGCCCTCGCGGGGACTCGATCCCACGACCTGCAGATCTGAAGTCAAGCACGCTGGCACTGCACCATTTGGTCACACTACGCAGCCTGTTTTGTTGGCTTTTATAGAAATAACTAAAACTAATAGAGGGCATATTTCACCCCCATGGGAGTTGTTGCAGCAAATTTGTACGCTACCCAATGTTTTCGACCATGCTCTTTAATTTAAGCATGGTTTGGTTTCAATAGCAATTTTACTAATTCATACTTCCCTTGTGAATGTTAAACGATGCAATGTACAATTCGAAAGTATTAATAATCTATGCAAACCATGTGATTTTTCATTCTTCTTAAAATAATAAATGAAATTTTTTATTCAAAATTTTGAGCATATTTAAGAGCAACATTTAAACATTATTTTATAAAATTTTCATTAAAAATTTGAGAAAATTCAGCTGGTGGGTCTTGGTTTCCAAATACCTTTCAGAAAAGTAGTGGACACAATCTCTCAGAAACTAATGCACTATTCTTATTGAAATCTTGCTTACTTCAATATCGAATTGACTAGTGCTTGAATGAATGTTTTTTTTTCTACTTCACGAACATTATGTAAAGAAAGTATCATAATCATGAAAACATTAAACTTTGAGATTTTGATTATCTAGGTATTTTGAGGTCTCGAGTTCATTTTAGGTATTTTTTATAATAATGAAATTTATGTGAGTGAACACGATAATGCCTAAACGCTTTGTTCGAATGAATGGAAAGTTTGTAAGTACATTAAAGGTCACCTACTTCACATATGAACCAATTTTTTCTCTCAGAACTATTATATGAAAAACATTAAAATGGTTCCAGTCAAACTTATTTTCTGCCAAGCAAATCTCTGCAATTGGTGCATTAAAATTTAATTAGGTTGCTGATTTTTGTGGTACTGAGTTGTTTACTGTAGGTCTATGGAATATGTTAAGAAATTATTAAATTGGCTTCCTTATATCTTGTTAAAAATAAAATGACTCTTCTATGATAATAAACTTTACAAATATATTCTTATATAGTTTGTGCATTTCTGCATTTGTCATGATGGATTGTTTCATAATCTATTTTTCTGTGAACAGTGCTATGTAAATGCTTTCCAAATATAGATCATAGATCAAACTGTGGTTTGAATTCATAACTATTTCATCGTTGTGTGAAATAAGGTTAAATATTTTAAATAATTACACAAAACATGAAGTTTTATAAAATATAAACCCATAATATTTTCATTGGGATACCCTATCATGATCATTGGCAGTGCATTAAGTCTGTCTCTGTTTTCATTCTTCTGCGTGCCCGCTATCGTTGCCCTACAACCCTGCGGCTAGGTTGGATAAACAGTGGTGCACCTGGTCAGGAGAGCTAGCAGGCTTGCAGAAGCCCGAAGACACAGAACGACTTCTAGCACCGCCGATGCCTTTGATCACGTCGGGGTACCCCAGTTGTTGCATCATGAAGCCAGTAAAGGTTTGGATTTTATTTTATTTATGGTTCAATATTTTACAAATTTTTCATAGAAGTCTTAACCCTAATATCAGGTGCACCCATAGGACGAACTAAATCAGGCGCACCCTGCCTGAGAGTAGAGGTCAAGATTTACAATTTTTGTAAGTGGCCAGTGGCCATAATCAACTCAGTGGCCACTCATGAATCAACATTATACATGGTACACACAATTAAGAAATATATGTATATACACATAAAGGCATAAAACACAAAGGATATGGTCAAAAACTTAAGAAATAGTGCCCTTTATTGTATTATTTTAATAATAAACAAATTACGCACTTCCACCGATTAAAAAATAAAAATATTAAAAAAAAAAAAATACTTCTTTAGCATAAATTTTATGTTATTTGAAATGAAAGGAGGGTGGGAGAAAGACAAAATAGACTGAGAAATCAAGTCATTGGTAAATAATTCAGCTTTTGAGGGAGTGTTTATGATTTTAATCTTATTAGTGTTTTAAGAGTGAGTTCTATAAGTGTGTAGGGTAGTTATATTAGTATATAATCTAACTTTTAAATGCTATTAATAATTATAATATTAGAAAGAAGATTTTAAAGTTTTAATAATGAGGGAAAATATATGGACTTTCATAAATAAATATTAATTTCATTTTGCTACGGAAAACAGCAGGCTATAATGATTACACACTAACAAAATGCTATTTTCCATACACAATTCGTATTTTTCAAGAATATTTTCTATGTCATATTGAAAAAGAAATACAAAAATTTGATTCATTTAATAAATTTTGCCTAGTGTGACATCTGCATCTGCAAATGGAAAATTGTGATTAGAATTAGAGGAAAACAAAATTATTCTGAGTGTGTGGATGGGGGAAGGGGGGGGGGGGCAAAGAATCTGTTTTGGCATATTATCCAAGGTTTAATTTTATTAACAGACTAGGGAAGGCTAAATTGCTAAAATTAGAAATTAGCTGAAAATTTTTTGCTAACATTATTATTTGGTTGATTGTTTGAATATTGATAATATCACTTTTAATAAATTGACTACCTAAACAGTTATACACCTTTTATCTACATTAAGCATTTTCAGGATTTTTTCATTAAGACAAAAAAAAATTCTTTACTATAACTGTAATAACTTTTTTTCTATCCGCATGCCAACAAAAAAGTAAAAAAAAAATATAGAATATTATTTCTATTACATTAATCATACACATTGAAAAAATTAACAGTAGCTAATTATCAGTTTAAAACATGCATAAAAACAATTGAGTATTAATTTTCTTTCAATTGAATAAAAAAAAAAAAAAAAAATTCTACCTGAAAAATTTACTTTACATTTTTCCCCTTGTTTACACATTTGGTATGGATATGAAATATAAATATTTAATTTAACTGAGGAAAAAATAAATAGATTTATCAAGTTCAGTAATAAAGTCTAAAAATAATTACGTGTGTGAGAAATATTGAGCACTTCTATCTCTTTATTGTTTCTAGAATTGGCCGCGGTAGCCAGATCGGTAAGAGCAGCGAGTTCGTGATCGAAAGATTGCGGGTTCGGTCCTCGAGCCGGCCGAAGACCGTCGTGTACGCTAATGGCGACTGGTGCACGTTAAATCCGTCGTGGTCGCAAAGTCCTCCAAGTTCCCATCAAAAATTATACCTCTGGGGGTACCGGAACATGGGTTTAAAACTCAGCCTTGTCACGGATCAAAATTCGAGTTCCTGCTGGTGCTGCCATCTATCGCCAGCTTCTGGAGCTAAGACGTACTTCCTCCCTATAATGGGCGCTCCTCTGTTAAACAGAATGACGCACCCCTCCTGCCTTAAACCCGGTTAGTTCTACTACCGGGGCTCGGAATTTCCGAGTGGCATAAGTAACAACAACAACTAGAATTGATCACAGATCACTATCTGAGGATGGGGAAAGGGGGGGGGGGGGAGTAAAAAAGTAAGTACATGAGTCAGAAATAATAAACTCTTTCCATTTTATTTCTAGAATCTAACAATGTAACTTTAAGATGAACATTGACATTTATGTTCTGGATAGAGAAAGATTGGGAAACAAAAGAATTCTGCAAAACATTTGATCGCCGATCACTACTTGGAGATAAGAAAATGGAGGGAGGGGTAAAAAATAATTACATGAGCAAGAAATATTTAACAATTCTATTTCTTTATAGGTTCTATAATCACATTAAGCAAATTTAAAATAAATATTGATGTTTATGTTGCGGATGGAGAAAGATTGGGAATCAGGAAGGTGCTTGTAGCGAATTTTATCGCCGATCGTTAATAGGGTTTCGTTTAGTAAAACGAACGATATCTGAGACTTTTTTTTTTAAACACAGAAGAAATTAATTTGCGAAATTCCGAGAATTAGGGAAAAAAAAACGAGGATTTCTGTGAATTCGCAAAAAAATCTCATGTCTCATTGCCGATTACAGGTATTTTTTTTTGGATCGCCACTTTTCCAAGTTAGGTGGCGAGTGGCGACTGTGAATCTTCACCTCTACCTGAGAGGCCAGTTAAATACTTTACTGTTAAAATACTTGTACTACAATCAATAAATTCGTACTTATGCATCAAATTTTCGTTTATTACTTTCTATTCACTTCTACTAAGGTCACCATATGAGCGTTTTTGAATTAAAAATCATGTGTAGGATATTTAGAGAATAAAAACCAGAATGTGCCTCTCAGGCAGGGTGCGCCCGACGGAGGGTTAAAGGAACCAGAGTTTTTGAAATCATAGCCTTATGATACTTTATATTCACGCTGCACTATACAGTTACCATTCGCAGCAACAACTTCATTATTATAACAACTATTGTGAGTTTTTGATAAATATACTGATTCATATCAGGCAACAGATCTCACCTAGAAATCAGTGAGTTACTCATCTAGTATGATTTATTTTGGGAAAAAAAAAAAAAGAAAAAAACTGTCTTAAAACAATGATTATGTTGCAATCGCATACCATTACATTAGAAAATAATTTTTGATATTAAATAAAATTGAAATGATACTTTTTACATCATACTTATATAAATCCCATGAAAAAAAAAAAAAAAAAAAAAAAAAAAAAAACATTACATGTATAAAAAAAATATGAAATTAATACTCTTGAGAGAACAAAAAAAATAAGTTAATATTTATTCAATTCATTAAAAGGTTAGTAAAAAATGAGTTAATTCATTAAAAGTTAATACAATATAATATAGTTAATACATTATTCAATTCATTAAAAGTTAATACATTATAAATAGTATAAAAGTTGTCAGATCTCTAAAACAGTAATTCATGCACTGCACTGTTTATAAAAAGTAGTCCATTGTCCATCATCTACGTGTAAAATCTACTACTAATAAAAATAGTGGATAGCTTTATAATATACTTGAAAGCAGGCTTTAAGTTAGAGTTTATAACAATTCAGCAGTCTGGAAGAAGCTGAAAAGAAGCATTCAAATATTAATGGCTTTTTTTTTTTTTAAACAAATGTGTAAAATAATCATAAGACAGATATTTAATTATTGATTCTATATAATAGACAGTGATCATTTGTGCATTTTGACATAACATTTAAAGAAAACCTTTTAAAAATTAAGCAAAATTTATGATACACCCCTGTTTAAAAGTTTAGCAAGATTTGCAAATGATCAGTTTTTTTCAAATTGAAAACTTCTCTCAATGAAATGTTTTCAAATATTGGGTATTTAAAGAACTGGGTCTTCCTCATGTTTTTCAGTGAAGACTGGTTTAAGACAACAATTAGTGGGCCGGTAACAAATTGAGCAAAATCAATAATGTTTGTGATCACCCTTGTATCGTTAAGTAAACGAAATCAGCTGTAACTTTAGGATATGTTAACATAGACCCAGTTCAATTTGTGTGATGATAGCATGTTAAATAAGGGAGATATAAGCATTTATTTTAAAATTTAAAAAAAATCAACATGCTTTTTATTTATAATATACAGAGTTTTTAACAAAAATTATTCCCACTTTCAGGTAAGTTGGTAAAACACTTTTAAAACAATATACTGCAATTGTAATATCTTAAATATCTAGTGAAATGTGAACATTTTTATGAAAAACGTTTTTATTGTGCATGTGTGAAAGGTAAAACATTTTTTATTGCATAGGTTGAAAGCTAGATGTATTGGGCAACTTTTATCAAAAGTGCATTTGAATAGAATAAAAATTAAGTGAATTGTACGAAAAAGAATGAGCTAGATTTTAGATATTTTCCAAAAGTTGAAATTTCTTAAATGGGTTTTCACATGCCATGTAATTAATTTGTAGATCCAATTATTTCAACCACTTTCCAAAAGTTATTTTTTGGGAAAAATCTCTTATGATCTGACAAATCATAGTAAATAAACAGAAATATGTTAGAGTTACAAGTTTATAAGAGATTTTTCACAAAAAAAGTACATTTGGAGAGTGGTTGAAATAATTGGATCTTAAAATAAATTATGCAACATGTGAAAAACCCCTTAAGAAATTTCAACTTTAAAACATGCTGATTTTTTTTTTTTTTTTTTTTGAGTTTTAAAATAAATGTTTATATCTCCCTTATTTAATATGCTATCATCACACAAATTCATCCACAAACTGAACTGGGTCTATGTTAACATATCCTTAAAGTTACAGCTCATTTGGTTTACTTAACGATACAGAGTGATCACAAACATTATTAATTTTACTCAATTTGTTACCAGCCCCCTAATTGTTGTCTTAAACCAATCTTCACTGAAAAACATGAGAAAGAACCAGTTCTTTAAATACCTAATGTTTGAAATCATTTCATTGAGAGATAAGTTTTTAATTTGAAAAAAAAAAAAAAAAAAAAAAAAACGATTGTTTGCAAATCTTGCAAAACTTTTAAACAGAGGTGTAGATATTTATAGTTTCATATAAAATTACAAAGTAATAGTAGTAGTTTCTCATGCAAAAATTATACATATATGTAAATTCATATACCACCCTTACATATATATTTAACATTACTATAGAAACATGACAATTTGATAAGATTAATTTAAAAAAATTAATAGATAGTAGTTTATTATAAAATACTTTATTTGAAGCGGGATGTAAAATGTGCACAGTAACCAATTTTTTGCTTAAATTAAGAATTAACTGTATTTCTAATAACTATTCACAATTATATAGTGTTTTGACTTTAGGCAATTTGGAAGAGCACAGCGTAAAGCAGCCTTTTGTAATTATATAGCATCTGGAGGTCCTTTTTAGATATTTTATATACCCCAGAATCTTTAACACCCTTTTTGATGTGATCTTTTAATTATTTTCCATTTCTAATTGTTGAAGGAAAAACAAAAATTACAAAATATGTCTATTGATTGTGGGAAAAGATAAACTTCATTATTTGGTCATGGAGATATATGACAAAATTTGTAAATCAGTTGCACAAAATAATAATAATAATAAAATTAAGTAAAATTTAGTAGTGATTGTAAAACAAAATAGTGAAATTCATCTATCAATCTCATAAAAAAAAAAAAATTTAAAAAAATTAACAAGTTTTGCCAGTAAGACTGTAGTGAGGAAAATACTGCAAAATTTGTGAATATGGAGTTTAAAAATTGTGAAATTTGACAGGTGTCGGGGAAATTCGATAATTAACAAAATTTTTCATTTCTACACAGGACTGTAGGTGCAAGTACGCCATTCATCGATAATCGCATGATAAAAGAGGATGAAAAAAATATGTTTTGATTTAAAATTTGAAAATGACGAGACTCAGAATTAAGGGCTCATTTCACTTAATGTTGCCGGAAGCCCAAGCCAATGTTATGCCATGGAAAATTTTGTTTTACTTTAACTAATACATATTTTTTAATTCTGTTTTCACGTTCAGAAAATTCACAATTATTAAATTGATGGATGTTTCTTGGATTTCTTTAAATTTTTAACATTTTATTTTGAAACTGTAAACTGAAAATTTTCACATATTGAAAATTTGTGTTTTACAATGAGTTATAAGTAAACAAAATTTTCCAAAGAATAACACTGGCTTGTGCTTCCTGCAACGGTAAGTGAAGAGACTCCTTAAACAGCTGTGTATAATAATTACTTTACTACTAAAAACAAGAAATACATAATCTTCTGAAATAATGTGTGGATAATAACTGTCCCAGTGGCAGAAGGTTTTGTAGCTGTCTGCAACAGGCTTTTAAAAATTCATAATCTGTCATGTAATCAGGGATGAAAATGACACACTCAAAAAGCCTGAAAGCTGATAGTGGCAATCTTTTGGGGGGAGGGGGGAGCTTAACAACAGTGGTGATCTTGTGCAACAATACATGAATACAATTTTACTACAGAACAATATAGTATAAACAATTATAAAATAATAAATTGAACTCATTCAATTAAATATTTTATAGCAATGTTTGACTCAACACAATATAAATAAGTATAAATAATAAAAGTATTAGTTTTAGTTTTAATACAGAAATTTTTATAAGTGAATTTTGAAGTGGGGGAGAAGTTTTGGAGCAATTTTAACTGAAATTAGCACTTTTCTACACTCCCGTAGAATCTCAGTAACAGTGTAACAGTAGAAAAGAATACACGCATAACACTGCCTATCAAAGGAGATCTAGGCTCCCTGGGTCGCCGTTGTTAAGCATTGTTCTGTGTGTTCCTACCAAGGCACCTATAGGGGGCTCTAGAGTTCCTCTACCAGAGAGTGTCTAAAACATACAACGGTAACATATTGTCACGGGCGAAAAATGTTCATAAATTGCAGACTAATTTTTTTATTAGTGCAGACAAAGAGTGTCCAAAAGTTGCAGACAAATTTTTTTATTAGTGCAGACAAAAACTGTCTGCAAGCCATTTTTCTGTGTCTGCAACTATGTCGCCGTGTTGTGATGTTTCTGCCACTGGGATAACTGTTATATTATTAAAAAAATCCACATCATAAATAATGTTGGATAATCACTGTAAACTAATATCAAACTCCAAAACCTCCTTAAGTATTTTAGTTTTATAAGTATGAAAATATTTTACTTAGTTTATATTAAAAAAATATTAAAAGATCTGCTGAGGTATATTCATTTGTAGTCAAATATCTACAAAGTCTGGTCAGTCAGAGCAGAAGCTCAAATTAAATATAAATAAATTTACAAAATTAACAAAAGCAAAAACTTCCTTGAAAAGAAGGGTATAACAAGAATTGAAACCCTTAATTGTTTCAAAAGAACAAACATAACTAAACTAAAACTTAAAAAGATCAACAAACTTCAAATATAAAGCTTGAAGAGTTGAAAATGAGTTCTTTTGGACTAAAGTATCAGACTTTGAAAATGATGTTAAACTCTGAAAATCACCTTTAAAAAAAAAAAAAAAAAATCTGAGGTAAGCTTAAAGATTTTAATTATGTCTTATAAAGAATGTATAAATTCTGTGACTGATACTGGTCAGACAGAAAGTGAAACTATAAATAAAACTAAAATTATTCCATATATTGTACGTCTCACATTTTCCGGGTGACATGAACATTTTAATAATTTCAAAAATCAATTTGTTGATTTGATTTACATAAACTCAGTCAGTCACGGAAATTTTATCATTTACATTCTTGCCTCTCAAATGAAATTAAAGAATTTGTTTCAACATTTGATACATTTTCTTTTTCGTACATTAGAATCTAAATATGATAATAAAAGTTAAGTTTTGATACAGCAGAACCCCAATCCATCGTTTTTCACGGGGTGTGTGAAAAAAAAACAATGAATGCGGGTTAAAATCAAAACACGAAGTAAACAATGTTTATGAATTAATACACACAATGTATACAGCATACTACTAATAAAAAAAACTAGTTTGTTACTTTCCAAACTGTCAAAGTAATAAATCAATGTTGTAGAACATTCAGTAAAATTTATTTTTAAAAATCTGTAATTTTATGTTGAGTTTTTTGTTCATTTTATAAATAAATGAAACAGGAATTTTTCCAGATTTACAACATTTTTCTGGTTCTTTTCTGTAATTTCATGTGCTTACAGTTGGCAGCAACCCAAAGGCAGAAACACGGCGACATAGTCGCGGACACAGAAAAACGGCTTGCAGATAGTTTTTGTCTGCACTGAGTAAAAAAATTTGTCTGTAACTTTTGGATAACTATTCACTTATAAAAATTTCTGTATCAAAACTAAAACTAATACTTGTATTATTTGTGTTGTGTGGAACATTGCTATAAAATATTTAATTGAATGAGATGAATTGAATGAATACAATTGTTTATATTATATCGTTTTGTAGTAAAATTGTATTCGTGTATTGTTGCACAAGATCAGCACTGATGTTAAGCCCCCTCCTCCCCCCCGTCTCCATCAGCTTTCAGGCTTTTTAAGTGTAAGCCATTTTCACCCCTGATTACACGCAAATTTTGCAGACAGATTATGAAATCTTAAAAGCCTGTTGCAGACAGCTTCAAAACTTTCTGCCACTGGGGGCAGCAAAAGCATCCGAGCACTAGTAATAATCCCTGTATAAAAAAAGTACACTTAATACTGCTTTGTTAAATAAATAATTGTCGAGTCATGTTCTTAGTCAGTCTAAGAACATGATTCAACAAAGATTTATTTAACAAAACAGTTTTAAGTGTACTTTTTTGATATCGGAATCATTGGCTAGTGCTCTGATACTTTTCCTGCCAACTGTATGTCAATCAGCTGAAGTTACCCTACTCTCCTGAATCTATCATTCTAACCCACAAACCATTAGGAATAGTCTCTGGAAACTGGCAACAGCACTTTAGCCAAGATTTTTTTTTTTTTTAATTTGGCAACAAGTTAAAAAGTTGTTGGATCCCGCCAGTTGAGTCACTATGCGATGAGATGCATCTGATTATCCCGCTGAGATCTAGAGATAGGCATTATTTCATGCATAATAAATACTGTTATTGCATAAGAAGTCATTAACATCGTAATATATTATTGAAAAGTTCTTATTAAATAAATAACACTTTAATTTTACCTCTCTGTATGCAAAAATGAGAGAGAGAGCAATGTGGCAATAAAACACGGACAGAAATTAGATTATTTGTTGGAGTGAAAGTTATTCGTTAACAGGAAATAAAGGAAGCAGTGAAATATTTTCACTAGCTTTCATGTAATGAGTTAAATAAATAATTAATTATTTCATTGGTTCCATATCAGTCAAATAATATTTTGAAATAAGTAATTGCTTTGATTATTTAACATCTTTCTAATATTTTGTTGTAAGTATTATTCTAAACCGGTTGTTATGGTGTATTGATTCAGTTTAAATATCAGTATAGTCTGCCAGTGAAATTCAACTTCATAGATTACATATTATTCGAATATTCTTTTGAAATAGGTGATAGCTTTGATTATTTTACATCTTTCTAATATTTTATTTAAAAGTATTGTTCTAGATTGAATGTTATAGTATATTAGTTTAATTTAAATATTAGTACAGTAGAACCTCGATTATCCGAAGTAATTGGGAGCGAACTTACTTCGGATAATCGAAGTTTTCGGATAATCGAGAATTCATCAATAATCATTTAAAATATTCATCTGCACTCGTAGTTTGGAAAGGATGGCTTGCATACAAAAGGAATGTGGAAAAAAAAAAAAAAAACTTTAAAAATACATGTTTGTTAAGAGAAAATTTTGGATAATAGTAGAAAGTGAAAAAAAAAGTGAAGAAGAAACCGACTTCGTTTAACGGAGAGTTTCGGTTAATCGAGGTTCTACTGTATAGGCTATGCCCATGATATGTAATGTCGAAAAAACTTAATACTACCATTTAACAAAATAATATTTTCATGAAGCTAATTTAAGAGAGGACAATACCTAATCTCGCCGGCAGCCTTCGCCCATGTTATTCTATGGGAAAATTTGTTGCTACAATTAATTACACATTACCTAATGAATATTTTTAAATTCTGTTTTCGCAGTCAGAAAAATCATTACCGTTAAATGAGTACTCATTTTTGAAAAATTCATTTTTTTTAATTTTTACATTTTAATTTTGAGTTCAAAAATGCGATTTTTCACAAAATGCATTTTTCTCATTTTCTAATCGCAAAATGAAATACAAAATTTTAAAAAATCAATTTTTGGAAAACAAGTACTAATTTAACGCTTATGAATTTTCTGAATGTAAAAACAGAATTTAAAAATATTCATTAGGTAATGAGTAATTATGTGAACAAATTTTCCCATAGAATAACATGGGCGAAGAATGTCGGCGAGATTAGGTATTATCCACTCTTAAACGGCCATGATGAGATAGGTTAGAGGTGATTAATTGATATTAATTATTGTATCCTGGGGATGGGGAATGGGAAGGGAATTGGAATACACACGCTAGGTTGATGCAAGTAGCTTATGGAAAGTGTTTAAAATGGATGTGTGGAGTGGGAGAGGGGAAGAATGAAGAGTGTTTGTTTATATTTAAAATCGCCTGTAGCAGCTGGAATTGAAAAGAGCACTTATTTATTGTGGTTTTCTCAAGAATATTGTTTGAGTTTATTCAAGAATAATTTGATAAGAAAATTGAATATTTATTTATTTTTATCTTATCTTTTTTTTTTATCTGATTTTTTCTCGTGACTATTTTTAATGATTTAAAATGAATAAATTTGTTGTGGTATTAAGGATAGTTAATTATGATCGTATGTTAAAATTAAGTGTGTGAGAAAATAAATAATTTTATTCAATTGGTTTTTGTAAGCAAAATTTATATTTTTAAAGAAGTGACATATTCAAAGTGACTTTTCAAAGTATGATTGAAAATTATTAATTTCCTTGCCAATCTGGAATGTTCAAGTTCTTCGGAAAATTGAAAGAGACAATTACTCCGTAGTTTAACATTTGGGATGTCTTAAAGATTTGTTATTATTTAATTATTTCTTAATTATATGGCTTATAATATAAGGATTCATTTTTATAGAAAACGGCACTCGTGCGTGTTACTTGATGAAATATTCTCTTTTCGTGTTTAAACGAATTGATTTAACAGAATCTCATGCTTATACGATTGGAACAAGCATCTGTGTAAAACCACTCTACCACTATTTCATGTCAGCATTTTTTTTCATTCTTTTTTTTTTGTTTTTAATTGCAGAAATTCTAATGTTAGATAAAGTGAAGATTACTCTTTGAATGCATTGGAACTCAAAAACATGCATTGCATTCACTATGCAGGATGCATGTATATATTGTATATCCTGAAAGGATTAGAAAGACACTAGCCATATATAAACTAAAGAGTAATATGTTATAAAAATATGTTACAAGAACCTATTATTAAAGGTAGTGTGAAATGATGTAACCTATTACTGAAAAGTAACTGTTTATCCCATCTCTACTGAGATCTTAGTTATAAAAACTTCTGAGATATAGTAGTTAATACATCTGAGTCTTTTAAATCTTCCCTTATGTAATTACACCCCTAGAAATAATAAATGTTTTATGTTCTAGGTTAAAATTTTAGCCTCTTTTACAAATAATGGGGGCTCGCTGTGAAATGTTCTTGACGAAAGATTAGAATATTTCTTCTGTGGTTTTAGCTTGCATATAAGAAATGTTCCCCGGACCACAGAATAATTCTTCTATTTGAATAGAGATTTCCTTTTTTTTCTTCCGAATTCGCATTTGGATTTAAACGTGTATCCTTTTTTTTTTTTTTCTTTCACTGCACCTGTTTCAATTTTCTGCATTTGCGATTTGGAATGCTGCAAGTATTTCTTGATTAATCGTTACATTTTTTTTCTTCTTGCAAAGCCAATTCTATCGGTCTACCACTCAGGAATTTCAGAGTAAGTTCATTATTTTCATGATTTTCTTTTTTTCATTTGAGAACAAAAATTGAGAAATATTTCTCCTCCAACATTACTATTATTAATATACTGAATTTAATAAACATTGTGATTACGAAATTTTTGACTTAGGATTAAAAAAAAAAAAATTAAAAAAAAAAAAACTGAATCATTTTTTTTTTTTTTCTTCTTTCAATTACATTTTAGATTGAGAGAAAGAAATATATATACAAAGACAGAAACAAAAGTTCCTTTTTTTGTGTGTGTGTATTGTATTTTATTTTTTGCATTCTAAAATAAGTGATGGTAATTTATTTTGTTATTGTGTTCTAAAACAAGATTTTTCATTTTTATTTTTTGTTATGATTTCGAAATCAGAGTAAAGAAAAAGAGAAACAAAGTAGATTTATCTTTCAGTGAATAAGTTGTTCATTTGTTTTCTAATGAACAAATAATAAGGAAAAGATTTTTTCTGTGTATTAACCCTCTCGACACCCTGAACCTTATATGAGGCTCCTACTTCAAACTGTGATACCGTGGAGAAAAAACTCTGCTAAATAATTATTTTTTAATTCATTGAAACCATTGACTTATTTAGAACACATATGAGGCTTGTAAATGGTTGCAGACATAGTCCCAAGATGGCAGTACCAGTTCGCATAATTCATTTTTAGATTTGTTGCTTTATTGTTTGATAAGAAAGTTTAACTAATTTATTGAAGGGCTTTATCAACTGTTTTCAGAGGTTAGAAAATATTTTCTTATTCTTTAAGCTTTATGTAATATGTGCATGCTTTTAAATTTATTTTAAACAAAATAAACTTCTTAAAAAATAAGAAATATATTGAGCCTCATATGAGGCTTAAAGTTACACGTGGTTTCTTTCATGCTGAAATGTTCTGTAGTTAAGCTTTAGAAGAATAATGAAATTGTAAGCTAATACAGTTGGTTCTCTGTTTAACGACGATTTCTATTTAAAGACGATATTTCACAGTTCCTACCCCCTTTGCCGCAAAAATTTTCTATTTAAAGACGACGATGTTTCTATTTAACGACGATTTTTTTCTTTTTTTCTCCCTTGAAACTCTTATCTGTAATAGAGAAATTTCCTGTAGGAGAAAAAAAAAATAACTTTCAACAAACACAGAAAGTTTCTTTCATACATGCAATGTTGCAATCATAAAAGTGTTGCAGGGTTTACAAGAAAAAGGGGTGGTGGTTACTGTTTCTTGGAAACTCGAATAATGGAGCTGTACAGCATTGCAATCACTCTATTGTCCCTAACCCCTTGTCATGTGACTTTCTGTAGCAGTTGCCTCCCATTCCTTCCAATAAGGCGGTCTTTGCTTATGTGTGTGTTTATGTTTAGAGACTTAGCGAGTGTGTTGTGTTGAAGTATGAAGTGAGCCGAACATTATGGCATCAAAGTGAAAGCATCCCAGTCTACACAAAAAGGTGAAAATTATTGAAGAATGGGAAAAAAGCATTGGAATGACGAAAGTGGAATTTGAAAAAAAAGTTGAATTACCTGAGTCTACTCTCAAAGGCATTTTAGCAAGCAGAGAAAAATTGTTGAATCAGCAGAAAAATTCTGTTTCGGATCCACATCCAAACGTAAGAAAGAACCCAGCCATTAGACTTTGGTATCATTCGCAGCATAAAAATTAGAAAATTTATAATCTTGGAAGCAATACACATGATAACATCAGCTTGGGAATAAGTGTTTCATCCACAATGACAAACTGCTTTCGCAATGCCGGCATTCACAAAGACCTTGATGTAGAGCTGCAATGTATGTATGTAGAAATCAATGAAGATGACATTACCAATGATCATGAAGAATAGAGAAGTGTTGTTCAAGGTAAGGATATTTCAATTGAAGATTTCTTCCAGTGTGATGAATCAGTTTTAACAACACACTGTAGAAATGTAGAACAAATTTATGAGGATTTAGTAAACAAACTATATTGTCAGACGAAAAAAGTGAAGTTGAAAAAACGAAAATGAGATACCACCACCATCTTACAAAGAGGCAACTTTGGCTCTAGATGTTCTCCGACGTTATATTGTCTCATCGAATGTGGAAGATGACACATTTAATATTTTAGACAATTTTGAAAAAAGAATAATGAAAACCAGGCCAGAGTTGAAGCAATCAACACTTTTTGATTTTTTTAAAAGTTAATTTATTGTATTTTTTGTAACTATTTTTAATGTAATTTAAAATGTAATTTTTGAAAATAAAAGACAGTAATTGTTAAAAAAAAAAAAAAAAAAAAAAAAAAACATTTTTAAACACGCCAATATATAGAGAAATATATTAACAGTCCTAAGCCTGTAAAGTTTGAAGAAAAATGTTATGCACATAATTTTTTCATATATTCTGTTTAAGGACTCTAGGACGTCGTTCTCTACTTAACGACGATTTTTTACGGTCCCTTAAAAGTCGTTAAATGGAGAACCAACTGTATAAAGCTATATTGGAACTTAAATGGAAAAAGTCTAGTAGCTGATCATACGACAAAAAATCGATTTGCTGAAAGTAGAAAATATTTGCATTTTGTCTCGGGTAACGTACCTAGAATTGAAAACGACAAACTTTTTAAAATCAGACCAGTACTGAATCATTTTGCCAAAGTATTGAAGGAAGCTTGTGATCCAGAGAAATATTTATCTCTCGATGAGATGATTATTCCTTTCAAGGGAAGGGCAAAAATAAAACTATATATTAGAGGCAAGCCTCATCCTTGGGGCATAAAAACGTGGACACTTGCTGGAATTTCAGGATACGTATATGCATTTGAAATTTATGAAGGACCGAATCAAGTAGTAAATGAGTTTTCTGCTGAATTCGGAGCTTTTGGATCTGTAGTACTAAAACTTTGTGGAGACGTTAAAAATAAAAACCATAAACTGTTTTTTGATATTCTTTTTACCACGATTCCATTTCTGAGAAAGCTTTTCGAGTGGAAAATTTTTGCTACGGGCACAATACAAGCAAACCGATTAAAAGAAGCTTCTGGTAAATTAAAGCCAATAAATATTATAAAAAAGGAGCCTAGAGGTTCTTTTTCTATTGCAACAAATAATGATAATATAACTGGTTCTAGATGGTACGATAATTCTGCGATCCATGTTGCTTCCTCATTTTTAGGAGCAAGCCATGTAGGAACAGCTAACCGTTGGTGCCGAAAAGAAAAACGTGTTATCCAGATTCCTAGACCAGCAGCAATACAGATGTATAATACAAATATGGGATGTGTGGATCTAATGGATTCTTTGACTGGCCTTTACCGGCATACATTGTGACATAAAAGATGGTACTTTCAAATTTTCCATCATATTTTAAATGTAGCATTGATCAATTCCTGATTCTTATGGAAAATGGATCCGGAAAATGAAAGCCTAGATTTGCTTGAATTTAAATCTTCTGTTTCCACTTCATTAATATATCAAGGCTCTTCAAGTTCAAACAAAAAGAGAGGTAGACCCTCACAATCATTTGAAGAACCAGCAGTAAAAAAAAAGGGTAAGGATACAAGCTGCAACTGAACTGAGAAGAGAAAGGAGTAATCATTATCCTGCCAAAACTGAAGGAAAATATGCAGCTAAATGCCATTTATATGGCTGTCCTAGAAAAACTAGGTACATTTGTGCAAGATGCAAAGAGCCATTGCAAAGAGCCAGATGCAAAGAGCCAGCACACAGCTGGAATTCCAGCTGTCGCTACTTCTATTAAATCTGCCCCTACAAAAGCAATATCACTTCTTAACATCATTTTTTCAGAACCTCACGATCGTAACACCAGAAACAGATTATGCGAATTTCAGGGATTTTCTACCAAAATTAATATTGCGGAAATGAAAAAAACAATTGAATAAAATTTCTCATAAGCTGATTTAGTGCAAATCGCCAATATCTTACATCTTGAAATTTCCACTGACCATTCTGTTTTGTGCGACACCATTCTGCATTATTTGTCAAACTTGCCTGAGTTACAGCGTGACATAGGGATCACAAACACCATCTCTGATATAGAAACGTATGTGCCAAATACTGCACTACACTTCCAGACCTTACCATCGGCGTCTACACAAACCTTAACCCTTGATAATATACCTCTTCAAGACAATTCGTCTTCTGCATTTAGTTATTCAAACAACCCACAACAGACCACATAAGCATACCCACTACCTCACCAACAACCGACAATATATCTTGGTTTGTCATTAAAGGACCTAGCTGATGAAATTCCATGCTTTGACGGTACTTCTTTGTACCCGGTTCAGAAATTTATAGATTCTGTGGGCAATTTTTAAGTCTACTATATAATCTCACAGACTTACAGTCACTAACTGTCGCAAAAAGATGCATTACCGGTACAGCTAGATATTTTCTAAATTCATTAGGTCATATAAATTCTTACAGTTTATTCAAAATATTACTTCTTGATGAGTTTAAAGAAATTGTGACTGTTGCTGATGTACACCAATTATTAGTGGAACGCCATCTCCGTAAGAATGAAAATTGCCTAGGATATTTATTGAAAATACGTAAAATTGCCTCTAAAGCAAATATCGATAAGAAATCAATTTGTCAATATGTTTTACAAGGTCTTCCAAAATCAATGAATAAACTTCTCTTTTACAGGTGCCAAACATTTAAAGAATTAAAACAGAAATTACCCATATTTGAAAAACTACTTCATGAGTTCAATTCCCAGTCACAGATTAAATCTTTTACTCCTCCAGTACAGAATCATAGAGATATTTCTAGCCGACAGACTTTCAACAAAAATCCGGTTACACCAGTTAATGAGAAAATAAATGATAGAATTCATTGTTACCAATGTGGTGAGAGAAATCACGATGCTGCTAATTGCCATTTTAAGGAAATCCGCTGCTTTCATTGCAAACAATTTGGCCACAAAACTTGTCCTAAAAAATCTAATGTGCAATCTTTTCATCCGTATTTTCAAAACAGTGATTCGAACCCTGTAACTCTACCTAATAGAAAAATAAGTCTTACTTTACTGCTCCTCAATAAAATTTTCACTCACGATCTATCGTTTTAAATGTAAACAAACTTCGTTTCTGTCTCAGCTTCTTACTAAATCACGTACACGCCCTTTCCTTTGATTTGCTAATGTTTAATGATGTCATAACAGGCAAGAACGCCAGTGAACCATGGAGCATGACCTGACCATGGAGTCTGTTTCATTTTTTTGAGCAGTTGCCACTAGAGCCCCTAAATAAAATAATAGGCCGTCGCATCACCGCCATTTTTTTGCCTCTGAAGAGGACAGCATTCCCGCTTGGCGTCCTTATCGCTTCCCTAATGATTTTAAGAAATCGTGATCTGAAGCTTATCCGGTAAAGATAAGCTACAATAATATTCCTAAAAACACATTTTTTTCATAATACATTCTCGGGATGTCATTTTACTCTGAGGATATCTTATGGATATACTGGAGTAAGATGTGTTGTTAGGGCAGTTTATGTTTCTTTTACAAAATGTCACCAAAACTCAAATACACAGTAATAGAAGGTCTGTGAAAATTTTTTTTCACTTCTTGAATTATTATAGCAGTTTATTGCTAAACAAACTTCTATATCATAACTAAAATTATGAAATATAATAAAACAAGTTACTCTAAAGTAATGTAAGATGATAAAAAAAAAGTTTGCCATTTGTTTATCAGAGAAACGTGTTGGGTACATGTGGCAACCCTAAGGCAACAAAATGCCTGATGCGCCAGCTCGTATATATAGGAGCCTTAGTTGCCACAGATGTCAGCAGGTGGCATCAGATGAGTATTGTGCTGTCGCTCTCTAATTTGCTGAAAAGGAGGGTGTATAAATATGCAATGCATAAAAAGGACGAATTAACTTTTTAAAAACTTTAAAATACCCTTGACAATCCTTTTACTTGAGCAGCTTTGATGATATATTTCGACTTGCATAAAATTCGCAGTCATCCTCAGATGTTTGTTTTGCTGCTCTACTGATCTTCGTCTTCATCCTCTTCGTCTCCTACGTCATTCTGTCGCCGATATTTATTTATTACATGTTGCCAATCTTTAGCTATAATGCTATGCTCTCTCTCATTTACTGCAGTGTTACAGGTTAATATTTCCAAGGTTTCTCGTTTTAGTGCGTAATTATGTGAGTTATAAGGCGCTATTTTGATGGTTTTTAAGGTGTCACGTATTATAGGGTTAGTTTTGTGCGTACGTGATAAAGCGGTGGAGCATCTATTGTATTTAAGATCGCTAATGTGTTCTATTTCCCTGTCTTTAATTTTTCTTTTCGTCATTCCGATATATGAAGCAGGTTTATTATTATTTTCTAAATCGAATGTAATTTTGTATATCCCTGGGGTTTCTTTAGGGTCAATAATGTCTTTTTCGTTCCGAATTCATTGTATAATGTTTCTATTGGGTTTGATGGGTATATGTATATTATGTTAAGATCCTTCGTTTTTAATTTTGTTCGCTATGCCGTTACAGAATGGTATGGAAGTGGTGAATTTAGGTTTAATCTTTTGGGCGTCATTAATTTTATTGAGAGTTTTTAAGCGTTTTTTATAGAGTTTTTGTACTAGAAAGTTACAATATCCTGCACGTTTAGCAATGTTTTTTATGAATTTTATTTTGGTGTTAAGTAGATTTTTATTTGAGCAGATTAGGATGGTGCGATCTATGTATGAGCGTATGGCGGCGGTTTTGTATTGGAAAGGGGTCTTACATTTATTATGAATAATTTCGTTATTATTTGATGGTTTTCTATATACAGTAGTATTAAAGGTATTATCGGGTCATTCCATGTCAATTCAACACAATTTTGAGAGATTTTCAGAATTGATGTCTCAGATTTTCATGATTTTTTTTATGCAGCAATATATCATAGATTTATGAAAATATACCAAATTTCAGTTATGTAGCACAATTATTTTTGAAGTTATTAATTTTTAAAGACTTAAATTTTTATGAAAAAATTTCATGCTTTGGCACCTTTGGATGCCTATAGGCTGGCAACCAGTTATGATATAAACCTGGAAGTGGTCTCATTTTAAAGCTGAATGGGGCTTTAATATGATATGCCACAAGATAGGGGTTACATTTTTTAAAAAATTAAAAATTTAAAAATTAAATTTAAAAATTTAAATTTTTCAAAAAGTGGCAATTTTAAAAATTCCAAAAATTTATCAAATATAGTTTGTAATGTCTTAAAACATATAGCAAAATTCTATCATGGGATCTCAATGGGATCAGGAGATATAGGGCTTTAGAAATACACATGTTTTGTAAGTAATGTACCAAATTAGTAAAATTTTATTTTTTAATTACTAATTTTGCTATGCAGTGTGCAGGATACTATTAAATTAATAAAACGCAATAATTACTTTATAGTACCGTGTTTGGAAACCTCTCTTTAAAAGAAAACTGAAGCTGACTGGCCTACAAATAGAGGGAAATTCCCTTTTACTCAGATAAAAAGGGATTTCCCTCAGGGGAAATCCCCTTTCACAAGGTGGTAGCTGATTGGTCAAACATACAAGACCACTCATTTATAGCCAGTGTAGCATCAGAGTTACTTGTAGGAAGTTCATTTGATGTTTCTTGTGATATTGTATCTTTAGAACACAACCCATTTCTTGGCCACTGCATTTTTCCTTGTTAATTTCTCACTGTTTATCACTTGCATGATGGATACCACTGACAAGATAGTAAAATTGGATTGTTTTAATCCTTTTAATAAGCCTAATCACTCCCATGCAAGAAAAGGTTTGAGACATGTTAGTTCATGGATGTGTGACTTGATTCCAGGAACACATGAGTTATCCAAGGTCTGTGACAGTTGTAGGAAGCAGCCGACAAAGTTGAAAAAGGAAAAACATAGAGAAATTTCCACTGGAACTATACATGAAGAAAGTCAGTCTGATACTGAAATTGAAGAAGCACCTATTGATATGCCATTTTCAAATGAATCTGAAGCCCTGAGTTCTCTGAACAGCTCTCTTATAGATATGGGAGAGTCGCCTATAGACAAAAAGAGGATGCAATCCAAAATTTACTCTACTGAGAAGGCCAACAGAATCAGTGTGGCTGTCAAGAGAAAACTGCTTGTGAATGCATGTAGCGATGATGAGAATGATGATTCACAAGATGAGTTCTTTACACATGTAAAGAAGGTGTACAACAGCTTCACTAGTAGGAAGAAGAATCTTCAACTGCTGACTCTTATGCCTGACAGCTGGAGTGTGAGGAAAGTTCAAAGTCACGTTTTTCACAAAACGTGTATTTCTGAAGCTCTGTATCTCCTGATCCCATTGAGATCCCATGACAGAATTTTGCTATATGTTTTAAGACATTACAAACTATATTTGATAAATTTTTGGAATTTTTAAAATTGCCACTTTTTGAGAAATTTAAATTTTAAAATTTTAAAATTTAATTTTTCAATTTTGAATTTTTTAAAAATTGTAACCCCTAACTTGTGGCGCATCATATTAAAGCCACATTCAACAGCTTTAAAATGAGACCACTCCCAGGTTTATATCATAACTGGTTGCCAGCCTATAGGCATCCAAAGGTGCCAAAGCATGAAATTTTTTCATAAAAATTTAAATCTTTAAAAATTAATAACTTCAAAAATAATTGTGCTACATAACTGAAATTTGGTATTTTTTCATAAGTCTATGATATATGGCTGCATAAAAAAAATCATGAAAATCTGAGACATCAAGTCTGAATCAGTGTGTTGATTTGACATGGAATGACCCTATCGTGATTTTTAATAATTTTAACGTCAAGAAAGTTTATGCTATTGTTGGTTTCAATATCGAGGGTAAATTTAATATTTTGATCTAGGTTATTTAAGTCATTTAGGAGGGTATGTGGGTCGATGTTATTGGGGATGACGGCGAAAACATCATCCACGTAATGTAGCCATATTTTACAATTTATTATTATTTTGTGGGCGGAATTTTCAAAATGTCTGAGTTTAATTTCAGCAATGATGCCTGATATAGGGGAGCCCATTGGCACGCCCTTTGTTTGTCTATAGATATTACTATTGAAAGTGAAAAATGAGTTGTTTAATAAAAGGTTATTGGCAGAAATTAATGTTTCGCTTATTTTATTGTTGCCATAGTTGATATTTATTTGGTTTTGTATTATATCAGTAATTTCATTTAGGTTTATTGATGGGTACAAGTGTTTTACATCGAAGCTAACAAGTGTATCTTCATATTTGATATTTATATTTTGGATGGATTTTATAAAGGCTTCTGTTGAGTTTAGACTGTGAGTTGAGGGGGGAAGTAGGGTTTCATAGACTTTTTTCATATAAACTTCAAGATTGTATGTAGGGCCTTCTGATTTATTTACTATAGGTCTAAGTGAGGGAGGGGTTTTATGATCTTTATACTTTCCAAAGATACGGGGAATAATAGGAGCGTAGTTGTTAAGTTTTGGTGGTTTGTCTTCAGGCCAAGATCCAGTTTTAATTAGAGAATTAGTTTTATCCATTAGTTTTTTGAGTGAGTCTTTATCAATTTGGTTTACTTCAAGTTTATTAATAGGTCATCATTTTATTGTAATCGTTTCTATCAAATATAGTTATTTTTCCGGTTTTATCAGTCATTAGGATTGTAATATCATGATTCTTTTTTAATTCGTTTAGGCATTTTATATCTTCTTTATTGCTATGAGTATTAACATTAGGTTTTTCAATTAATTTAACAGTGGTATTTCTGATGTGAGAGCGCTTAGATGGGGGAACAAGATCTAAGGCAGTTTCGATGTGCGCTATGGTGTCTAGATGGTTGAAAGTATCATTGAGTATGAATTTTGAACCCATTTTTAAGAGTATATCTTGATGAGTGTTTAATTTGTAATTCGAAAGATTTAGGTAAGGGTAAGTATGTGGGTTTTTTTCTAAGAGTACGTTAGGTGTTTCACGTTTTAACCATAGTTTAAGTTTTTTATTATGACGATTTTGCAGTTTATAGTTATCAATATTTATAAAATGATTAATTTTCTCGATATAGGCCCTAAAACATTGTGTGTCCGTTGAATGCTCTAACATAGTGGAGAGATCTTTATTTTGTTCCCTTATTTTATGAATAAATCCAGTTTTTTGTCTAATATATTTCTTTAAAACTGAGAATTCGAAATGTCGGACCATGCCCTTGAAATGATGTTTAATGAATTTATTCTGCGTTTTTAGGAATTTAGGAATGATTTTATAATATAAGCAATCCTCTAAAAATGCGCGATGAGCAATCTCGCGGTTTAATTTTTTTGACATTTTTCTTAAGTTCGCGATAAATATCGTAAGGATTCATTGTAAAGAGAAAATATTTTATCTATGATAATTTTTATCAACTAGAAGACGATAGAGCACTGGTAAAATTACATAAAAAATTAATTGTTAATTAGATAAGTAAGAAAACTAAAATATTGAATAGTGATAAAAAGTAAATAATGTAAAGGTTGTCATTAAGAGTTAAAAGGTTAAAAATTCAATTTTAAAAATTTTAAAAACTACAAATACGTTATAAGTATTAAAAAAGTAAAAATGCCAAAATTAGAGTAAGAGTAATCAATACAAAAAACCCTTAACGGGTTAAAAGTTTGTGACGCAGCACTGTACTTTATGGCTATAAGAATTAGAAATACGGGTCTTAAAAATAATGATATCAAATTTTCAGTGACGCTTTGATATTAATTAAATTATACATAGATTTTCTTATTTGAATTTGCTTTTTCCTTTTATTTATATTTACAGTGTAAACGTTATTTTCAACATAAAATAATATATAGCATTTACTCATTGATACCTTTCCATTCACATCTCTTATACTACGAAAGCATGTGTTTTAAAAGAAATTATATGAAATTCCAGTAACGCAGTGGTGTTACATTAAGTGATTTGTTTTTAAATTTCTCTGCAATTATTTTGTTTTGCATATTAAAGTATATGTGCACATTGAAATATTGCTTTTAATTTTCAAATACGCTGTCAAATATATCACTTTCATTAAGCTTATACTATGTACTGAAATATATTTATTTCAATGAATTGTTCTATCTTTTGCGTCACGCCATCCAAAACTGAAAAAAATTTCACAGTTTTTTTCTTTGCATCACGATATCTATTTGCATGCATTTTCAATTTATTTGGATGAAATGACACAAAGTAAACATTTCCATATATTTTACTTACAGTTTTGGATGGCGTGACGCAAAAGATAGAATAATTCATTGAAATAAATATATTTCAGTACATAGTATAAGCTTAATGAAAGTGATATATTTGACAGCGTATTTGAAAATTAAAAGCAATATTTCAATGTGCACATATACTTTAATATGCAAAACAAAATAATTGCAGAGAAATTTAAAAACAAATCACTTAATGTAACACCACTGCGTTACTGGAATTTCATATAATTTCTTTTAAAACACATGCTTTCGTAGTATAAGAGATGTGAATGGAAAGGTATCAATGAGTAAATGCTATATATTATTTTATGTTGAAAATAACGTTTACACTGTAAATATAAATAAAAGGAAAAAGCAAATTCAAATAAGAAAATCTATGTATAATTTAATTAATATCAAAGCGTCACTGAAAATTTGATATCATTATTTTTAAGACCCGTATTTCTAATTCTTATAGCCATAAAGTACAGTGCTGCGTCACAAACTTTTAACCCGTTAAGGGTTTTTTGTATTGATATCATTACTTTTTAGGGGTTAATGATCAAAACGTAAAATTAAAGGAGCATGGTAATGAGTTATAACACTGTATTAAAAGTGTTGTTTTATAGGTCATACTCGAACAAAATAACAAACTAAATAAAATTTCAAAATTTTATAAAAAGTGATAAAAAAGATGGGCACATGCAACATTACAAAGGCATAATATAGTACATTTTAAAAATGACAAAAAATTCTTATTTATATTTATTTGTTATTATAATTTTTTAGGTATAGATTTGATTTAAAAGAGAAAAATAAATAATAATAGAAAAATCTTTAAAAAGTGAAAATTTTATAATGGTAAATATTTAAGTAGTATAGTTTGTTATGAATTTAATTTTAAAAAAAATCTTAATCTATTCAAAATTTTATTATAGCTTAACATTTTGTAATTTATATATTATATATACTAGAAACTTAATGAGCAAATTAATTATTTTCAAATTCTGTTTTAAAAATTTTTTTCAATCCGTAGTTTAAGTGATTTATCACCTAATTTTGAAAAAATTACAAATATTTGCATATGATTATCATATTATTTGTCATTTTTATGAAAATAAAGGAAAAAATTTTTGTTGTTGCAATCACCTTTTAAAATAGAACCAATTTTGAAAGTTAACAACGTATCAGCATGAAAACAATGTAAATACAAAGAATATTTTTGATAAACAAATGTCATATAAAATACAAGTACCTAAATAAATAACTCATTTAATATATATATTAAAAAAAGAAAAATATTTTTTTTTATTTATTTTTTTTTTTTGTGTTTATTTTTGACACTTTCCGATAGATGGAGCCAAAACGATTATTTGATATTCAGTATTTCAGATGGAAGAAAAGAAATTCGTCCGCGAAACTGCCGCATCACGGTATTTTCGGAGTAAAAAATAGTTCGATTTTTAAACTGAGTTACAAAAAAAAACAAGAGTTTTCCTAGGGAAAAGGGAGATGTCAGGCACATCAGATAAAAGCGATTAATATCATATATAAATTAAACTAAATTCGCTCGAGCCATATTCGAGAAAAAATTCTTACACATTAGGCCGTCCATTTATAGCTTAAATGAGCCAATTCATATCTCGAAATATATTGCACGCAGAAATGTAGCGATTTCAGGGTAGAATCAGACAGAAGGTGAAAGACTATTTTGAAATTATCAGAACATAACCTCCCATATTTCCTGAGATATTAAGTGTCGGCTTTCAGCGGTTTCTTTGATCTTTAAATTCGTGTATATATAAGTGTCACAGTTTCGTTCGTTTTTCCGTTTCCGCTGAGTGTCGTGGCGTTCGTTTGTTTTTGCGCTTGCGTCACTTGAGACTCTGTCGAGTCTCTTGATTATAGTTAACATGTAAATGGATTGGCGAGAGCACAGTGTCGTTCATACTGAAGAAATACACAAATGAGATAAAATGCGAATTCGGTTGAAGACAAAACATTCAGTCATTAAATAAATTCCTTAGGAACAAAAGTCCGGTATTGACTTAATTATAAATATGCAATGCATAAAAAGGACGAATTAACTTTTTAAAAACTTTAAAATACCTTTGACAATCCTTTTACTTGAGCAGCTTTGATGATATATTTCGACTTGCATAAAATTCGCAGTCATCTTCAGATGTTTGTTTTGCTGCTCTACTGATCTTCGTCTTCATCCTCTTCCACATCATCCTCTTCGTCTCCTACGTCATTCTGTCGTCGATATTTATTTATTACATGTTGCCAATCTTTAGCTATAATGCTATGCTCTCCCTCATTTACTGCAGTGTTAGAGGTTAATATTTCCAAGGTTTCTCGTTTTAGTGCGTAGTTATGTGAGTTATAAGGTGCTATTTTAATGATTTTTACGGTGTCAGGTATTATAGGGTTAGTTTTGTGCGTACATGATAAAGCGGTGGAGCATCTATTGTATTTAAGATCGCTAATGTGTTTTATTTCCCTGTCTTTAATTTTTCTTTTCGTCATTCCGATATATGAAGCAGGTTTATTATTATTTTCTAAATCAATTGTAATTTTGTATATCCCTGGGGTTTCTTTAGGGTTTATAATGTCTTTTTCGTTCCGAATTCGTTGTATAATGTTTCTATTGGGTTTGATGGGTATATGTATATTATTTAGATCCTTCGCTTTTAATTTTGTTCGCTATGCCGTTACAGAATGGTATGGAAGTGGTGAATTTAGGTTTAATCTTTTGGGCGTCATTAATTTTATTGAGAGTTTTTAAGCGTTTTTGTACTAGAGAGTTACAATATCCTGCATGTTTAGCAATGTTTTTTATGAATTTTATTTCGGTGTTAAATAGATTTTTATTTCAGCAGATTAGGATGGCGCAATCTATGTATGAGCGTATGGCAGCGGTTTTGTATTGGAAAGGGGTCTTACATTTATTATGAATAATTTCGTTATTATTTGATATATAGTTTTGGATATAAAATTAATTTGTAAATAGTTTTGAATATAAAATTAACTTCTGCTATTTAAGATGTGAAGCTAGCATTACTTGTGGCTTGCATTTATATATTTTTTATTAAGTTGATGCTCGTCGTTTGCTTCAGCAATGCTTTTACTTTTAGTAATAAAGTTTTTTTTCGCCATGCAAGCGATGTAGTTTTTCTAGTTTAATATCAGTAATGCATCATGCTGGCAGTTTAATTCTCTGAACCAATTTATCTTTACTATAGTTTGCTTTAGATAAGTAATTTAATGAAGTTTTTTTTTTTTAATCTCTATGAAGCAGCTTCCCTCTAAGTTTGAAAATTAATGTTTATTTATTAACTCTTTAAATTTCTACTGTTAAGTTTAATTATGTTTTTCATATACACTTATGTTAAGTTTTATTGTTAATAAACTTCGTTATGTTTTTAAAACTTTCTGTCATCACTTTAAACATAATTTTACATACATATTAGTTTCTCCAACTTTCATAGACATCAGATATATGATAGCTTCCAATGCTTTCTATCTGCTTAATATTATATGTATTAGATTTTGGTTTATAAAGTTTTTTTTTAAACCTATTACCACCTCATACACCTACTGCATCCAATGTTGGTTTTAGTATCCGAGCAGCTCTTCCAATCCCATTTATAAATTCTATGCATCACTCCCGTCCCTTCTTTGTGGGTTTAGTACAAAATGCTCGCACTTCTGATTTAACGCTTCACGGTGCCAAGAAAAGTTGTATCGACAGTGCTGACCGTAATTCTACACAAATACGAGGTAAAAAATATGACAAAACTCTGCCCCTAGAAACAGCTTCTACTCTTAAATCGTCTGATATTCCAATTAACTGTCAAAAATTACCTGATTCTAAGTTTAATGTTTTTATAGAGAAAAATCTGTCTGAAAATACTCCAATCATCGACTTTCCCGCGAATTCTACAGATTCATCTTTTTCAAAGCCTGTTAAAAAAGTTCCGATTTCTGTTATAAATCAAGTTGATAGTACTATAATTTCTATGATTTTGAGTCCAAATTGTGTTATAAATCTCCAAAAACACCTCGAGTTTTTTAGTTAAAAATGTTGTTTTGTGTTCTAGAATTGACGATAAATTTAAAAGTTGATAAATCTGCTGAAGTTGAAAATACCCTTAAAAATGAAAATATGATGTTAAATAAGGAAAATCTCGCACTTCAAAAAATGATGATCAAAAAACAAACAAAATTTTGACAAAGTTTCTGTGCTGAAACGCACTTTGAAATCTGTGTCTAATAAAAATAGAGATATAATGCTTCAGATTAATGCTTTCCAAGATGATCAAAATCCACCTAAGAAAGACCTTCACAGACATAAAATACCTCCGATGTCCAATTCCTCTATTACCTCTGAGTAAATAAAACTAAATCACCGACTAGTGACTTAAAATATGAATGTCCTGTTTTTCCTGTATTTTGTGATTCACTTACTGTCAATCCTGATGCACTTGTTGAAGTCTGCCTGCCTGTGACAAATCTTATGCAATTCCAAAAGCGTTTTCTTAGTTCTCCAAGTTTTCATTCTGTCAAGAAACTATGTAAATCTGATTTAGACTGTATCCCGTGTAAAATCCGTTACCAAGATATAAATCCAGATAAAGTTACTCCCAATTTTTTTTTCTGATGTGTCCTATAAAAACTCTGATTTCCACAAGTCTGAAGCTCTTGCTGTTTATGCAAAGTTTCTCTTTCCTGCTGCCCTCAACAATTTCAAGCCCACTCCAGATTACTAGTTTCATGTCAAGAGTCCTCCTGATTCAGAGTATCCTGAAGTTCCTGATGACGACGTCTTTGAATTTCATCTGTGCTGACCACCCGAGATCCTCCAGCATCGCAGAAAAGCTGAGAAATAATTGTTATAAATTACTGGAGACATTCATTAATTTCTGTTTCTTTTTCAGTTTTCCCTTTTGTTTAATTATTTTTTTACTACTTTTCTGACTAATTTTTTTTTATCTGTCCTGTTAGTTTTTATCTACTACATTTTTTTTTGTGTGTGTGTGTGTGTGTGTGCTTATTTTAATGTCTAGAGATTATTTTAATTTTTTTCCCTATCTGTTTATCCTTTTTTAGCCGTCTGTTTTTTTTTCCCTCTCTGCTTTATTTTCAGATACGGCTCGTCAGGTGCCTCACAGTTGAATGTCCGAGTGGCAATTGGCTGAGGTTACCCTACTCTCCTGAATCTATCATTCTAACCTATAATCCATTAGGAATAGTTTCTGGAAACTGGCAACAGTGCTTCAGCCAAGATTCTTTTCAGAATTTGGCAAGAAGTTAAAAAGTTGTTGGATCCCGCGAGTTAAGTCACTCCAAGCTATGCGATGAGACACATCTGATTATCTCGCTGAGATCTTAGTACCCTCTGTTTTTTTCTTGCCCTACTGTTTGGTATTCTTCATAATTTTTTCGCACGTAGCTGCATTTCACGAAACAATTTTCTGGATTACTGATGAGGTTACTTCCTGCCATGCTGAAATTACAAAATGAATAGATAGTCCAGAGACATGGCATCAAACTTTTAGCCCTCAATGGAAATTGGTAAAAAAGTTATTTTAGGATGAAAGCAGCAGTTTCAATCTGTATGCCATGTAGAACCACTTGACCTTCAGGAAAAAATTTTTACAAGGTCGGGAGAAAAATTTTACAACGATGAATGCAGAGAAACGACTTTTTGAAGCACGATACATGCAGGTTTTGTTAACATTATTTAAATACAATTTGCGCAGAGACCATATGAAATAAAATGTTCAATGCGGGAACGATAGATCGGGGTTTCACTGCATATACACTAAGCGACAAAAAAAAAAAGCCGCACTTGGATGTTTTCCTTTTCGCCTTCTACAACTGCCAATTTTATCGTTTAAAAAGCAAATTTTCGAACAGATTTTACTATGTTGTCCTCCACATACACTTTAGCTTTGAGTCTAGTGTTAAAAACAAAATGCAATGTCAGGAAAATTGTAATTTTAGAATTTATTTCAAAAATGGTAAGAATAAGGCAGTTAACTATGCCACAAAAAGTATTAATTTTTAAATGAAAATCAAAAAATATTTTAATACGTGAGATGGCAAAATAATTAAATGCTAACGAAATATTGGTAAAATGAATTTTAGCAAAATATAAAATTTTTTGGCCGTTTAAACTGGGAATTTGGCTTTAGGCGGTCATGTTGCTCATCCAAGCTAGATAACCACAAGTTAAAATGCGAATGTTTAAAAAATCGATTTGTATCATGTTCAGAACTTAAAAAAGATTTTAAAAAAGTGTATAGTAAATTACTTTCTTCAAAAACAATGCGGAAACAATTAAACAAAGCGGGCTAAAGAACGGAAGATCTGCGAAAAAAGCCATTATTAAGGAAAAGAATTAGAAAAAACAATACTTTAGTTGACTAAAATTTAAAAACATTATCAGTTAATTATTAGGCTGAACTGGTTTTCTCTGATGAATCAAGTTTTCTTTATTTTGTGCAGTTGAAAAAAGCTAGAATGAAGACGAAAATGTGATCGACTTAATGAAAATCGCTCTTTTAAAACAGTGACACATTCTCCGTACATTATGGTACGAAGGTGCATAACTTTTCAAACACTCGGGGAAATTTTTATGCTCAAGGAATCAATTAATTCGAAATAAAACACAATATGCATAAAAGTGGTGCCTGACCGACTATTTTGGAGGTATCTTAGACATTTCCGTAAACAGCATTTCAAGATAATAAGGCACCTTACTACACGGCGTCTGTGGTAAGTTTATTCACTTCAAATTGTCAAAATTTCTTATGCATTCCCATACTTTTTTTTCACTTTAAGTTAAATACCACAAAGGATATAGTAGAATTTCTTCTTTAGCAGACATGGAAATGGTCAAAATCGCGATCCGCTCGAAAATGTTTCGTCTATAAAAAGGCGGGGGAGAGGGGAGAGGATTCGAAATTTGCAGCCTATAACTCTGCCAGAACTAGAAAAATTTATTTGTGATATTTGGCACATTGAAATTTCTGAGATTTATATTAAAACACTGTATAAAACTATGTCATTGCGCATTAATGCAGTAATTCCATATAAAGGTGGAATTAACCCAATGCAGAATACATATTTTTAATAAAAAATTGCTTAGATCTAACAAATAAATAGTTTTAATTCATATATTAAAATATAACTTGTTTATTTCATATAATAAATCATAATAGAATGCAAAGTGTATAGTTATTGCATTATGTTCAAAAAGAAAGTTTTATGCAGATTTTTAAAAAGTACTTCATAAAGTGCAATAAAGCGAATTATTAAATCAAAAATATACATAGGTATCATTTCATACCTTTGGTATTATGATAATAAGACAGTTTTATTTGTTTCAAACATTAATTTTAAAGTTATTACAAATAAAAAAGGTATAAGTCATTTTTTCTGCAGTGCTGCTTTTTTTTTTGTCGCTTAGTGTACATGTGCAATCTATTTTAAATTTTAAGAAAATAGAAAGTGCTGAAGAAATATGCACTATGATTGATTGTATTCAAAAGAAATTAAGATCGTTAAAAATGTTAAAATACGAATAAAATTAACTATTTGGTGTGTTTTTACAAATTGTAAAGTTTAAAAAACTCGATTTAGAGTCTAAGAAAGTCTTTGAATTGTTTAAAAAAATCAAAGAAGTTCCTACCTCAGATCAATTCATATAAATCTTAGAACAAAGAAAAACTGTTCTATTATGAGTCAATCAAAATTGTGTTACTGAATCAAAAAACTTTCTTTTTCACTTCTAAAACCAAAACTGTTTTAATAAATGAAAATGTTCAAAGCAGAAGCTGTGTAATTTGTTCAAATACTTCCCACCTTACATTTAAATGTGAAAAACTCTTACATTTAAACCCTTTAAAAAAAATTGTGCTTGCTAAATTTCTTAAATTTTGTAAATTATCTTGGGATGAAACCAAAACAGAATGTCATTCTACATATGTTTGCAAGTCAGAAGTATTCAAAATCCATTTGTCTGTATCAGACAGGAAGGAGGGATAAGAAGGTGCCAATAGTCATTAAGAATGCAGGTAATTTCATCTATTTCAGAAATAAAAGATCAAAATAAAAGTGTGCCTACTGAAATTAATTCTTCTACACATCTGAATACTGTGTTAAACAATCATTCTAATCAAAATAAAAAATATGTTTTGTTATCCACTGGAAAAAGTCTTTTACAAAGAGGAATGGGACATTGAGTACAATGCAATTTTTGATTTGGCAGCTAATTCACATATACTGTCGAAAAAGATAAGTGATCTACTTGGATCTACTACTGTTTCAGATTCAATGAAACAGAATTTCACAGGAAAATTGCATACAAGAATTTCGAATGAAAGTGATAATTTTAATGGGTCTATTGAATTCTTTATGATAAAATTATGAGTTTAACTCCAAGTGTTAATTTAAATGTCAACCATAAAATTCCTTAATTTTTTAAATTAGCAGACCCTTCCTTCTACAAAGCTTTAAAAAAAATCACACATTATTAAATGCAGCTATTTTCTTCAGAATAATGTGAGATAATGTGTTTATAAGATAAATAACAAATTGCTGTTTAGAAAAACAGAGTTCGGCTGGGTTGCAGGAGGGCAACTCTATGAAAGTTAATAATAAAAACTTGTGTCTTCTTTTAGAATCTCAGTAATAAAAGACAATCCATGTTTTTACAAAGATTAGTCAATGATAATTTTAAAACAAACAGTACAATATAAAAATGAGTGATAGTAGAAATGAGTAGACATGCCCTTACATAAACATTGGAAAGAACTATCAAATAATTTTCCTGTTGCAAAACAGCAATTTTTTTTTTTTTTTTGTGGAGATTTGAAGAGAGAGAGAGAGGGAGAAAAAAAACTACATTTACAATACTAAGAAATAATTCAGGATTATTTAAGTCAAGGAATAATTCAAAAAAGTCGAAAATCCTAAAATAAATGATAAATCAATTTATTATTTACTACTACACAGAGGTGTAAAAAAAAAAAAGAAAGCTGGGTCACAAGCTCAATGCATACAGTATTTGATGCAGGGTCTTATCAACTTAATGAACTTTCTCTAAATGATTCTCTTTGACTGGGTTCAAATTTATATCCAAATCTTCTAGACATACTGATAAATTTTAGATTGAATAAAATAGTTGTTATCTTCGGATATTCGTCAGGCATTTTTCCAAATTTGTTTAGCGAATAACCATAAGCATTAACAATTATCCTCATGTTGATGTAAGAACTAATCTTCAAGTTTGTCATTTCACCAGAATACTTTTTGAGGTTAATTCTAGCCCTTTGTTATTAGCAGCTACAGTCAAACATCACACAGAAAAATATAGAGATTAACCAACAACTGTGCAACACCTAGATTAATTTATGTACAGTCGGGGTGAAAAAAAATGCAGCACTCGACGTAACTTCATTGCTAATAGATGTAGAAAAATGTAATAGCTATCATTCGACTGGAAATTGTGAGTAGTTTCAGAAAATGAACTGAAATTTTGAACTGGGGGTCGTCTACATATTAAAACGTGCACCAACTTTGATTTTTTCAATGGTAATGCCCCATTTTTATTTTATATTTGAATTCCTGGGATCGCAACAACGCGAAAAAGTATATTGGTTGTATATTTTGCTTATTTTTTCACAGAGTTATAAGTGTTCAAAGTTTGAAGGGGCTAATGTTAAATTCATATTTCAAACTTTTATTAATATCTTCACAAAAAATAACTTGATCGATATAATTTTTTTTTTTTTACGAGATACAGTGAAGAAACCCAAACATAATCCATCATTACTTTTGATTCTGAAAAATATTTTTAATTTTGAAAAATATTAATAAATTCATATTCATAAAAATTATGAATTATGACCTATATTAATTTTTACATAAAATGAATCCTAATGCTGAAAAATATCGGTGTGCAAATTTGCAGCTCATTCCAGTTATTAGTTTTCAAGATATAAATAAATATTTCTTTTGGAGTGGTTTAGGGAGCCGTCTCTTATAAAGTTTTGCATGAGATAACGAATCAAATCTTAAAAAATAACAAAGAAAATTAAACAAAATATTTTTATTTTTTATTTATGGACAAATTATATAACAACAACGTCAAACGCAAAGAAATGAAACAAAAATGATGATTTTTAGACATAAGTGTTAGCATCAAGAATTCCTGTTTTCTAAAGATGACAAGCCCGCCTTCATCGTTCTTCAATACAGAAAAGAAAAGTAAATGTGACATTGAGTATTCGTGTTAAACCCCTTATTTTATGTTGACAAAAATATATACAAGTGGTATTTACTTCATCGATTACTGGTGAAAATTTTCGAATCTTTTAAACGAGCACTTGAAGAAAAAAAAAAACTAAATAGGCGGGGTTTACTGTTTTAAATAGAAAAATTGGAAAATGTAAAAATTGTCTATTAAAAAAAAAAAAACGAATGGAATTGGAATACAAGACAGACTTGTAAAATTGTTTCTTAACTACCATTATAGTTAAAGGTTTAATCATTTGCTACATATATTGCTTTATTTTTATTTATTTATTTTGTAAGGGGGAGGATTATTATTTTAAGGATACTTTAGTCTTTAAAATTTTAATAATATATTTTAACTTTATATACATATTTTTAAATATACTTTTATAAATATATTTTAACACTTTTTGCGACCGCAGGATTTTGTAATTTTTACAGTAAGATCTGCCTATTCTCTCAAAATAAAGTATTTCAGAACAACTTTTCTGTATTCACAATTAAATTACAAATGGATAAACAGTATAATTATATTCTTTCTAATCAATATATTTCTATCCATAGTATATTTTATTGCAAAAATATGAACACTGGGTACACATCTAAGAAATACGTAACACACAAATTACGAAAGAAACGCCCACTGACAGAGTTACAGATTTTCAAATGACGTGAATCGACATCAGCAGTTGCGAAAGGGTTAATTAAAAAATTATATTTTCATAGAAATTATAAAACGAATCGCACAGTTCCAAAGAGTTCAATTGATCCAAATCTGGTAAGTGTGATTAAAATTGTCTAATATTTACTTCATGAACCCTTACAATAATTTATCCGAAAAGATTTAGTTTATGTGTTGTTGTATATATATATCAATATTATTTCATTTCGTATTTTATGTTACACCTACGAAAGAAAATTTAAGCTTTATTGGTGATCCCTACAGCCATGATAGACACATTTACTTGAAAACTATTGCACTTTTTTCAAAGAGTACAGTCTGGACAAAATCGCAAGTGTAATGTATTTAAATAGACCTAAAATTATTTAAAAAAGTACTGAAGTATATACAAATCTAAGAAACTGAATTCAGAGTAATTAAGGAACTGGTAAAAGGTCAATATTTTTATTAATTTTTATAATTCTTTCTTTCCTGAAAGATTTCCGGTGTAAAACATTAAAATGTTGTCTATTTCTTATAGGATCTTACATTTACTGATAACCCCCTAACACATTTTTTAGTATAACTCTATAAATACTAAAGATAAAGCATACAAACAGTATACTTTTCCGCACTGCCACACTCTCAGAAATTCGAATATGAGGTCAAAATTGTGTGTTGCTATTGAAAAAATTAAAGTTGGAGCTCATTTCAATATGTAGATAACCCCTAATTTAAAATTCGACAGCATTTTCAAAAAGTGCATTTAATTTCCTGTTGAATGGTGTCTATTAAATTTTTCTGCGTCAATTAATAATGAAATTATAGCGAGTGCTGCAATTTTTTTTCCCCAACTGTACATCAATGATTAGATTACAGGTTAAGATACTTCAGAAGGATCACTTAAAATTTCTAGCTCTGCAAAGAAAATCATGAAAGAAGCAGGAGCCGTATAGAGGAAATGAATGATCAGCAATAACTCATCCTTGATCAACACATCCTACAAGAAAGCCTCCGCACAGGGTGAATGACGTCACGGTAATGGACCTCCGTTCTTAAGTGAAAAGGAAAGTCGTTGCAATGGTTAATTCCAGTGTTATAAAACATGGACAATTTTATTTTTAAGAAGAAAGAAGGACAATTTTAATATTGATTATGTAATTGTAGGATTTAAACCTTTAACTCCGATCATTGAGCATTATTATATTCTTTTCTCATTGTGAAACATGTAACAATCTGATACAGAGAAATTATATTATTGAATAAAATAAATAAAATATGTTAAGTCAATTTCTTCTCAAAAATTTAAATTATTCATTTATTATTTTATATTGCCAATTAAAAATTCTTTTATATTTCAAATTATACAGTATTAACGTATTCCCCCGCCCCTCTTTTTTATACGTTGAAAAAAAATTCAATATATTTATTTAAATTTAAAGCAGAACTGATTATGAATTAATCTCCGAATCAAAAATTTTATCCATATGGTTATCCATATGAAATATTTCCTTTATAGTTAAATTATCAATCTAATTTAAACGGGATTTTAGAAATTATTATTATTATTTAATTATAATGAAGAATTTTGTGTAAGGTGATATTTTTCGCGTTTGTTTGCTCGTGGATTATTATTATATTGTAACATACATTTCGTTAAAAAAATGATAGCTTGCTTTATGATTTTATGATATATACATATAAGAAAACGTCTTAAAAATGCCACATAAATGTGTGGAACCTACATGTTGATGCAATTCTAAAATGGACCTCGAGTAAAAGCTTTTAACTTTCCATGGGATCAAGAACTCAAAAAAATAAATAAATAAATAAATAAAAAAGATATGGAGCATTAAACAGAAAAATTTTCAGATAACAAAACATTCATTCTAAGGTAAGCCAGATTCTTCAATTATTTCTTTAATAATTTAATGTAAAAAATTACCCTATGTGTTTTACACAAATTTATAATGTCTTTTTTTATGATGTAAATTTTATAACGAAATATTATACTAAAAATTAACGTAATATTAATGTAATAATAACGCTGTATGATAATAATTATTTATCTTAATGTATAAAGTGATATAAATTAGTAAAAATATTGAATTATAACTTTAAAAACTTCTTTGCAATAGCAGTCTTAAAGAAAATTTTGTTCAGAACATTTATTAATAATTTTGTAAAATAAGATAAATTTTATCAAGGTGATGAAAAGCATAGTGAAAAGACAAATTGTTTAGAAATTTACCTATAATAATAAGTAATCGAAGTTTAGAAAATAATAATAATAAATAGGTATAATAATAGCAAAAACTACTTTTGAATATTTATCGGTAAAAATGTTATGATAAATTATGATAAAGTAACCTTTTTTTAAAAGAAAAAAAAATTACATGTCTATGTACAAGTATATTATTATTATTATTATTATTACGATACAAAGTATTTCTCATAATATTTATAAATTTTTTCATAAATTTTTTCTTCCATATAAATTATTTATTTCTGGGGGAATACCCTTTTAAATTTTATATAAAAAAAAAATGTATTTAATTAATATTCTAAATTGGCCAAATATATATATATATATATATATTAAATTATTTAATTCCTTTACAATACTCAGCAAATGAGAGAAAGATGAAAATACCAACAATGAATTTAATAATTAGATGTATTACGTATAAATGTATTGTCACAATCACCATTTAAGTAAAATTCACTGATTAGTAAAAACATGTTAAAGTACTTACACAGAAGAGAAATAACTTATCACTGAAGCCTAAACAATGAGTTAGTTGTCGTAATCCATTAGTCCAGTAAATTCATGCAACACAAGATAAGAATTGAAAGAAATTAACCAAAATGACGATTGAAATAAAAAGGAATGCATGAAGGAAAAATAGAGTTAAAAATGCTGAAAACCAGTACCGTTCTCATCAGGAAACTAGCAGTACTGTCAACAAGGTATGCAAGATTTCGAATGTTGTATAGCTTTTTCAGCAATATACAACACTAGTTTCAATCTTGCATAAAAAAAAAGAAAGAAAGAAAAAAGGAAATTGGCTGAAAAAAAACTTAACCATAATGAAAATTTGAATTCATGAAAGGTGCTGGCCACATGTAAATCAAATCCAAATCGAATAAAAATCCAGGCGGTTGCCAAAACGAACAAACTGAAAAGAAATAATTAAAAGTAGAGAATCGATTAATCGAAATAGTTTCTGAAATGAAATAAATGTAAGCATGAAGTGATAAATATTGTTCTTAAAATTTAAAAGCTGAAATCACAAAAAAAGAATATTCTAGAGGGAAATTTAAGTATAAAGAAGATTAATACGATTTTTACTGTATGGCATACGTTCGACTCAACGTATGAGTGCGCCATCTAACGTGGAAAAAATAAGTTACTATTAAGTGATTTAAGAAAAAGTGTACGATAGAAGTTCTATTAATAGGAGTGTAATTTATAGTCTTAAGCTAACAGAAGAAAAGGCCAACAAGTGATGATAAAGTTATTATGATTAGGAAATTGGTGAATAATTTTAATTTTAAAAATTATTATTGTTATTAATATTATTATTATGAAATAGGAAATTGGTGAATAATTTTAATTTTAAAATTTTAATAATTATTATTGTTATTAATATAATTATTATTAGTAATTATAGTCTTAAGCTGACAGAAGAATAGGTCAACAAGTGATGATAAAGTCATTATGATTAGGAAATTGGTGAAAATTTTTTAAATTTTAATAATATTATTCTTATTAATATTATTATTATAAATATTATTAAATAGGAAATTGGTGAATGATTATAATTTTAAAATTTTAATAGTTATTATTGTTATTAGTATAATTATTATTGTGAAGTATTATTAGTATTTACGTTTAGTATGAACACATCAAATTTGAATGAGATCTAAGTTTTTTTTTTTTTTTTTTTTTTTTGATAATTAAGCAAATAATTTATATATTGTTGAAACTTAAACAATATCAACCAGAAAGAGATGATGTATCCTGCAATTGCAATAAGACCAGGCTTCTATTTTTTTTTTTTTTTTTTTTTTTTAATATTTTAAATTCATCAACCCACCCAACCAACCAGCCAGCCAAACAACGCCACCCTTCCTCCTTAATCAAACATCTGCCCTCCCATCCGCCACATTTTAATTATTACTTTTTTTTTTTTTTTAATATAGAAATGTACACATACATATATATATACATATACACAAATACATTTTTTTTTTTTTTTTTTTTTTTTTGAGACAATGAACATTTATTGATAAATAATCGAATAAATAAATCTTTTAGGATAACCCATAGCAGTAGCAGTTTTAATTAAATTGTTAATATTCTTGTTTTTGTAATGAGATGAAAAAAGTATGTTGATTCGAAATAGATGATTAAGAATTATATTTCTGTATACAGATAAATGAAGACAGGAATTAAAATGTGTAAATAAATTTACTTTAAAACAGAAATCTTTGCGTTTATTATATAGATCAGTAGATATTTTACCATCATTTAATTTAAGTTGTAAATCTAAAAAGCTTATACAATTGTTGTTAATATAATTATGTGTTTGTGTAAGGTGAGATGGATATTGAAATTTTAATAAAGATGGAGTAGAATTATTAACATAAAAAATTATAATATCATCAATGTATCTATAAATACTGACATTATCATTACAGAAACTTTGTTTATAATGGTATAGATATAAGTCAGCTAACAGACTTGAGCTACAGCCCCCTTGTGGGATACCGACCTTTTGGATATAAATAGTGTTGTTATGTAGAATAAAATTATTGTGAATAATAAAATTTAAAAGAGTTTTAAAGGAAGCTGCACTAAAGTATTTAGGAAGAGAAAGTTCACTTTTAAAACGCAAATAAAGGTTGTAAATAATTTGATGAAGATCAGTTAAATTAATATTATTAAACAAGTCAGCAAAATCATAAGTAATAATATCATTAACATTGTTCAGAGTTTGTACAATTTCTCTGAGTTGATAGCTATTTTTAAGACAATAGAAATTGTTGGATTTACTAATGAAGTTATAAATTTGTTTAAGAATATCAAGGAGGATTTTATTAGCATTATTGTTATATGTATTACAACCAATAGTAACAGTTCTGAATTTAATAGGATTTTTATGAAATTTAGGAATAAGGACAATATAAGGATAATTGAAATTATTAAATGGAAGCTTTAATAATTTATAAAAGTTATGAATTTTTCTATTATTAATTTTAATGTCACTACAGGTGGGATGAAAGTTAGCACTTGAAGAAATGGTTTTTTCAAGTAGAGAAAGATAATATTTTTCAAGTATGTTGTTTAATAAAATCTGAATAAGCAATTTTTTTTTTAATCATTTGAACATAATTTTGATGGAAACAACTTGTTAAATAGAAAATATGACAACAGTAACAAATAACAATAATAACAATAAAATTAAATTAAATTAATAGAATAAATAAATAAAAATCCATGTTATATAAATTATTATAATTTTTGAAAATGCTAGAATCTCACCAGTTTTAAATTATTAATGATGATCCTGGTAATGTTAACTCATTAGACACATTCAGAATTTATATTTCATTTTATCATTAATAAATAAAAAAACTTTGAAGAAAAATTCGTGCCTACTTTGTTCTCCTGAGGAAGCGTCATGATTTCTTTTTATAACCTGAAACAACTGTTGCAAATTTTTGCATTTTATGGTGTTTATACAAAGTTTTTTACTTGTTATTTATTATTGCCATTTCAGTGGTGCTTTTTGTTACAAATTTATCACGAAATATGTTTAAAATATATTTTACATTAATATATATATATATATATATATATATATATATACACTAATTTATTTATTTAAAGTATATTCTATATATAAAAATAAAATGGAACTATTTTATTTCTATTAATTGATCCTTTTAAAAATATGCCTTGTTTGATAATTAAGTAATGATTTCTTTCTTTCTTTTTTTTTTTTTAAATATAAAATAATAACTCTGTTTCTTTTATAAAGTTTTAAAATATATATTAAGAAGACAACAATCAAATATTCACATATCTTAATAAATTAAAATTAAATTATACAAAACTCAACTCTGTTTACATTTTAACAAATCGTACTTATGTATTCTGATCTCTTACTTTTAAAATGATCAAAAGGAATTGAAAATGCATAATGAAACTTGTTTATTTTAATTGCAGAAAAATATTTGTTAATCAAGAATTATTTAACATACTTCATTGATATAAAATAAAGGTTTTTTAAAATTTAAAATAAGGTATAAAGAAAAGCAGAAATAAAAAAAAATAATTATTTTGTTTATGTTTTGAAAGTTAATTCAAATAAATTATTTGATTTAAGTATTCCAATTATAATTAAGTGGTGTCACAAACTGAATTAGATGAAAAAAAATCTGAGTGATTTTTTTTTTTCAAATCAATTTTCAGTTACTGCTGAGAAAATTCTATTGTATAATGAAAGTTTAGGCATAACTTTTGTAACTGACTGGTAATTTTTTGATTAAAAAAAAATAATAATAAAATAACTTAGCTAAATAATATATATATATATATTATTAAACTTAAAAGTATATTCTCACAGAAATAAATAATTTATAATTTATATTAAAGGAAAAATCTATGAACAATATGAGAAATAGAAATATTTTGTATCGTAATAATAATAATAATAATAATATATATGTATTTGTACAGACATATACATTTTTTTTGGATTTTAAAAACATTATTTTATCATAATTAAGCATAATATTTTTACCGATAAATATTCAAAAGTATTTACTGCTATATATCTATTTATAATTATTATTTCTAAGCTTCGATCATTTATTATTATAGGTAAATTTCTAAACAATTTGTCTTTTCACTATGCTTTTCATCACCAAGATAAAATTTATCTTATTTTACAAAATTATTAATAAATGTTCTGCTCAAAATTTTCTTTAAGACTGATTGCAAAGAAGTTTTGAAGTTATAATTCAATATTCTTACTAATTTATGTCAGTTTATATATTAAGATAATTATTATCATACAACGTTATTATTACATTACTATTTCGTTATAAAATTTACATCATAAAATAAAGACATTATAAATTTGTGTAAACATATTTCACATTAAATTCTTAAAGAAATAATTCAAGAATCTGGCTTACCTTAGAATGTTTTGTTGGCTTTAAATTTCTCCATATCCATTTTTGGGGGGAGGTTCTTAATCCCGTGGAAAGCTAAAAACATTTACTCGAGTGTGTGTACCGCACATTTATATGGCATTTTTAAGACGTTTTCTTATACGTTATGTGTATATCATAAAATCACAAAGCAAGCTATCTTTATTTTGTAATGAAATGTATATTAAAATATAATAATAATCCACGTGCAAACGAACGCGAGAAGGCCACAGATTACCGATTACTGACGACCGACAGTGGAATTTTAGTTCACAGTACGTACAAGTACAATGCTTGCAGGACTGGTTTGGTTGTGAATAAGGACGATAGAGCGTGACGTCAGTGCCTCAATTTTAGTCAGTGCGTTGGCTTTCTTGTAGGATGTATTGCCTTGATGTGCCAGTGAGCGGTAGAAGGATTCGACACTTACCCAATTGACACCTCCATTAACTTAAGACCAACATTAGGTATATCTTGGCAAGATGATTGTTTGACCTTGGACACTAAAGGAATTCTTGAATTTGTTCCATCTTGTTTTAAAATCATAGCCTATTTTTCCATATGAATCAGGACTCTTTTTTTTTTTTTTTTTTAAGGCATGATTTTTAGATGCCAACATGTATCAAAATTACTACAGTGAAATGGTTTACAGCCAAATCAGGGATAAAAATAGCATCACTAAGACAATTTTGGGAGAAAAAAAACAACAAAAAATCCGAGATTGTGTGTAATATGGTTTTTAGGTCAATTTATCTGCACTGTCCTAAACTTGAATGTGATGTCGGTTGAGGTGGAAGCTTTAACCTTTAAATGCATAAAGATGTAGATCTGCATCGTTTAAAACCTCAATCTCTTTATGTAGCAACCTTCGCATAGTGTTTTTTGATTTTTTGATTTTAACTTTATCAAAACTATTTTATCATTTCCGAACACAACTAGAATCTTTGGCAGTTTATTTCTTTATCTGTGACAATTTTCATTGTTGGCGCGCTATCTGAGTATAATTTCATTTTGCCACGGGTGTTATGAATTATGACTATTTATATAAAATGTAATAAAAACACACAGGAAAATTTGTTTTTGGATAGAAACAAGGTAAGAGTAATGAATAATATTCATATTTTTGCATATACTGATAAATTTATACAAGAAAAATGTAGCAATCTAACATGCATTTACGGGTTAACAAAAATGGGAGACAACAGATCATGTACTTTATTTTTTTTAGCTAATCTTTTATATGAAAGAAAATTGGAAAATTGCACCCATGCAAAAATTTCTTTTTTATGTTAACAAACAAAAAATATATACATACTTCCAAAAGGATCAGTTCCATTCAGGCATTCTATAATCCAGTCAATGTCAGAACAGTCTAACTTAATTCTGAAACAAAAACACTTGTAAACGGTTTATGTGACGATGAGTTATAACACTAAAAGCATTTAGATACAATTATGTTCATTCTTGCACATTATTGTAAAAATAACAAAAATCAATTCAGAAGACTTCAAAACATATGATATACACTAAAATCTCATAGTCAAATCATAAGTAAAAATATAGATATTGTTACAAGTTTGTAAATAATTCGTAATTATTTTTATGTAAATTCATTCAAAGAGGCTTAAAAAGGTAATAAAATGTCAATTTTCTGCATTTTTAGTTCTTTTTTGAATTAAAATAGCTAATTATCCCTTAAAAACACATTAGAAGCTCAAATAACAGGGCTGCCACTGAGTTAAGACTCTAAAAATAGTTGCTTTAGTAGCTTTCTATATGAAAAATAGTCTCCAAAATAGTCTCCTTATGCAAAAAATAGTTGCCAAAAATAGTCTCCTTTTTCCTGACTTTTTTCGTTTCACTATTTATTAGAAAATCGCAAATCTAAACTCTAAAAAGTCTGAATGGCTATAACTAGATATTTTCACTATATTAATTATTATTCATGAGAAAATACACACAGATTATAAGCTTAATAATATTTTAATAGTTTAAAAAATAATTAACTTTATGTTACATAAACAATTACTAATAGTGTATTGAACTTCATGAATCTAAATGACTACTATTTAGCAAAATGCAAAATAAGGGGGGGGGGGGATATATTTAATACAATAATTACATACATAATTAAATATTTCAATAATTAGTTTTTGTTTTGCTTTTTTTAGTTTTGGCTATAGAAGTCAATTAAATTAGATTTTCTCTTATGTACAATTTTATTAATTTTGGTTGCTTCTTTCTCATGTTATCTTTCTTTTTGTCTTAGTTTTTCAGCAGCTTCTAATAATCCTTGAGCAATTCTTATTTGAACAGTGTCACTTCTTTTTATGGCCTCTCTTAAACGTTTGCTGAAGATTCAGGCATGAGAGTTCAGAAAATTAAAAAAAAGAGGAAACACGCGCGTTAATAAAATTTATTTTAAATGAAAAATAACGTGTGCGGGGAAAGCTATACAAATGTGTTCATCACGGAGTAATATTAATAGGAGTTGAAGGTCCTATGGGAGAAATCTACGAAACTGATGTAAATTTTTGGTAAATATTGAGGGCGCCACTTGTCATTACTCCCTATCTCGGCGCGAATATAATGTTGTTTTCAATAGAATTTTGCCGGAGTACATTTTAATTTTTTGTTTTAAGCAATTTAATTTTTTTGTAAGTGCTTAAAACTGCATAATTCAGATGTTTCAAAGTAAAAACTTTCTCAACAAAAAATTATCCTAAGCTTGATGTTGGTAAAAAAAAAAGTAATGCAAAAATCAAATCGCTAGAAACTTATTTACTACATTTTTTTTATACGTCAAATATACTAATAATGAAAAATTATAAGACCTCTATAAGATATCCATAATAATCTACATTTTCAAACGACACAATACAAATGATCTCTATTCTTCGGTTCACAAGGATCGGCATTTTTTAAAAGTTCTCTTTCAAAGTAAAATTAGTATAAAATGACTCTTAAAAAAACATGTCGCTTAGAATACCCTATTTAATGAAATTTGCTTTCAATCGAAATTTTTTCAGCTTGATATTATTTTTTAAAAAAAATAATTAAAACGAGACATTTCCCCATTGAATAACATTGCGAAAGCTGGAGAGAAGGAAGTATTGAATGCTGGCGCCATCTGTAAACACTGGAAAACAACATCACAAAATTTTAGCGTTACCTTCTTCTCCTGTCTTTATACTCCGTGGTGTTCATAAAATTTATTTCAAATGAAAAAATAATGCTCACAGGAAAAAACTATACAAAATATTTTAAAAGTGACAAATAAAACTAAAAAAGAATAACACATCAGCACAATAGAACATGTATTAAAAAAAAAAAAAAAGCATTAACTAACAATCAACATTTAATAACATTGACTGGTGGTAGAAAATGAGAAAGAGGGAGGGGTTAAAAAGTAGTTCATGAGTGAGAAATATTAAACACAATTCTTCTTCTTTATGGGTTCTAGAATATCATAAAGTAAGTTTAAAATTAATATTGAAATTTTTGTTGTAGATGGATAAATATTCAAAAATAAAAGGCTTCCCGCAGAATGTTTGATTGGCGATGGTTACAGGGAGGACAAAACAAATTACATGAGTGAAAAATATTGAATAATTCTGTTCTTTTATATGTTATAGAATATGATAAAGCACGTTTAAAATTAATATTGACATTTATATTTTGGATGGAAAAAGATTGAGAATCTAAAGTTTTTCGTGGAGCGCTTGAACACTGATCGTATTGGAGTTTGATTTTAACAAAATAAAAAATCGCGAAATTAACAAAAATCACAAAAAAGCAGAAAATCACGGATCCGCGGAAAATTCTCATGCCTGAAGATTGCATTTCTTGATGTTCTTCATTCAAAGATTTAGCTTTTTTCTCCATGCTGTTGATTCCTTTCCTTTTCTAGTTCTTCTTTTAAGATTTCATATTTCTTCTTTTTCTGCAGCTTCTTTGAACTCCTTTTCTTTAGCTTTTTTTCTGTTCCTCTAGATATGCAACACACGCATTGCTTGCATTATACGTTAAATTCAAAAGATTTTTTTGTAATAGGGATTTTAGTCACATCTTCATATTTATTTATTGCGTCTCTAACAGTGAGCCTAGCATTTAACATTTTTTCCGACATTGATGCTTTTTCTTCTGAGAGTACCCTGAAACATAGAGAAACCCCTCTCAATATCACTATTTCCATGTGATAAAGCTAAGCAGGCTTTCACAAAAACTTACAAGCTGGGAAATTTCATTTTGCCTGCTGAATTTTTTTCATAAATGATATTTTTCCAGAAATGGTCTATTCTTGATTGAGATAGATCATAATTATTCGCTATTATCAGAATATTCGAATATTAAACTCTTTCAATTCTACTTCTAGAATATAATAAAGCAAATTTAAAATGAATATTATCATTTATGTTGCAGATGGATAAAGATTGGGAGACAAAAAGACTTCTGCAGAACATTCGATTGCCAATTGTTAGTTGGAAATAAAGGGCGGGGGGGGGGGGGGGGAATAACCACATGAGCAAGAAATATTTAACAATTCTATTTCTTTATAGGTTCTAGAATCACATAAAGCAAGTTTGAAATGAATATTGACATTTATGTTGTGGATGGAGGAAGATTGGGAATCGGGAGCTTTCGTAGAACATTCGATCGCCGATTGTTCAATGGGGTTTCTTTTTATAAAACGATATATATCTGTGACTTTTTTAAAAATGGAAGAAATAAACCTGCAGAATTACTTGAATTAGACAAAAAAAAAAAAAAAAAAATTGCGTATTTCCGCGAATTTGCGGCAAAAATCACCTAAAAATTCGGGAGTCTCCAGAATTTTTCGGGAGAGTTGGCAGCTATGTAAACGAACTATATTCGCGACTTTTTTTTAGAAATGGAAGAAATCAATTTAAAATCGGAAGCCGGCAGATTAAATGAAAAATCTGAAAACTTCCTTTAAAAACAAAAAAGTTGGCAGCTATTCATTATGATGCTTATGATAGATTTAAATTAACAACTTTAGAGTGAAATGAGAGATTTGTAAAAATATGCATACAAAGTGGAAAATTTAATTGACTGCTAAAAAATTAAAATAATTTGATATATATATTTTTTTTTTTTAATTCACTTCTATTATAGTTTCGTCAATATTTAAATATTAGTCATTATAATTTAAATTAACATCTCTAATATGAAATGACACGATTTAAACAATAAAAATAATAATAAATAATAAAGAGTATTTTTTATTCTTTATATGCTTTGGATTATAATAAAACAAGTTTAACATAAATACTAAAATTTTTATTGTGGTGCGGATGGAAAAGGATTAACTATCAAAATATTTCAATGATTTATTCTTTTCTTTTGAATGAGACAGCTTTATTATTGTCGGGAACTCCCGCTCATTCTTCTGCTTTGAGAACAAAATGCCTTTCCAGACAGATGGGCGCCTCTTTTTCGAGAAAGGTGCTTTTTTAGAATCGGAAGCAGAACGGAAAGGACCTTGGACTGAGAAGGGCTACGTTAAGATCGTTGTGTTTACAGACGCCTCGGTCCTAAAACAGAACTAGAAAAACCTTCAGAATTTTAATTAAGAATGAACATTTATCAGAACTGATTAGAATTTAAGAAATTAAGATTTAGTTTAATTACCTATCTGTAAATAGCTTTTGTTTCTGTTTTCGTCTTAATTTTACGTGTATGCTAAAAAGCATTAAACTTCTGTTTTCATATTTAAGCAGTGCTACGTTCATGGAGTTTAGTTTCTTTAATGGATGATAGTTGCCCCATCCACACCCGGACTTTTGGATTGGAAGTTTTCAGGTGAGACCCATCCATATCTTATTATTTAAGAAGTGAATATTATTTTAGAATAAATATTTTATTAGAAAATTTAAGTAGTAACTATAAGAAAAGAGTTAAGATTTGTAATATGCTGTATCGGGTCAGTAAGAAGAATATAAGTTTTAGATCAGAAATCTGGTACAGCCATATTATTTGGCATCCCTGCCGGGATGTGGGCAGCTATATATCCATTATTTATAATTGAAAGCTATATCCATTATTTATATTTGAAGAGATAAATAATATTATAAAATTTTAAATTTTTGTATTTATTATGGTTAATTTAGTAATAGCTAAAAAAGAAAGAGCTGTCATAAGAGACAGTATTAATAAATTTATAAATAAATTACAAACTTTATGCGACGATATAGATCCAGATGCTGTAGATTTAGAAGAGACTATTGAATTATTAAATGAAACTACTATGGATCTAAAAAGCAAAGATGTAGAGATAAAAACATTAACTCAAGAAAATCAATTAGAAGCCGAATTAGAAACAGCAAATGAATTCCGAGAGAAAATAATTACTTGGCGATTTCGAGCCAACAGAAAATTAAAAGAACTAAAGAAAAGTGAAAAAAGTTTTTCATCAATAGAAAGACCTATTTCAAAAGAAGCAATGCACATAAAATTACCACAGCTAAATCCAGTTAAATTTAACGGGAATGCAGCCGAATGGCTGACTTTTTGGTCGTCATTCGAAACGGCTATTCATAATAATGAAAGTTTAGATCCTGTAGATAAATTTAATTATTTGAAATCATTTTTAGCACCTGATCCCTTAAAATGTATAGAAGGATTCTCTGTTACTGCAAGTAATTACATAAAAGTAGTAGATATTTTAAAAGAAAGATATGGCAAACAAGACCTCTTAGTAAATGTACATTTGAATAAATTATTAAATATTGCCCCACTAAAACATTCAAGTGACATTAAATCGCTCAGGAAAATTTACGATGAAATCCAAACTAACATTAGAAGTTTAGAATCATTAGATGTTTCTTTGGATAGTTACGGCAGTTTATTGTCACCGATATTACTAAAAATATTACCTAAAGATTTAGCATTACAATTTAATATGGAATTTCATGGGGTTAATTGTGGCGTAAAAGATATATTATCTTTCTTAAATAAACAACTCGTATCGCGAGAATGCTTAATAACTACCAGACAAGAGGATAGCGGCGCCAGTCATTTCTCCCCCCGAGCTCAAAGATTAGATAATCAAAATCGTAGAGATGTTTTTCCCCCCCGCGTTAATAAATTTGATACTCAGAACCGGAAATTGCCTACTGCTTGTGATTTATTAAATGAGAATAAAAGTGATAGGTGTAATTTTTGCTCTGAATCGCATTTAAGTAACAAATGTGTCAAAACTCGCAATTTACCATTTGATGAAAGAGTTAATCTATTGCGTAAGAAAGGATTGTGTTATTTATGCCTTCAACCTTCACATTTAGCTAGACACTGTGTATCAAAAACTTTATGCAAGTTTAACCACATGAGCAAGAAATATTTAACAATTCTATTTCTTTATAGGTTCTAGAATCACATAAAGCAAGTTTGAAATGAATATTGACATTTATGTTGTGGATGGAGGAAGATTGGGAATCGGGAGCTTTCGTAGAACATTCGATCGCCGATTGTTCAATGGGGTTTCTTTTTATAAAATGATGTATATCCGCGACTTTTTTAAAAATGGAAGAAATAAACCCGCGGAATTACTTGAATTAGACAACAACAAAAAAAAACCCACATGAGCAAGAAATATTTAACAATTTTATTTCTTTATAGGTTCTAGAATCTCATAAAGCAAGTTTGAAATGAATATTGAAATTTATGTTGTGGATGGAGGAAGATTGGGAATCGGGAGCTTTCGTAGAACATTCGATCGCCGATTGTTCAATGGGGTTTCTTTTTATAAAACGATATATATCTGTGACTTTTTTAAAAATGGAAGAAATAAACCTGCAGAATTACTTGAATTAGACAAAAAAAAAAAAAAATTGCGTATTTCCGCGAATTTGCGGCAAAAATCACCTAAAAATTCGGGAGTCTCCAGAATTTTTCGGGAGAGTAGGCAGCTATGTAAACGAACTATATTCGCGACTTTTTTTTAGAAATGGAAGAAATCAATTTAAAATCGGAAGCCGGCAGATTAAATGAAAAATCTGAAAACTTCCTTTAAAAACAAAAAAGTTGGCAGCTATTCATTATGATGCTTATGATAGATTTAAATTAACAACTTTAGAGTGAAATGAGAGATTTGTAAAAATATGCATACAAAGTGGAAAATTTAATTGACTGCTAAAAAATTAAAATAATTTGATATATATATATTTTTTTTTTAATTCACTTCTATTATAGTTTCGTCAATATTTAAATATTAGTCATTATAATTTAAATTAACATCTCTAATATGAAATGACACGATTTAAACAATAAAAATAATAATAAATAATAAAGAGTATTTTTTATTCTTTATATGCTTTGGATTATAATAAAACAAGTTTAACATAAATACTAAAATTTTTATTGTGGTGCGGATGGAAAAGGATTAACTATCAAAATATTTCAATGATTTATTCTTTTCTTTTGAATGAGACAGCTTTATTATTGTCGGGAACTCCCGCTCATTCTTCTGCTTTGAGAACAAAATGCCTTTCCAGACAGACGGGCGCCTCTTTTTCGAGAAAGGTGCTTTTTTAGAATCGGAAGCAGAACGGAAAGGACCTTGGACTGAGAAGGGCTACGTTAAGATCGTTGTGTTTACAGACGCCTCGGTCCTAAAACAGAACTAGAAAAACCTTCAGAATTTTAATTAAGAATGAACATTTATCAGAACTGATTAGACTTTAAGAAATTAAGATTTAGTTTAATTACCTATCTGTAAATAGCTTTTGTTTCTGTTTTCGTCTTAATTTTACGTGTATGCTAAAAAGCATTAAACTTCTGTTTTCATATTTAAGCAGTGCTACGTTCATGGAGTTTAGTTTCTTTAATGGAATATAGTTGCCCCATTCACACCCGGACTTTTGGATTGGAAGTTTTCAGGTGAGACCCATCCATATCTTATTATTTAAGAAGTGAATATTATTTTAGAATAAATATTTTATTAGAAAATTTAAGTAGTAACTATAAGAAAAGAGTTAAGATTTGTAATATGCTGTATCGGGTCAGTAAGAAGAATATAAGTTTTAGATCAGAAATCTGGTACAGCCATATTATTTGGCATCCCTGCCGGGATGTGGGCAGCTATATATCCATTATTTATAATTGAAAGCTATATCCATTATTTATATTTGAAGAGATAAATAATATTATAAAATTTTAAATTTTTGTATTTATTATGGCTAATTTAGTAATAGCTAAAAAAGAAAGAGCTGTCATAAGAGACAGTATTAATAAATTTATAAATAAATTACAAACTTTATGCGACGATATAGATCCAGATGCTGTAGATTTAGAAGAGACTATTGAATTATTAAATGAAACTACTATGGATCTAAAAAGCAAAGATGTAGAGATAAAAACATTAACTCAAGAAAATAAATTAGAAGCCGAATTAGAAACAGCAAATGAATTCCGAGAGAAAATAATTACTTGGCGATTTCGAGCCAACAGAAAATTAAAAGAACTAAAGAAAAGTGAAAAAAGTTTTTCATCAATAGAAAGACCTATTTCAAAAGAAGCAATGCACATAAAATTACCACAGCTAAATCCAGTTAAATTTAACGGGAATGCAGCCGAATGGCTGACTTTTTGGTCGTCATTCGAAACGGCTATTCATAATAATGAAAGTTTAGATCCTGTAGATAAATTTAATTATTTGAAATCATTTTTAGCACCTGATCCCTTAAAATGTATAGAAGGATTCTCTGTTACTGCAAGTAATTACATAAAAGTAGTAGATATTTTAAAAGAAAGATATGGCAAACAAGACCTCTTAGTAAATGTACATTTGAATAAATTATTAAATATTGCCCCACTAAAACATTCAAGTGACATTAAATCGCTCAGGAAAATTTACGATGAAATCCAAACTAACATTAGAAGTTTAGAATCATTAGATGTTTCTTTGGATAGTTACGGCAGTTTATTGTCACCGATATTACTAAAAATATTACCTAAAGATTTAGCATTACAATTTAATATGGAATTTCATGGGGTTAATTGTGGCGTAAAAGATATATTATCTTTCTTAAATAAACAACTCGTATCGCGAGAATGCTTAATAACTACCAGACAAGAGGATAGCGGCGCCAGTCATTTCTCCCCCCGAGCTCAAAGATTAGATAATCAAAATCGTAGAGATGTTTTTCCCCCCCGCGTTAATAAATTTGATACTCAGAACCGGAAATTGCCTACTGCTTGTGATTTATTAAATGAGAATAAAAGTGATAGGTGTAATTTTTGCTCTGAATCGCATTTAAGTAACAAATGTGTCAAAACTCGCAATTTACCATTTGATGAAAGAGTTAATCTATTGCGTAAGAAAGGATTGTGTTATTTATGCCTTCAACCTTCACATTTAGCTAGACACTGTGTATCAAAAACTTTATGCAAGTTATGTAATCGTAGACATTCAGACATAATGTGTAATGGAAATAAAGATTTGAAACAGGAAATAAGTAATTGCGAAAGAAATGATCAATCTAAATTGGCGTTATCGAATCATAATTTACAAGCGAATGTTTATTTGCAGACGTTAATAGTAGCAATTTCTAATAGAGATGATAGTAAATCATCATATATTCGGTTAATTATTGATTCCGGATCTCATAATAGTTACATCAGTAAGTTTGCAGCTGATAAGTTAAAATTAAAAAGAATGAATAAAGAAACAATAAGACATGGTCTTTTTGGGGGCATGGAAATCTCAGCTGAACATAATCGTTATGAATTTACGATCGGGAGTTTAGATAATAAGTTTAAGTGTAAAATACAAGCACTAGATCAAGAAAAAATATGCACAGGCGTGAATTTATGTCGCGATGATAAATTAGTAAAACTCTTAGAAAAGGAAGGTGTATATTTATCAGATGTCCCTAGAAATAATAAATCCTGTTTATACCAGAAAAATCCAGACGAAGTACATATACTTTTGGGAGCTGATATGTCCACTAAACTGTTCACAGATGACATAAAATATTTTCCAAAATTGGGATTAACTACATTCAGAACTAAATTGGGTTGGACCATTTTAGGCAAGACAGAGGGTCACAAGAGTGAGCAGGACAATTCTTTGGCAGGTCTATCGTTGTCATTACACGTGTCAAACACCAGTTTATCAGATTTATGGCGCCTTGACACTCTAGGAATTACTAATGAAGATATTAAATCGAAACAGGATTTAGAACAAGAAACTAAGAATTATTTTCTAGAAACTGTTAAACGAGATAAAAGCGGTCGATATGAAGTCAATTTACCATGGACAGTTGACCATTCGATTTTATCAGATAATTACTCGTTGGCAGAAAAGTGCCTGTACAAGACGGAAAATAAATTAATCAAATCTGATAGGAAAAAGGAATATGGGGAAATTTTTGATTTCTGGGAAAACAATCAGATTATAGAAGAGGTATTGGACCAGAAAAGGGACAAGGTACATTATTTAGCACACAGACCTGTGGTTAAAGAATCTAGTGAAACCACTAAAATTCGTCCAGTATTTAATGCCTCAGCACACACTAGAAACAGTCCCTCCCTTAATGATTGTTTAACAAAAGGACCTAATCTTGTAGAAATTATACCTAGCATTTTGAATAGATTTCGCAGATACAAGATAGGAATTTCGTCCGATATAGAGAAAGCATTCCTACAAATTAAAATAACAGAGAAAGATCGCGACTTTTTGAGATTTTTTTGGTTTAATAGCGAAAATAAATTAAAAATTTATAGACACTGTCGTGTGGTTTTCGGCCTAACTTCAAGCCCTTTTTTGCTTATGGCAACATTAAATCACCTTTTAGAAAATGTTCCCGAACAATGGCGAGAGACAGCTAGACTCTTAAGAGATTCCTTCTATTTAGATAATTCCCTCATCAGCCTGAATTCAGTTCAAGAAACAGAAAAATTCATATCAGAATCTCAAGGAATTTTGGCTTCGGCTCATTTCAATTTGAGATGCTGGCGATCGAATTGGCCCCAGGCTATGATCGACAAAACTGAAGATGAACCGAGGTTTGCTCCCGTGTTAGGATTACTCTGGGATTTGAAAAATGACAGTTTAGTTTGTAAAATTGAAGAACCCCTAAAGATAAGTGAACCCCTTACAAAAAGAAAACTTTTGTCAGTTACCCAAAGAATTTTTGATCCTGTGGGATTCACAGCACCTGTCAGTTTAGTTCCCAGACTAATCCTTCAAGAAACGTGGATTCAGAAGGTGAAGTGGGACGAAGAGCTCCCTGAAACTTTAAAACAACAATCTTCTAATTGGCTGAAAGGAATAAATTTTTTATCCCAAATTAAAATACCTCGGTGGCTTAACATTTACCCAGAGAAAGAAAAGAAAACATCATTACATGTTTTTTCTGACGCAAGCAAGCGAGCGTATGCCACTTGCGTATTCATAAGAGTAGAGACCTCAGAAGGAATCAAGATCCAGTTAATCAATGCTAAAAGTCGAGTTGCACCTATTAAGGAATTGACCATACCCCGCCTTGAACTGTTATCTTGTCTTATTGGCGCTAGGTTGGCCAAAAATGTGCAAAACGATTTGCATTTACATGTAAATACCATATTTTGGTCAGATTCAACCACTGCTTTAGGTTGGATTAGAAGAAAACAAGAATGGGGTACATTTGTACATAACCGAGTATTAGAAATCCGAAATCTGACCGAAGTTTGCAATTGGAGACACGTACCCGGAAATTTGAATCCTGCGGACCTCCCGTCTAGAGGATGTTCCTTTGAACAACTACAGAAATCGAAATGGTGGGAGGGTCCGAGTTGGCTTTATTTACATGAAAATGAATGGCCTCAAATAGAAGAAGACCCAAACGAAGAACTCATAAACAGCGAAAAAAGGAAGACAATCCTAAATCTTTTAGACAAAAAAGAAGATAATTTCAGTCGATTTTATCAGTATTTTTCCTTTTACAAGAAAACAGTTAGAACCATTGCCTGGATATATAGATTTTATCATAATTCGAAGACTACAGAGAAAATATCCGAATTGGATATTTCAGTTGAAGAATTTTCGAAAGCAGAAAATGTACTTCTACGATTAGTACAACAAGAATCTTTTTCAGGAAGAACAGATCAAAAATTAAGAAATTTAAGGCCTGTCGAAGATAAATCTGGTCTCTTAAGAGTAAAGACCAATATAATTCAAAGAAACGACAGTGAAAACTTTAGATATCCTGTGATCTTACCTTACAAGCATCCCGTCGTCCAAAGATTGATATTCGAGAAACATTTAGAAAATCAGCACGCTGGAGTCAGCACTCTAATGACACTACTTAGAGAAAATTTCTGGATAATGAAGTCTAGAAAATGCATTAGAAATTCAATAAGAAAATGCGTAATTTGCAGAAAACTTCAGACTTCCAAAATAGATGTTGAACCTGGAGTATCACCCGAAGACAGAGTACGAGAAGCAGCCATCTTTGAAGTGGTGGGCGTAGATCTAGCCAGTCCTCTTCATCTTTCTGATGGATCAAAAGCGTGGATAGCCTTATTTACTTGCGCTGTCTACCGAGCCATCCATCTTGAAGCCATTACGTCTCTGTCTACAGAAAGTTTTATCCAGTCTCTGAGAAGGTTCATAGCAAGGCGAGGCAGACCCTACATCATCTATTCAGACAACGGGAAGAACTTCCTTGGAACCAGCAATGCTCTCTCGAGTGTAGATTGGGAAACCATCTGCAAGGTAGCTTCCACCCAGAAAATCAGATGGAAATTCAACCCTCCTGCAGCACCGTGGTGGGGAGGCTGGTGGGAGAGGCTAGTTGGAATGGTTAAAGGAATCCTGAGAAGAAATTTAGGTCGTGCATCTTTGAATTACAAAGAACTTTGCACCATACTGTGTGACTGTGAACAAGTGATTAATTCACGGCCTATAACCTATGATTCCGAAGATAACACAGATCCCTTACCTTTAACCCCAATGATGTTCCTAAGAGAACTACCAACATCAGGAGTACCTGACCTAGATGCTTTGGATTCTAAAGATCTTAACCGCAGAGCCAGATATAGGCAAATAATCAGAGAAAACATAAGAAACAGATTCAGAGCTGAATATTTAGGACAATTACGACAACATGCATCTAAGACCAAAAGATTCAAAAATTGAAAATCGGCGATGTTGTCCTATTAGAAGATTTCAATAAGAAACGTGTTCACTGGCCTTTGGCAAGAGTGATAGAAATTTACCCAGGCAAGGATAATGTCATACGCCTAGCTAAGGTGAAGACCGAAAATGGACTTTTTCTGCATCCATTACAAAGATTGTTTCCTTTAGAAATTGACAGTACCGAACTTAAGAATCACCCCACTTTACAGAAATCTCTCCAAGAAAATTTAAGTCCTTCGACTTCCGAAAACAAGAATCTCTCACAAAATCCGATGCTCAACCCCAGACTAAATGAACCTGTGAAAGACCCTCCAGAACCTACCAGTTCCAGAACCAGTAAAAAGAAGTCCACAACAGATGATCCTACTTCCAGTCCCCCGGTGGTCTCCCGAACTGGCCGTGTGGTGAAACCCCCTCAACGACTTCAACTTGGATTGTTGAGTTCCTCCGATTAGTCGCAACTCAAGGTGGGAGGATGTCGGGAATTCCCGCTCATTCTTCTGCTTTGAGAACAAAATGCCTTTCCAGACAGACGGGCGCCTCTTTTTCGAGAAAGGTGCTTTTTTAGAATCGGAAGCAGAACGGAAAGGACCTTGGACTGAGAAGGGCTACGTTAAGATCGTTGTGTTTACAGACGCCTCGGTCCTAAAACAGAACTAGAAAAACCTTCAGAATTTTAATTAAGAATGAACATTTATCAGAACTGATTAGACTTTAAGAAATTAAGATTTAGTTTAATTACCTATCTGTAAATAGCTTTTGTTTCTGTTTTCGTCTTAATTTTACGTGTATGCTAAAAAGCATTAAACTTCTGTTTTCATATTTAAGCAGTGCTACGTTCATGGAGTTTAGTTTCTTTAATGGATGATAGTTGCCCCATCCACACACGGACTTTTGGATTGGAAGTTTTCAGGTGAGACCCATCCATATCTTATTATTTAAGAAGTGAATATTATTTTAGAATAAATATTTTATTAGAAAATTTAAGTAGTAACTAAAAGAAAAGAGTTAAGATTTGTAATATGCTGTATCGGGTCAGTAAGAAGAATATAAGTTTTAGATCAGAAATCTGGTACAGCCATAATTATTTATTAATTTCGATTTAAAGAATCATGGCAGAAAAACACGTATACGCGAATATTCGTGAATACAGCATGCTAATTTAATTATTAAAAACGTTTATTAATATATCATATAATTTGGAGTATAATATATATATATATATATATATATTTTTTTTTTTTTTTTTAAGTTTATTAGGCTCATAAAAAAAATAAAAAAAATATGTATAAAGTTATTACAATTATTAAAATATCTCACTTTTAAATATTATCACTAAACAAAGAGCGATTCCATACCAACTCACCTAATGAGGGTTGCATGACCGACTCGGATTTTCTTTAAACTTGGTACACAGATTGATGATATAGAGGCATGAAAAACTCCAAATTTTTAGCTACCTGCTCCACTTATTTATAGATATACAGGTCCTCAAAGTTTGTCCGTTCCCTCAAAATACCAAAAAATTGATGTTATTTATTTTTTTTTTTCTTAAAAATTTTACTCATGCAATATGAAAATGTTAGGTATCTATGGAAACTAGTTATTCCAGGCATTCAGAAAAAAAATACTACAATGTTTATAATGAAAATCGTTAAGGTACAGTACTCTTAGAAGTTGCAACCACAAAAATTTGATTTTCCCGATTTTGTTAAAATTGAGACATCAATTCCAAAAAAAGGAAAATAAAACCAAAGGTTTACTCACTTTCTGGAAGAGTACAGGTGTTCATCATAAATTACTACACAATAAATTACTTGGGTTTCTCACTCCTTCTTGGAAATATTTAAGCTTAAAGACAAACCATAGGACAAAAACATGCAATTTCGGCCATCTTGGCAGCCATTTTACTCCTAAAGGGGGAGCACTAGAAACTTTTTTATTTTTTTTAAATAAGCTACTGATGTGTTAGCTATTCACAGGAAAAGAGTATACTTTTGGTTATTATTTGCATAAAGATATATCCTGCTGATAGTATATGCATGTTTTTCTCTAATACCATATGCTTGTATTCCCCCTCTCATAGACTTAACATTAATAAAAAGGAAAAATAATAATGCATATATTAATAGCTGCACTATCTATACAAGAATTCAAGAAATTTAATATATTAAATTATTTAATAATAATTTAAAAAAAATATTTTCTGCATTTTATAGCAAAATTAGATATTTGATGAAAACAAGAAATAGAATTTTTCCAAAACTGGACGTTGTCCATCCGTAATTATAAAGTACTAAATAATTTCTTGAAAAATCAATCAAAATAAAGGAGCTATAAATATTTATTTCATAAGTAAATATATTTGAAATACAGCAATATATTGAAAATTGATGTGTACAGAATTTTATTCAACTGCAAGAAGTTCCTGTATTTTTTTCAGAGTATCATTTGATATTAAAAACATGCATCCTGTTGCTGCTGCTGCTGATGGCATTGGTACTATATCTAATAGGTGCTTGTATGAAATCCAGCATGTATCTGGTTTCTCTGGCCAGTAAAAGTTTTAGCAGGGGCCATGAGGATGCATAAATTGCAATTGAACATCACCTTTTTCAAAACAGTTTTCTAAGACAGCTCCTAACCACCATTTCTTATCATACATGCAAGCAACATAAAAACCTTTAGAAATGTTTTTAAGACTAAATTTTTGACATGTTGCTTACCTACTGCTGATACTTCAATCTGATTCGATATGTTTGTAATGTAGATACAATGGAAACTAAAAGCACAGATTTACTGATAGGAATAAATTTATGATAATCCCTGATACCCTCAATTCTTACAGCAAAAGTTAGTCTTTCAGAAAGCAATGCTCTTGTTTCTGCTACATATTCTTCAGATGCAAAGAAAAATTTAATATTTTTAAAATTACTTGCGCAATAATGAAACAAATCACGTGGAGAAATTATCTGATCCTTGTAAGGACATTGCAAGCTGGTTCTGTAAGCAGACCTTTTAACTGTGCCTCCAGTGGCATCACAGGGGCTTTTGCCATGGGAAGTGGCAAAAAAAAAATGTCACTCAGCATTTAGTTTGAAATCATCTTTATGTTGGCATAAATTAAAAAAGTTATTCTTGTTTTTGTACTGCACTGAGCTACCACCACTGAAATAAATTATTTTCTATATGTCTGGATATTGTGATGTTAAATATGGAATTACGGGCCTTTAAAAAGAAACTACTGCCACTGTATCATGTGTCAAACAGCCACTGATAATACACATAGAAATAACTTTTAGGTTATCATTTGGCCGAACATACGCTAAAAAAGGATGGAGTGTAGCTTTTATGTTTTCCCAGTGATATCCCTGTATTGCATCCTGTACAAGAAAAGTAAAATTTTCAGAAAAATCAAGTAATAAAATGCACTCATCTGGTTTTAGTTCTGCTTTTCTTGTTTTTAAATACTCTGATTGAGATTTTGCAATGTAATGGTGTTTTGCCTAGGACTTCATTTTCAATAAAAGTTCCGTTTTAAAATCAGGTGCAGACAAAGTAATTTAATGAGTGTTGAATGGACTGTAGTTCTCCACCGTTGAAACATCACTTCAGATTCATCATCATAATCATCCATTAACATAGCTAAAAATTCTTCAAATGCAGTTTGGAGTGGACACTGTGAACAAAATCCTAACATACATGCTTCATTGTTAATGCCACACACATAATGAGACAAAAAAATCACTGATAGATGGTGAAATAGATTATTTTAGAGATGCCATCATTAGCCTGTCATTTTAGTGAATCATACAGACAGACTGAATGAATTCCTGTTCTACCAGCTAACACACACCACTTCGGTCGCAAATCAGCAAATTTAGATAATCCAATCTTGTGATTGGGATATTCCTGTTTAAAAAGTGTGTACGATTCTTTGAGATTACATAAAATGAGGTGTTTCTGTTTTATAAATATTTTATTTCTTCACTAAATACTAACTTGAATTTTTTTTAAATAAAAGGTTTCCTACATCTTTCTTTAAAATATCACAAAAATAGAGTACACATTAGTTTTGTTTTAATACCAGAATATAATAAAATCAGAATGTTGCACCTTTATTCAATGCTTCATTCACCTAATAACACTATTTCTAAAAGTAACTAAGTAACGTTCAGAGGGTAAATAAAAGTCTTATACATGTATTAAATCATTATTTATATAATACTAGCTGTTACCCGCGACTTCGTTCACGTGGAAATTTTGATGTGTATATGTGGGAACTGATGGTTTGATCATAATATGTAATGTAATGAAACCTTATCACTGTGGTGCTGTGCAAAACAGAGTCATAAAGTATACTCAAAAAAATTTGTAACTCATTGAAAGCCAAAATAAAATGCCAAAATAAGTAAATAAAAAGTTATCGCCAACATGGCGATAAAAATTTAAAATTCATTCATAGGGATCCCGTTCTAAAACTGTACTGCGTTGCGGAAGTATAAAAACTGTGTCGTCAATTATAAATTTTATTTCGAAACCTTTTTTTGTATGATTTTAGTTCACTACTGCACAATATTAATCTGGTTCTAATAATAATTTGGTGACTGGTGAATTAAAATTTTAATGATGGTGTGAAATTCCTATAATATTTATGAGTTTAAAATTTTTAAGTTTTTTTTTTTTTTTACAAAGAAATAATTTTTTTTTTTTTTTTTCATCTCCCGGCGAGTTGTTCAATAATATTTTAGTTCTTAACAATTTTGGACGGCTTTGCCCGCTTCGCTGGCAAACTCTTTTCATTATAGCTTTATGAAAAAGAAAAAAAAAAAACTGAAATCGGTCAAAAGCTCGCTTTGGGTTCCCGCTGCCTTAGGCAGTGACTTGTTCATCCTTGCAATCTCCGGTGCCTGTCCCTATTGCCTGCGACAATGGCTTGGCCGTGAGCTTCCATTTGTGTGCTTATCATATATGACAGTTTCGATATGGACAGTATCGAAAAATTTGAAGTAGCTCTTTTATATCTAAATCCCAGTTACATATGAACAACATTATACGTGATGTACATAATATTTGCTTTCAAGTTATTTCCTATATTTATTTGATTTAATCGATCAACCATAGAATGACAACAATTTCAAGCCACATATAATATTACAATATGCTATGCTCGGCTACTTCTATCGCATGAGACAATTATTATTATTATTATTATTATTATTATTATTTAGTGATTATATATACTTCATGCTTAGTTAATAGTAGTTGGTATATAGAAAAATAAATAAATAAATTAATATGTAAACTTGATCATGATACAGCCTTAATGCCCTTGGCGACTTCTGAATTTTTGTTGCCGTTTTAGATCAGAATATAATTTATGCGATTATTGTTTCTATACGCAAGCGAAGTGTGACATCACTGACCGTCTGTGGATGCAAGAAAATGATTTCCTATGATAACCATCCATTGGATTTTTTGTAAAAAATTATTAAAAATTACGGAAAATTGTTTTCTGATATTAATCCCCATATTTGGATGTAATTAAAAATTAGTTATCATGCACAACGTGTTAGATTAAGTTATTTTGCTGTCAAATTGACAAAATTTTAATTTTAAATTTCAAAACACTGTCGTCCTTGGCATTTCTTGTATTTGGCGATCAAAAACATAATACGAAAATATACATGCCAGATGTATATTTTCGTAATAGGCATTGTACGAAATATTGATTCATATTATTCATTACTCTCGTAATATAAGTTGTTAAAATAACCATGATTTTTGAAAGGAATTAAATTATGTTCGCCAAATAATTTGGCGATATTTTTTTTTTTCTGCCAAGGATTACCGATATCAAATCAATTCCGCTGCATGATATTAGTATCTTATATCAGATACTTTATTTAGACATTTGAAAACAAATGTGACTTCAAATTATGATAGAATATTTATCATTTTCCTTTTAATTATTAAATTAGTTGGATATTTATTGTGTTAATATCATCCTTTGAAATGAAATGTTTGTGTTTTCAATCGAATATGGAAGTTTACCATTTTTTTTTTTTTTTTCTAGAGTTTTAAAATTAAAAATTCAAATTTTGTCAATTTTACAGCAAAAATAACTTAATCTAATGCATTTACATGATAACTAATACATATCTATACCTAAATATGGGGATTAAAATCGGGAAATAATTTTTCTCGATTTTTAATAATTTTTTTACAAAAAATCCAATGGGCGTTTAACATAGGAAATATTTTTCTTGCATCCACAAACGGCTTGTGACTTCATCACTTCGCTTGCGTATTTCTTTCTATCTTTTCCTTGGGGAAAAATGTCCGATCTACTTCAGCATCAAAATTTAAAAAATTGTCCAGAATTATCATTATTGATAATTATCATTATTGATAATACCTTTCATATAATGCTGGGAACAACTATAGTATTTCCCCACAGCTGAATTTGGCGATTTATTTTTGGCAATTATGGCTAAATCATAAATTTAAAAATCATAAATCATATAGCATAAATGATAAAATCATAAGCTAAATTATAAATCATAAATCCAAAATAAATAGCATGCAGGTTGCCATATTATATCGCAAACAGTTCAGAACGACATCGTTATCGTTGAAATCGGCGCAAAAGAAATATCGCCAAATTCAGCTGTGGGGAAATACTATAGTTGTACCTAATGCTGAATTAGCTTTTATGCCAAGCGTGTTTCATCCGCCGTACTAAAAAAAAAAAAAAAAAAATCTGAAGTTGAGGTATATAAAAGAAATGCTATGAAATAAAATTCAAAAGAAATATGTTAGATTGTAATATTACTATTTTATTTTAAAATTATAAAGTGTCATTTTCTCATGGACCAATTTAACCTTTAGTATTTTTTTATTTTTCGCGTGAAAGCATATTTCATTTTATGTTGAAAACAATAAATAAATAAATAAAAATATCTCGTAAATTTTTTTTTGGCAACAATTAAAAATTTAAATGGCTTATATTAAGTCAATTACCAGTTTATTATTTTCATATTTTAATTAATTTTAAAAAATCTAATCAAATTTCCGGTATAAATAGTAGCCTATGTTCTATTCCAGACTGCTCTCTATCTCTATACCGAATTTCATCCAGATCCGTTTAGCCGTTGTGGCGTGATTGAGTAACAAACATCCATCCATCCATCCAAACTTTTGCATTTATATATTAGTATAGATTCAATAAGTTTTGTTTTTTTTTACATCTTTTTTTATCAATGTTAAGTCTGTGAAAGGGGAAACACAAGCATATGGTATTAGAGAAAAACATGCATATACTATCAGCAAGATATCTCTTTATGCAAATAATAACCAAAAGTAAACTCTTTTCTTGTGAATAGCTAACACATCAGTAGCTTATTTAAAAAAAATTGAAAAGTTTCTAGTGCTCCCCCTTTAGGAGAAAAATGGCTGCCAAGATGGCCGAAATTGCATGTTTTTGCCCTATGGTTTGTCTTTAAGCTTAAATATTTCCAAGAAGGAGTGAGAAACCCAAGTAATTTATTGTGTAGTAATTTATGGTGAACACCTGTACTCTACCAGAAAGTGAGCAAACCTTTGGTTTTATTTTCCTTTTTTTGGAATTGAGGTCTCAATTTTAGCAAAATCGGGAAAATCAAATTTTTGTGGTTGCAACTTCTAAGAGTACTGTACCTTAACGATTTTCATTATAAACATTGTAGTATTTTTTTTTTCTGAATGCCTGGGATAACTAGTTTCCATAGATACCTAACACTTTCATATTACATGAGCACAATGTTTAAGAAAAAAAAATTAAATAACATCAATTTCTTGGTATTTTGAGGGGGCGGACAAACTTCGAGGACCTGTATATCTATAAATAAGTGGAGCAGGTAGCTAAAAATTTGGACTTTTTCATGCCTCTATATCATCAATCTGTGTACCAAATTTAAAGAAAATCTGAGTCGGTCATGCAACCAACTTTTATTTTTTTAGGTGAGTTGGTATGGAATCACTCCAAAGTAAATAATTGCATTTATTAAAAAAATTTTAAATCAATCTCGCTTTAACTTTACAAAATTAGTAATTACAATTTAGTTTAAATTAACATCTTTAATATGAAATGACACGATAAAAAAAAAAAAAAATAATAATAATAATAAAGAGTATTTTTAATTCTTCATATGCTTTGGATTATAATAAAATAAGTTTAACATAAATACTAAAACTTATATTGTGGTGCGGATGGAAAAGGATTAACTATCAAAATATTTCTATGATTTATTCTTTTCTTTTGAGTGAGACAGCTTTATTATTTATTAATTTCGATTTGAAGAATCACGGCAGAAAAACACGTATATGCGAAAATTCGTAAATACAGCATGCTAATTTAATCATTAAAAATGTCTATGATTTAATTAACGTATGTATCATTTAATTTAGAGTATAATAATTTTTTAAGGATAGGCTCAAAAAAATGACAAAGCAGAGAGAAAAAAAAAAAGATCGATGGATAAAAATAAGCGCAATTATTAAAATATCCCACTTTTAAATATTATCACTAAACAAAGTAAATAATTGCATTTATTAAAAATTTTTTTAATCTTGCTTTATATAGATTAAAAATTACTAAATTTCTATTAAAAATTACTCTAACAGGAAAACGGAAATTTCCAACCATGTATTACCACTAAGCTACAGATAAATCATAAAATATATAAAATGGATAATATGTATAAATAAATGCACTTACATAATTTTAAAACTTTTTCGCGGATGTTCCAAGCAAAATCCGTGATGTAGGCACGTTGGCTTGTCCTCATAAACACTCACACTCCACAGAACACTCTAACTTTGCTAAATGGACTGAACTGAAATTGATGATCTGTTCTAAGTACACTACACTTCTCACAGAATAATCAAACAAAATAATAAGTAAAAGTTCGTCGCGGCTGAATGGAAGAACAAAAACGTCAGGAAGCATTCTACCAAACTACCATTGGTCAAATTGGACCTCACCTCTTCTTGACGTCACACAGATGATAAGACACTAAGGGAAAAGGGAAGTGAACTGACTTTGCCACGTAGTTTCGGCCGATCGATAATTTTCGGCAGCGCGAAATTTAAAGATCGCGACCGGCAAAATTTTCCCTTATTTTAGTAGCTAAAATTGTAAAATAGTCGCCAATTTTTCACAAATAACTGGAAAATAGTTGCTTTTGACTATATTTCGGTTAAAATAGTCGCCATTCCCTCAAAATAGTCGCTTTAGTCGCCAGTGGCAGCCCTGAAATAAGGCAACTAATGGATTTTTTACCAAATTTGGCAACTTTTCCCCTCCTTGATGACTTTTCGGCAACCTTGTCAGCAAAATTGCTGTTAACATTCCGTTAGTCATGTCGTATCTGAGAGATACTTGATTACTTCTTTTTCCAGTAACTAGATTTCATATATAAATTTCATGTGCATTTTAAATACATTAATTCTTTCATAAAATATAAAATAAATATACATAATATTAAAGAATTCAATTGAATGTTATTTGTTTTTACTTTAGATTGTGTTTTGTATATTTTATTTATTAAAGTTAAGAGCATATACTGGTGTATCTGACAGATACAGCACGGCCACATTTGTTTGGAAAAAACATGCGAGTAGCGGAGTGTCAATGATTATTTTGCAAAGTATGAAACGTCAGTAGAAACATTTAGCTAAAAGAATGTTAACCTGGAAAAATGTGGAGGTGGTTCAAAAGATGAGGACAAAAATTTTATAAAACATAACCTTTATTAGTATAAAAATAAAACTTGAACAATAATAACAAGTAATTAATATTTCAAAACTTCAACAATGGCAAAAAAAAATCTCAGGCAAGTGAAAAATTATATTACTCGAAAACTACAATCGCGACCAGCACTGATTATATCAAACTTAACAAGCGTATAGCCAGAAAACGATGCTAACCCAAGGTTAACAAACAACATACCATCAACATTATACATCGTCAACATTAACTTTAGGTTAATGAACTGCCATCTTAAACTTTTACTGTTCAATTACTTTAAAATACATCGATGAAAACCAACAACTTTAATGCAGTAAATGCCTTAAACCATCGGCGATTTAACTGTTATATTTTCAATTACATATTCAAACAAAAGTAAATCAAAACAGTTGCCCTCAAAACATTATGCAACACTTACTAGAAAAAAAAACATATTACAAGAATAAACACTGCCAAAGCCGGAATTCAAAGAAGTGCAGATAAAGTTTCAATTTAGGTAAACCTTTAACACCATTATATTTACTAGTGTGAATAATTAATTCAGAACTTACATGCCTAAAACATGCATGCCATGATTCGTTACTATTTGTATTTACCTGGAAAACATTTACATTCGAAACATGCCCCCCATTCTGATCTAAAACCTTAGGGTATACATTATAACTTCCATTATTTAACTCTGCAGAAAAGATTTTCTTATTATTAACACCGATCACATTTATCCTTCCCCCTTGGCCAAAAAAAAAATCTGGTGTGAAACAACCACACGACTTCCATTACGCACTATTACACATATTATATGCATTTTTGAGAGATAATGCGATCAGAAAACATAAAAGTGAACTAAAGATAACATCGTTAGAGCCGTTTTTGAGATACCAACTTTTACAAAAAATCAATTATTGACCGGAAAACAATAATTACATACAAAAGGATATTTAAAAGTGAGTTAATATGGCGAGTTTGAAAAAAAATCCGTACTGCTGTTTTTAAAGGAACGCCTTTGCGAGCCCTGAAATTGAGCTATTTATACAGGACGCCTATCAATTTTCCTGAACTAACCAACTGTATCATTCGAAAGGACATCTAATAGAGTGTTTATATAGCAAATTTGAAGAAAATCGTTAGAGCCGTTTTTGAGATACGGACTTACGGTCCCACTTCCGGTTTCCGATGTCCCACTTCCGGTTAAACTCAATTATTGACAGGAAAACAATAATTACATACAAAAGTATATTTAAAAGTGAGTTAAAATGGCGAGTTTGAAAAAAATCCGTACAACCGTTTTTAAAGGAACGCCTTTGCGAGCCCTCAAATTGAACTATTTATACAGGACGCCTATCAATTTTCCTGAACTAACCAACTGTATCATTCGAAAGGACATCTAATAGAGTGTTTATATAGCAAGTTTGAAGAAAATCGTTAGAGCCGTTTTTGAGATACGGACTTACGGTCCCACTTCCGGTTTCCGATGTCCCACTTCCGGTTTTTCGATTTTCGCCAAAATTTGGAAATTTTATCTGTAGACCAGACGTATTTCAATTCTAAAGTTTCGTAGCTCTATCTTTATTAGTTTCTGAGCTATAATAGCCAGAAGATTCTCCATATACATACATACATACACACACATACATACACACTGATCAATTGCCAAAAACCACTTTTTTGGACTCAGGGGACCTTAAAACGTGTAAATCAGGTGAAAACCCGATATCGAATTTTCAGACCGAATACAATACTTCCATTACCTATGGTAGTAGGGTAATGGAAGTAAAAAGAGCCTATTTATGTGCATTTTAGGACCGGATATTAAATTTTTACACAATCTAGAAGAATACAATACATCCTTTAAAATACATGAATTATCTTTAAATTTTAAACAAACAGATCCTCTACCTTCAATGGGGATACTAATGCCATTAACAGCAACATTTAAATTTTCACCCTCAATTGGAGTGCACTCTTGAAAATATTCTAAATTACAACAAAAATGATGAGACACTGACGTGTCAAAAGCCCAACAGCTGTCATCATCAGAATTGCTAAAATTATCTTGAGCAATAAAGTAAGAATGTGGGGGACCATTTTTAAACTTGTTGTGGCTGACGGAGCTAGTTCCTTTAACCTTTGAAGGAGATTTAGGTTTAGAAAATTTTGAACAATTAAAGTCACAAGAATTATTCTGGTTTGAAATCTTAACATAACAATTTTTACATGCATGCCCTTTCCGGCCACATCTACAGGGGTCAAAGCAATCAAGTAGGAAAATATAGGAATTTTTTTCACACAAATATAGGAACATAATTTCAAGAGAAGATTGAGAGATTCAGTAAAAACAAACTTTTTCTAACAACATTATTTTGTAATCTCGGAATGATTAAATGACTTTGTAAACAAAACAACCTAATTTAATCTCATCTAATTTAAGATAAAATAAATGAACAGATCTATTACTGTTTACTTTTTACATTATTTAGAAAAGAACATATTTCCAAATTTATCATCTCTTTCTTGCCTAGCTTTCATACCATTTTATATCACTTAAACTGAAATAGCAGAATATTGAAATATAGGAAAAATGTACAAAATTATAAAATATAGGAAAATATAGGACGTTTTTCAGCATTTTTTTAAATATATAGGAAATATAGGAACACTTTGAGCCCTACATCTAAAGCATTTAATAGATTTCTGGAAGTTCTTACTATTACAAGAAATATTCTGTACTTCCTAGTGTCTGTTTTTGTTAGAATCTCTTAAACAGGATACTTCAGCCGTCATCTCCAAAACAATTTTCTTAAATTCAAAACCTTCAGTCCACCTTAAAATATTCATATCTGCCAACATTGAAGAATCAAAATAACGGAGATTTTACAAGTGGCATTTTCAGGCCTAAAAAACATTGATGTGTTTTCAACATATGACAGTATTTTAATAGTTTAATCCATGGCTTAAATTATCGAAAAGTCATATGAAAAACAAATTTAATTATCAAATAAAAATTAAGTAATTATTAATTAAAAATAGTAATATATGTAGAGATTCATGAGAATTTTTTTCAGCAAAAGCAAAATCTTGCTTAAAAAATGAAGGTTAGTTGAAGTTTTGAATAAATTATAGGTATAATTTTTTTAATCTTCAGAATAACGGAGAGTGAAAGACAGTCCCAAAATAACGGAGTCTCCATTGAAAACGGAGAGTTGGCACTGGCAGGTATGTATACTGTGTTGTAGCCTCAAACTTACCCGGCAAATTTTGAAGGAAATGATAACACAAATAAACATGCTGCATTGGCTGGTCAATTTCTTTTAACTGGTCTGCTATTTTAGATATTCTAGATGCATATAAATTGATCCACTCTCCTGATTTTATACTACATTTAAATAATTCATTCACTAGCATCATATGTTACGCGCGAGAATCACTACAAAATTTTCTTTTAAGATTTTCCATGCCTATACTGGACACAAACAGTCATAAATTAAATTTCTGTATTCAGGAGAGACATTCAAATATATCATAGACAGAGCCAGCCTTGACCTTGACTTGAAATCGTTTATCTATCCCTTACTAAGCTAATTACACCTTCCTTGTTATCCGCCTCCGGCAGTGTTTCCACTCTTATCACTATGTCCCATGCATTTTTCTCTACCAAAACAAAACGCATGTCCTTCTTCTAGGTTGCATAATTATTTGTACCTAATTTCTCAATCCCATGCAAAATATTAACAGCCATATTGAGAAAGAGAGAAAAAACAGAACCAACCAACACTTCAAAAACAAGTTAACTAACAGGCTGCTATTTAAGCAAAAAGCTCATCACCAAAATGTGAACAAAATTGTTATTAATGATTATTTTGGAAAGTATGAAACGTCAGTAGAAACATTTAGCTGAAAGAATGTTAACCTGGAAAAATGTGAAGGTGGTTCAAAAGATAAGGACAAAAATTTTATAAAACATAACTTTTATTAGTATATCAAAATTAACAATATGTAAAACTTGAACAATAATAACAAGTAATTAATACATCATATATTAAATTATTTTAACTTATATAATGTCCTTATTCGTTTTCACAATACGTATTTCGGGTGCTAGCGCACCCGTCTTCAGGTGAGATGTGACACTCTTCAATTGCTTTGTTGTCTGCTGGGAACTTCAGATTCGTCGCTTCATTTCGCTTCGTATTTTTGGATTTGTTGATTAATTGGTTCCATCCTTTCGGAATGCTTGTGTGTTCACGTTCATTGACTGCCTCTGGGTTAGTAAGGATTTCTAGAGCTTTGCATTTGAGGGCGTAATTGTGATTATTGTAAGGGGCTATTTTTTTAGTAGAGATAGTGTTAATATTAATGGGGTTATTAAGGTGGACGGATGCGAGTGGTAACCTAAAGCTCTAGAAATCCTTACTAACCCAGAGGCAGTCAATGAACGTGAACACGCAAGCATTCCGAAAGGATGGAACCAATTAATCAACAAATCCAAAAATACGAAGCGACAAATCTGAAGTTCCCAGCAGACAACAAAGCAATTGAAGAGTGTCACATCTCACCTGAAGACGGGTGCGCTAGCACCCGAAATACGTATTGTGAAAACGAATAAGGACATTATATAAGGTAAAATAATTTAATTTACGATGTAAATATTGTCCTGTAATGAAATTATGTGATAATAAGTAATTATTATTTCAAAACTTCAACAATGGCAAAAATAATTGCCAGGCAAGTGAAACATTATATTATTCTAAAACTACAATTGCGACCAGCACTGATTATATCAAACTTAACAAGTGCATAGCCAGGAAACAAAGTTAACCAAGGTTAACAAACAACATACCATCGACATTATACATCATCGACATTAACCCTAGGTTAATGAACTGCCATCTTAACAAACTTTTACTATTCAATTACTTTTAAATACAACGTTGAAAAACAACAACTTTAAAGCACTAAACGCCTTAAACCATCGACGATTTAACTTTATATTTCATATTCAAACCAAAGTAAATCAAAACAGTTGACCTCAAAACATTATGCAATACTTACTAAGAAAAAACATATTACCAGAATAAACACTGACGAAGCCGGAATTCAAGGAAGTGCAGAGAAACCAACAGCTGGACGTTTGAAGAAAGATAACCATTTGTTAACATTTCATTTATACTTGAAGGGTGACTACAGGACGAACACTATGATTTATTTCACAAAACAAGGGTTTCAAATACTGAAGAACTCCTAATTTAAACTACAACATCTTTAAAATAAAATGCAATAACTTAAAAGAACAAATCGTAAAGCAAATAAACATGTCTGGAACATAAAACTTCAAATGTTTCCACGTCCACCAGTCTTTAAATACACCCAAACAGATCGTGACCAGTAGCCAATAGCTGAAGCAGCAGCGACAACGATCGACATGCCATCTACCAAGAGAAACTATCCCTACAGCAGTTCATTCAAAATATCGGTGGTATGTGCATCGAAAAGGTAAACATTGACATGGCGATAGCAATACTTCGTTAAGTTAAATTTAAATAAAGGTATTTCATCATTCTAAAAGAAAAACGTAAGTGTTGCGATTCAATAATAATAATTACTTTTATGACAATCTAAAAACTTAATTAAACATTTATATGCAATCCTTTTACTAATGTAAACATTGAAAGACGAACTCTAAAATTTAATGAGACAGTTTTGAGTAAGTTAAGTAAAAATAATACAGGTCTTAGATTAACTGTAATAAAAGAAAAAAAAAAAAAAAAAAAAAAAACATAGAAACCATAAATTTCTCAATAAATCTTGGTAAGAAAATCCTTATTATCGATATACCAAATATGGAAGCTGTAATCTCATTGGCAGACCAGTTTCTGGAATTTTCTACATTTTACTATGCGGGTATTTAAGGAGTTGCATTATGCCAAATCAGTCAGTCTCAGTTTAGTTTTGCCAAAGCATTTGCTGGATAAAGAGCTCTGAGTTTCTTTAAAATGCAGTCGCATTGCTGTATGTTATTCTTTGAAACAGTTTGTACTGTGAATTTCCTGTTGAAAGCTGTTATTTAAGCTGTGTTTATTGGTTAAAATGAAGTTGATACCTCATTTATAGACCTGTATTCTTCTGGAATTTTCTGTAAATAAAGTTTCCAGCCTCTGCAAGATTTGCTTTTCTTTCTCTGACAATTCACGAACCCTCAAGTATGCAACATTTCTGGTGTCAGGAGTGATAACTAGAGGTATGAAACAAGAAATTAAGTAACTTCTAGAAGGATTAGCAGCCCAGATAAGTGAAATGAAAACAAGACAGGAAAATATGGAAACCAGATTGATCGAAAGAATGAAAGAAGGGCAAAAAGAGATGAAAGGTAGCTTGGCTAAAAAAATGAAATAAATTAAAGACAATTGGATGAAGAAATGAAAGCAGTACAGGAAAGATGAAAGCCAGGTTGACCAAAGAAATTAAATTAAGACAAAATGAAGAAAGAACTCTCATCAGTACAGGATGACTTGGTAACTGTGAAAGAAGTGATAGATTATCAATTGGAGAAAGTAGAATGGATGGAACGGAAGCTAAAGTCATGAAGATAGAAAAAAATGTTATGAAGAGAAAGTTAAGAAAGAAGCGAAGAATCTGACGACTAAGTGCTGGGGACGTGGAAGAGACAGGCATATCAAACGAAGCTGCCCAGTAATAACACATAGAGAAACTACCAAGAAGACCTTTGAAATATGCCATCATGAAGGAGCTCTTCATGAAGATCCAGATGCTTTATTACAGGAGCCTCGCTCTGAAAATCCTGAGTACAGCTCTAAGTCCCAAGACAAACACCAGATGATAAAGCCATCTGGTGTTTATCATTTTTTTTTTTTTTGCCAAGCTACAGTCTCAGTGTCATCGAAACAAGATCCATGGAGTGATACGGCAGTCAGACAAGCCCAACTGGAAGATCCTGACATAAAGCCAGTACCTCAATTAAAGGAGAAACCAGCAACAGACCTACCTGGCAGTATATCTCCACATTTAGCCCCATCACGAAATTTTACTAGGAACTGTGGGACTCTCTGCATTTTAGAAACGGCATACTATACAGAAATGGGACTATGACGATGGAAGGAGTTTCAGATGGCAAATTTTATTTACCAAGATCAAAGGTTCCAGATGTTCTAGAGCAGTTACATAGTAGCCCTACCGGAGGTTATTTTGGAGTGATGAAGACTCTCCAGAAAGTTCGAAAGCGCTTCTACTGGTGCAAGACAAGGGAGGACATAGAGAAATGGTGTAAATCCTATGATGCTTGTGCAGCACACATAAAGGCCCAAAGAAGCGAAGCCGAAGAAGACTACAATATAACGTAGGAGCAACATATGAACGGATTGCACTCGACATCTTGGGTCCTTTGCCACAGATCTCCAGTGAAAATAATACATCCTTGTCGTGATGGACTATTTCACGAGTGGCCTGAGGTGTATCCCCTTTCCAATCAAGAAGCATGGACAGTTGAAGAGGCTCTAGTGCAGCAATGGGTGTCAAGGTACGATACGCCCCTACAACTTCATACTGACCAAAGTATGAACTTTACTTCTGCTGTTTTCAAGGGATTGTGTCAATTACTTGGCATAGTCAAAATTCAGACAACACCCCTACATCTCCAGTCGGATGGCATGGTCGAGAGGTTTAACCATACTATCCTGAATAACTTCACTCTTTTAGTGTCAAGGAACCAGCAAGATTGTCACTTGAAGTTGCCATTGTTCCTGCTGGCTTATCGAAGTGCTGTCCATGAAATCACTGGCTATACTCCAGCTCAGATATTGTTTGGACGGGAACTTTATCTCCCATGTGATCTCCAGATGCACTTTCATCGCCCGAGGAGTCAAGGTTGGAAAAAAACCCAGCCCAACGGGTTTTTTCGGGCTTTATTGGGTTTAATCAGGGTTTTTTCAGAGTATTTTCGGATTTTAAAGAATTTTTTTTTTCTTGCCGTTTTTAAACATTAATGTATCATTCATAATAGGACAATTTAAAAAACTAAATTTTAATTATTCATTAAAATTAAAATTTTAAAAATTTAATTTAAAAATTTCTAGTCTTTTTATGATTAAGTTAAAGAATTTTTTTTTTAATTAAACAATTGTACTTTAATTATCTAAAATTCTGTTTACCTGTCCTTTCCAACAAAAACTGGATTTTAATAATTTAGTGTTGCTTCATTAATTTTTTTTTTTTTTTTTGTACTGAATAGATTTCCATAAAATAATTTTAATTATTGTTCCTTATAATTAGTTAACAGTGTTGCACTGTTAAAGCTTTCAGAAAATTTTTTTTAATTTGATTTTTATTCATTTATATTTTGCATTCCTCAAGTCCCCTGATTTTCTTCATATTAACAAACAACTCTTTTTTCTTGCTCTTATATTTTTTTATGTATAATTTCTTATTGTATTTTAATAAGATAAAATTTTATTTATTTATTTATTTTCGTGTGGAATTTTTCAGGTTTTTTTTTTTTTTTTTTTTTTTTTTTTAATAAAGCAGTTTGAGCACTTCCAATATTTCAGAAAATTCTCTGTTCATGTTCTAATAATGTATATAATATTTGTTTTATATTTGAATAATTCTCTGAAAAGTGGTCATTTCATGTCCCAGTAATCTTGAGGGCATATTTTTAAAATCACAAAAACAAAAAGCTGTCAGAACTATCAATATTAATTAGTTATGCATATAAACTGTAATTCTTCGGTTACTGGAATTTAAATATAATTTTAAAATATTTTTTGAAATGCAAAATATCATTCCCTCACTGTGTCTCCACTCACACATGTAAGTAAATAAAATGGTTTCTATGGTATTAAAGCACGTATATTTAGATTATTTTAATTGAAAATTTATTAAACATACTTTAATAAATATTTATCCATTATACTACATTTATATATTATTCAATGAAAGAAATTAGAACACACTTTATTGTTGTCCCTGGTATTAGATATCATTCCCTCATCAAACTATAATTACACCCCTACTTACTCCATTAATGGCCGGACGTGCTTTATATAAGTAAAACGTAATTTGTATAGCAGCAAAGTAAAAAGCCATTTTGTGTTCTGTTCGAAACTTTTTACAATGAGTTGCATAAGGCTCTCAAACGTTAAATTGAAATACAGTATTTTTATTAAACGTCATTCCCTCATCCATTATAAACTTAACTAAAAGAAATCAAATTTGCTTTTTTATGTTATTATAGTAATAAAAATATGTTTTAATAAATATTTAGTGTTTGAAAATACAACTAAACCTAATCATTTTTATAAAGCAGTTTCTAGAAGAAATTTGTCATTCCCTCATTTTTCTAATTAATAAAAATAATACTATTTGAAAAACTTATCAAATGCAGTTTGGTTTATATTATTTTTCATTAACTGTAACGTATGTGTACATGCACAAAATTAAAAAATAAATAAAAACAAAAAAAATAATGAAGCAATTTTATTTGGGCTAACTTTAAAAAAAAAAAAAAAAAAAAGCCCACTTTTTAGAGAATGACCCATTTATATGTTTATTGTAAGTTAGATAAAAGTGTAATTTTAAATAAGGATTTTGAAAAAAAACCACCCGGGTTTTTTCGGGTTGGGCAAAATCAAGCCAACCCTGCGAGGAGTACATCCAAAATCTCCAGGCACGATTTGAAGATGTACACAACTTTGCTCAAGAGTGGATTCACATGGCAACGAAGAAAATGAAGACAAGGTATGATCTAAATGCTACACAACAGGAATTCAAGGAAGGAGACAAAGTTTGATTGTTGAGCCAAAGAAACAAAAGGACTCTCTCCCAAGCTACAGTATAACTGGGACGGTCCCTACAAAGTCATAAAAAGACTGAACGATATTGCGGTGGGAATTGCTAAAGCACCTTCATCAAAACCGAAGGTGGTTCACTACGATCGGTTAGCCACATACCACACCTAATGGTAATGTTAAAATTTGAAATGTAAATATTTGTTAAATTTGTATATGTGTAATTTGAATATTTGTACATAAATATTTGTGCTTATTTGTAAATTTTGTAAAAATTTCTCACTTAATTTTGCAATGTGTATTGTTATTTTATTGTTATATTTTATTATTATAGATTCAACTTAGTTTTTATATTTTATATTGTATAGTTTCTTTAGTTTTGCCTCCTGACTGCCCGGGATGTGCAGTCCTTGGGTGGGGGTTAGTGTTATGAATTTGTAAATAATTCATAGTTATTTTTATATAAATTCATTCAAAGAGGTTCAGTCAAGTGATAAAATGTCAATTTTCTGCATTTCTAGCTGTTTTTCATGTTAAAATAGCTAATTTTCCCTTAAAAACGCATTAAATGCTCCAATAAGGCAGGTAATGGATTTGGCATCAAAAAATCCTTATTATCGATATACCAAATATGGAAGCTGTAATCTCACTGGCTAACCAGTTTCTGGAATTTCCTACATTTTTCTACGCGGGTAGTTGCATTACGCCAAATCAGTCAGTTTCAGTTTAGTTTCACCAAAGCATTTGTTGGATAAAAAGTTCTGAGCCTCTTTGGAATACAGTCGCATTGCTGTATGCTAACGCTTTGAAACAGTTTATACTGTGAATTTGCTGTTGACAGCTGTTATTTAAGCTGTGTTTACTTGTGAAGTTGATACCTGGTTTATAGACCTGTATTCTTTGGAATTTTCTGTAAATAAAGTTTCCAGCCTCTGCAAGGTTCGCTTTTCTTTCTCGGACAACTCATGAACCCCCAAGTACACAACAATATATAATCTAAATAAATGTCCGAATGAAAACATTCTCTTAAATTCTCATTTAAAAATTTCATTATAGTAATATTTTAGCAAACCAACATTTTATGAAAGTATTAAATAATAATAGTATAATACTTACTCAACTAAGGCTTTGGAAAAACTTCCATCTGGCTCCAAAATAAAATCTTTAATCTCTCCAAAACCACACAATAATGTGAAAATATCTTCATGATCAATTTCTTTTGGAATATTTTCTATAACAATTTTTCCAATAGCAGGGCATTCTGTAGCAGATAATACTATTTCAGACTGATTATTATTATCACTTTCATTGTTATCAAAATGAAGTATTGTATTTGAGGTACTTTCAGATTTTTCAGAATCTGCGTTTTTATCATGCATAAATTCACATTTTTTAGTCTTTAAATTAGGAAATTCATAATTATCTCTTATCTCGATTTCACCTTCTTTAATCTCTTTATTACTATCTTTTAAAACTTTTCTCAGGTAATCATTGGCATAATCTTCCTGTTTGTCTTCTTCTTCATAATCTTCTAAAAACTTATCTAAAGTTACTGACTTTACAATTTTGTTGTTCTTCTTTTTAGTATTTTTATTTTTTCTATTTGACTGTGATGTTTCTTCCTGTTTACCTGTATGTTTAGGATTCTTTTTATATTCAAAACAAGTTGAATAGTCTTGTGTAGTGGAATTCAAAGTTTCATTTAATGGTGCATTATTAGATTCAAATGAAAAAGTTTTGAAACTGAACAACACATCTTCAGTATTTTCCACAGGTTTCTTTAAGTCTTTTGTTTTCTCTATCCCACTACTAATGCTGTCTAAATCAAATATTTCAGGATTTTTTTTATATTCAAAACAAGTTGCATGTGCTTGTGTAGTGGAATCTAAATTGTCATTTAATGTTACACTAGAATCTGATGAAAGAGATTTAATTTTTGAAACATTTTTAGTATTTTCTGTAGGCTTTTGTGAATCTTTTATTTTTGCTATCTCACTACCAATGCTGTTTAGATCAAACACATTATCAGGATTCTTTATACCTTCAAAAGAAGTTGTACCTGCTTTTATAGCAGAATTCAAATTTTCATTTAATGGTACATTAGTTTCACAAGAAAGCGTTTTGGAAACATTTTCAGTATTTACTGTAGACTTTTGTGTGTCTCTTGGTTTTGCTGTTTCACTACTAACATCGTCTAAATCAAAGGTATCATCAGAGTCACTTTGAAAAATATCTGTGTCACTCTCATCAGATTCAGATTCTGTATAAACTAGAAAACTTTCAACTTCCTGCCTTTTGTTTAAAGTGCCAAAAACTCCTTGAGTTGTCTAAGAGCAAATAAAAATAAATAAATCATGAAATTTATATAATAAAATTAATAATAAATTATATATTTTTTAGAAAATTTAAAAATTCTCTACTTTTATAGCTGACTCTTTTAAAAACCTAACAGAACAGCGATACTATTTGAACAATCTATAATGAAAAATGGAAAGGTTTGTCTGTCTGTCTTTTCTTTTATACGTTCAGCCCCTATTGAACGCAGAAGTACAAGAATTGACATATGGATGATCTGGAGCCTTTCCGATGTTTTCCTCGAAACAGAATTTAAAAATCTTAATTAGTTTCGGAGATATTAATTAAAAGGTTGACCCATGTCGATCGAACAATGACCGAAAATCCTTATTGCTTAAAAAGAGGTATTCTATCAGCATTCAGCAGACGATTTTAACGTCTGTCTCTAACGGAAACAAAACATGTGCAAGTCATTAATGTCACATGATCTTTAACTGGGGTTAAAAATTGCAAATTTCAAAGTGCTTCAAATTTTCTTTTTCGTACACAACACCTTTTTCGTATACAACCTATTCAGCACAAAACCAACTTGCAGTTAAAATTTCATCAATTTTCATTAATAAACAAAGCAGTTACATTTTAATTGCAAATTAAATTTTATTCTAACACGTAATCTATCTTTCAATAGATGATAGGAGTTGCCATAGCAACAAAATACATTTGAAGGAACTAAAAATTACTTTTCTTTTTCTTTTTACTTCCATTACCCGACTACCGTGGTATATATCGGTTTTGGGGAAATAAAAAATATTTATTTTTTCTTTTTACTTCCATTAATAAAATGGAAGTAAATTAAATAATATAAATAATATTAATTAAATTAAAATGTAATAAGGTTTTAATTAATGTAAATTAAAACCTTATTAAATTATTAATGTAAATATAATAAATATAAATGTAATAAAATATTAATGTAAATTAAATGTTTCAATTAATGTAAATTAAAATTAAATAAGGAAATAATTAGAGATTCCACGTGATTTACATGTTTTAGAATGTCCTGATTAGGTTTTCTTTTGAATCTCAGCTACTAATTAAAATAATTTCATAAGTAACACATTATTTGAAACCTTTGTTGATTTGGAATTGAAAAGTAGATTCCAGAAATTTCTACCGCCAGATATTTTAAAATTTCGATATTTCAAATTCCAATTAAATTATTTTTAATACATCATTCGAAAGATATTTTAAAGTTCTTTTAAATTATCGAAAGTTTTCACCAGATTTACACGTTTTGAGGCCGCCTGAATCAGTTTTCTTTTATATCTCAGTTATTAATTAAAAAAATTTCATAAGTAATACATCATTTGAAAGCTTTGTTGACTTGAAACACATTTTAAAGTACTTTTACATTATCGAAAATGGAATTCGAGATTTCACCCGATTTACACGTTTTGAGGAGTCCTGATTAGGCTTTCTTTTGTATCTCAGCTACTAATTAAAATAATTTTATAAGTAAGACATCGAAGCTTTTTTGATTTGGAATCGAACAGTGGATAACAGAAATTTCTACCGCCAGATGGCGCTGTAATATTTTCAAATTTCAATATTTCTATTTCTATTTATGATTAAATTATTTTTAATACATCATTCGAAAGATATTGTAAAGTTCTTTTAAATTATGGAAAGTTTTCAGTAGATTTACACGTTTTGAGGTCTCCTGAATTAGTTTTCTTTTGTATCTCAGCTACTAATTAAAATAATTTCGTAAGTAATACATCATTAGAAAGCTTTTTTGATTTGGAATCGAACAGTGGAATACAGAAATTTGTACCGACAGATGGCACTGTAATATTTTAAAATTTCAATATTTCAATTTCTAATTATGATTAAATTATTTTTAATACATCATTCGAAAGATATTTTAAAGTTCTTTTAAATTATCGAAAGTTTTCACCAGATTTACACGTTTTGAGGTCTCCTGAATCAGTTCTTTTTTGTATCACAGTTATTAATTAAAAAAAGTTCATAAGTAATACATCATTTGAAAGCTTATTTTAGTTGATACACATTTTAAAGTACTTTTACATTATCGAAAATAGAATTCGAGATTTCACCCGATTTACACGTTTTGAAGTGTACTGATTAGGTTTTCTTTTGTATCTCATCTACTAATTAAAATAATTTCATGAGTAATACATCATTTGAAAGCTTTGTTGATCTGAAATGGAACAATAGATTACAGAAATTTCTACCGCCAGATGGCGCTGTAATATTTTTAAATTTCAATATTTCATATTCTAATTATGATTAAATTATTTCTAATACATCATTCGAAAGATAATTTTAAGTTCTTTTAAATTATCGAAAGTTTTCAGTAGATTTACACGTTTTGAGGTCTCCTGAATTAGTTTTCTTTTGTATCTCAGCTACTAATTAAAATAATTTCGTAAGTAATACATCATTAGAAAGCTTTTTTGATTTGGAATCGAACAGTGGAATACAGAAATTTTTACCGACAGATGGCGCTGTAATATTTTAAAATTTCAATATTTCAATTTCTAATTATGATTAAATTATTTTTAATACATCATTCGAAAGATATTTTAAAGTTCTTTTAAATTATCGAAAGTTTTCACCAGATTTACACGTTTTGAGGTCTCCTGAATCAGTTCTTTTTTGTATCACAGTTATTAATTAAAAAAAGTTCATAAGTAATACATCATTTGAAAGCTTATTGTTAGTAATAAGTCCCTTTATTAAATCACATCATCCAAAAGTAAAATAAATCTTTATTAATAGTAAAATACAAAAATAAACCGTATATCTTACCTTTTAGAATTAATTCCATTTATGTTAAATAATCTAATGTTTATTTTTAAACTGCATTGTTTATTTACCTTTGGCTGTATCGCTCATTCCGGTCTCCACTCATAACAGCCAGCAGTAAAAGAATTGGTTCTGTAATTCACTGTAAAACTTGTGATCGCTAATTTGCTGATTCAGCCATTTTCGTAACTTAACAGCCAGCAGTAAAAGAGTTGGTTTTGAAATTCACTGTAGGATTTGCGATCGCTAATTTGCCGATTCAGCCGTTCTCGTAACTTACCGAATTTTCGTGAATTCAATCTGTTAACTGTTGAACGCCATATGCAAATCTGATGCAGAATCATCCAGAACATTCTCTTTCAGTATGAATGTTAATTAGGTGAAAATGGATATAAATAGACGGCTATGAAATTTGAGAAGCGGGAGATTTTTCTTATTTTGATTTTTCCTTAATGTTTCGTTATTCACGTTAGGTTTAATGGGGGATTGAGTACCTGTTGGCCTAGCGTGATAGTTTAGTATACTATTGGTTAAGTTTATTTTCTTTCATCATTTAGTGAAGTAAAAGACTTCATCAGGTAACAGAAATTCATGAAGAACTTTTGATTTTTTTAGTTAAAGAACTTTATTTCTTTTACTGCTCAGATTATAATATGAACTTTTACTATCGGGTCATGAAGCCATTTAGCTATTTAAATATCAGTTAAACTTTTAAAATATCATTTTTGAAGTTTTTGACATTCTTGTCATATTCTTTGAATGTCTTTATAGTTTGCAATTAAGATGCAAAAGTAAAGTAATTAATGAAACTTATTTTTGTTACAAGTTAACTTATTATATTGTTATATTTTTGTTTTACATATGTTTTTATTAAACTTCAATAAACTTATTTGGTTAATTAAAAACTTTGTGATTATTTTGTCTTCATGCATTTATTTTAAGTTGAATTGAAACTCTGCTTGCTTATACACTACAAAACATTCAGCCACGCTTCACTGCAAACATTTTTCTTGCACTCTGCTATATATATATATATAAAAATAAATCTGTTTTAGTGTGTTTGTGGATATGAAATCCTTCATATCCAACACTTATTTTAGTTGATACACATTTTAAAGTACTTTTACATTATCGAAAATAGAATTCGAGATTTCACCCGATTTACACGTTTTGAAGTGTACTGATTAGGTTTTCTTTTGTATCTCATCTACTAATTAAAATAATTTCATGAGTAATACATCATTTGAAAGCTTTGTTGATCTGAAATGGAACAATAGATTACAGAAATTTCTACCGCCAGATGGCGCTGTAATATTTTTAAATTTCAATATTTCATATTCTAATTATGATTAAATTATTTCTAATACATCATTCGAAAGATAATTTTAAGTTCTTTTAAATTATCGAAAGTTTTCAGTAGATTTACACGTTTTGAGGTCTCCTGAATTAGTTTTCTTTTGTATCTCAGCTACTAATTAAAATAATTTCGTAAGTAATACATCATTAGAAAGCTTTTTTGATTTGGAATCGAACAGTGGAATACAGAAATTTGTACCGACAGATGGCGCTGTAATATTTTAAAATTTCAATATTTCAATTTCTAATTATGATTAAATTATTTTTAATACATCATTCGAAAGATATTTTAAAGTTCTTTTAAATTATCGAAAGTTTTCACCAGATTTACACGTTTTGAGGTCTCCTGAATCAGTTCTTTTTTGTATCACAGTTATTAATTAAAAAAAGTTCATAAGTAATACATCATTTGAAAGCTTATTTTAGTTGATACACATTTTAAAGTACTTTTACATTATCGAAAATGGAATTCGAGATTTCACCCGATTTACACTTTTTGAAGTGTACTGATTAGGTTTTCTTTTGTATCTCATCTACTAATTAGAATAATTTCATGAGTAATACATCATTTGAAAGCTTTGTTGATCTGAAATGGAACAATAGATTACAGAAATTTCTACCGCCAGATGGCGCTGTAATATTTTTAAATTTCAATATTTCATATTCTAATTATGATTAAATTATTTCTAATACATCATTCAAAAGATAATTTTAAGTTCTTTTAAATTATCGAAAATTTTCACCAGATTTACACGTTTTGAGGTATTCCTGAATCAATTTTCTTTTATGGCGCTGTAATATTTTGAAATTTCAATATTTCAATTTCTAATTATGATTAAATTATTTTTAATACATCATTCGAATATCTGTCCACCGAGTCTGTAAACACAGCTGTATCAAGTGACACTTGATACAGCTGTGTTTACAGACTCGGTGACTTTGCCAACGGATATTGTGTGAGAAATGCCTAGCTGGTAATCAGCCAGGGTAGCTCAATGGTTTGAGCATCCGCACGTAAAGCAGAAGGCCCGGGTTCGATTCCCGGCTCTGGTATTTTTCACATAGTTGGTATAAAAATATCAGCCTTCCACTCCAAAAATTTTCTGAAATGATATCATGGTTGATGAATAAATTTCTAAATTAAATTAAAATTTTCTTCTTTAACCGTTTCAACTATTAAAAAACTTAAAAAAAAAAAAAAAAGGATAAAGCAGTGCAACTTATTTTTATAATTAAAACTAGTTGGCATAAATGGACTCTGCTCAATTCCCCATCATATATATGTTCTCATAAATTTCTAGTACAGGACATTCTCTTAACATGATTATCATGTTAAGAGAAATGAATCTGACCAAACACTTGACACAGTGGCAGAATGAAATCCCCACCTAATAGGCTATCCACCATTCACTTTGATATATTTATCTTAATTATCTTATTCTAATCTATTAATTTATTTTATTAGAATCAATTTCGTAGTTGCGTTTTCATGCTACTATATCTAATGCAACAATCCTAAAAATGCATATTTATATGGGATATCGTCCCATTCTGCTACGTTGATAAAATCTTAAATTACGAGTAACTTGCAAAATTTTCCTATTAGAATGCTTGTAGTCAATTATGTTCAAACAAGTATCATAAATGTCATTATGAAGTTGTCTGATATATTTATGATCCTCAAAATGGACATTTATGCTCAATTTTGCCCTTTTCTGCCATTTTAGGTAAATCATAAATTCCAAATAATTTACGAATTTTTTAAATTGGAAAATTTATACTCTATGATATTCATGCCAACACCCTAAATAATATTACAAAAGTGGTGTGACATCTTTATGATGAAAATATCCCTAAAAATTGACATTTATGTGAAATTTTGCCCCATACTGCCATGCTAAGAAATTCGTAAATTTCCAATAACTTGCAAAATTTTCAAAGTAGCATGTTTCTAGTTACTGATGTTCATTCCGACATCAAAACTCATATTTTAAAACTGGTCTCACATTTTTTAGTAAAAATTTTCCATTTAATGCACGTCTAAGTAAAATTTTGCCCTATTCTCCCATGTTATGAAAAGCATAAATTTTTAATAACTTACGAAGTTTTTTAATTCGAATGTTGTAAATGAATAGGGTTCTTGCCAGTGTCGAAAGTAATATTTAGGTAAAAACTGATCCGACTTCTCTGTGATAATTTGTTCTTGAGATATCGTGTACACAGACTAACGGAATAACAAACTAACACACACCATACAATTTTTGTCATTTTTCGTATTCCTCACATGTGGAAATGTGTAAAAAAGTAAAAAAAAAACGAGTTCGAAACGTTTCACTTTTACCTAAGTTCTCCATCTATAGCATGATGGGGAACTAAAAAATTTAAATGATATGTATTGTACTTAAGAATTTAAATTATTTTATTTTATCAGTTATTGTCATTAATAATATTTATTTTGAATAAGCATACATTAAAATAAAATATAACTTAATCTTACTAATTAACACTATTTTAATATTAGAATCAAACCAATTTTTATTTCTAAGATAAATATTAGATTAATTATTAATTAGTAGTTTAATATAATTAGGTGTATTACAACTAATATGCAAGATAATATATATCTAACATTGCAATGCAAATGTATTCAAACAAAAACCCACAAAAGCCCAGAAAAATCCACAAAAACCCAAGTGGGTTGGGTTTTTGCCAACCCTGATACAGAGCACACATTTCAAAATTGCCTGTTATTATAACTTCTACAGAGTTCGCGCTAGAGTGCGGGAATCGCGCAATATAAAAAAAAATCCCACTTAAAAAATTTTCATATGCGCGCTTTTCCCGCGATTTTTTTTTTTTTTTTTATCTAATTCATTGAACTACGCGAATTTATTTTTTCCGTTTAAAAAAAAATCGCGGATATCGTTCGTTAAAAAATAAATAAATAAAAATGGAACAATCGGCGATAAAATTTTCTACTAAAGCTTCTGATTCCTAATCTTTCTCCATCCACAACATAAATGTCAATATCCATTTCAAAGTTGCTTTATGACATTCTAGAACCTGTAAATAAATACAACTGTTAAATATTTCTTGCTCTTGTAATTATTTTTTGCCCACCTCCCCCTTTATTTATCTCCATCTAGCGATCAGCAATCAAATGTTCTGCAGAAGTCTTGTTTCTCAATCTTTACCCATCTGCAACATAAATTATATTTTTATAATATTCATTTTAAACTCGCTTTATTAGATTCTAGAAGTAGAATTGAAAGAGTTTAATATTTCTTACTCTGTAATTATTTTTAACCCCACCTCCTCTTTCCAATCTCCGGAATATGGATTGTGGTCAATGATCAATTCTAGAAACAATAAAGCAATAGAAGTGCTCAATATTTCTGACATATGTAATTATTTTTAGACCTTTAGTGCTGAACTTACTGAATCTATTTATTTTTTCTCAATTAAATTAAATCTTTATGGAGTGTCATATCTATACCAAATTTGTAAACATGGGGGAAATGAAGAATAGATTTTTCAGATAAGAAAATTTTTTCCAAACCAATTTAAGAAAATTAATACTCAGTCTGTTTTATGCATGTTTGAAACTAATAATTAGCTACTGCTACTTTTATATGAATGATTAATGTACATACATAAAAATCATATTCTATATTTGTTTGAAAAATCTGTTTTACTCTTGGTGTGAAATTTTAATAAAATTCTATGTGGATATAAAAGTTATTGCAGGTATATTGAAGAATTTTTTTTTAAGCTAATGAAAAAATCCTGAAAATGCTTAATGTAGATAAAAACTATATAATATAAATGTTTGTCATCAGTTTATGAAAATGACGTTATCAATATTCAACTAATCATCCAATCAATCATATTTGCGAAAACTTTTCAGCTAATTTCTAATTTCAGCAATCACATGTCTGTAATTTGCATATTTCTTGAAAATACTTTTTTTCTGTAAAATGTAATTACTGACTTAAATTTCAAAAATCTCACTTAAATTTTCAAAATCCCACTTAAATTTTTTGTTAGAGTGGGAGAATCCCACTCATTTTTTTTCCTTAGTGCGAACCCTGTTCTATAAGAATATTCTTGATTATTCTCTTCGAGAAGAATATTCTCAGAAAGATTATTCTTGAGAATTTTACAACTCTATTTCAGTTAGCAAGTGAATTTAAAACTTCTTCACACACCATAAATTTTAAATCAGCACAACCGGTTTCGAAAGGACGTAGCCTTTCTTCATCAGGTGCAAACACGTGCAACTGCCTTGGAGGCAAAAGCAAGACTCAATATGTCTTGCTTTTGCCTCCAAGGCAGTTGCACGTGTTTGCACCTGATGAAGAAAGGCTACGTCCTTTCGAAACCGGTTGTGCTGATTTAAAATTTATGGTGTGTGAAGAAGTTTTAAATTCTTGCTATTGTCTGTACGTCAGTTTTTAAATTTATTTCTATTTCAGTTAGTTCTAAAATCTAATAAAACAAGTTTTTATGAACATTGATCCAGAGTTTTCCCCAGATCATATCAGAAAGGTGCTACACCTTGCCTGCTCTTTCTTTGGAAAAGAAAGGAAAAAAAAAAAAAACCACCCTTTTTGCCCCAATTATTATTATTTTTTTCCCATTACTGCCTTTGTAGAAAATAACCCACAAACTGAAGAAAAATGCTGTAAATATAAATACCGTATATTTCCGAATATAAGCCGATCCGTATATAAGCCGAGAGTACATTTTTCCCTGCAGAAATTTGCCCAAAATTGCAAACCCGTGTATAAGCCGAATTGAAAAAATACTCTTTTTAAAGTTCGAGTATCTCACCAAAATGGAGAAAATATTGCCAATCTATACAACCTTCAGGATAATCTGTCAAATGAAATTGTGGGAAATGCGTGCTTATCCAATAGAATTCCTTACCTTGCTTAGCTACGACGTAAAATGTTGGCAGTGTGTTCGGCAATGGCAATAGTTTTAACTCTGGCAACCCTATCAGAAGGGAGGCAAACACAGCTGCGAACGCAAGTCCCGGCAGCTGAAAACGATGGTTACCGTAATACCGGGCCGGCGCCGGAGACCTAACCCTAACGTGGATGATGCAATGCTGCAGCTGGATGTTTACATAAATAAGCCGTTTAAAGACCAATTGCATCGATTTTTTTTTTAATGACGTATCTAAATTATTTTGTATATTTCTACTTTTCAGTATTTTTATCAGTGCTTCAAGGCAATCTTCAAAAAAAAAAAAAAAAAAAAAAAAAATACTTCTATAAAAAAAACGAAGCTTTGCTGCTTTTGCTAGTGTAAGCCTAGAAACATTTTAAACAGAGATGATTTAAATTTAATTGTATAAACTAAAAATATGATCGGGAGTCCTGTTTTTTAAAGTTTCTCTTATGCTATTTCTGAATCAGACAGAGAATTTACTCCGTTCATGCACTCTGCCGATGACTTCAGTTACCGGCAGGTCAAAAAGAAATGTAAACACATGTGACTACATCGAGCGTTTTGTAAAATAAATTTAAAATTGCTAATTTAAGAGTTTTATATGATAATTATTTAAAAATAAGGTTTAATATCACTATTTTACTTTATATATACTTTTTAAGCTTAAAATATATGTATTCAATCATTGTTTTTAAGTACGTTTTTTGCTAAAAATGTAGATCCGTATATAAGTCGACCAATATAATTCAGCTTCCGAAAAATTTCCAAAAATTCTCGGCTTATACACGGAAATATACGGTAAAACTATTGTGTGTGACAATCAGCATATTAACATGTAAAAGTAAAAAAAAGTTAAAACATACACTTTTTTCTTTTTTGTATGTATATTTATAACTAAATTTCTAAATTAGATTTTAAATGTGAAATATGGCCTTAAAAATTCAAATCTGCTCTCAAAAACCTAAAAGTGCATTTTTTTTTTCTTTTTTTACTAGCAATACCCTACACTTTTTAAAACCTGGGGGAAAATGTTTGATTCTTTTGTTGTAAAATGAGAAAGCTTGAGCATCAAAGGACGATTGATCACTGACTAGAGAGAGAGAAAATTGGGGAGGGGGGGGGGGGATGGAACGATAATTACATGAGTGCTAAACATTTCTATTTCTTTATAGACTCTAGAATCTAATAAAGCAAGTTTAAAATGAATACTGACATTTTTGTTGAGGCTTGTAGATGGAGAAAGAATGAGAAACAAAAGAGTTCCATAGAGCATTTGATCACCGATAGATAGTTGGAGATAAGAAAATACGGGGGGTAGGGGGAGTTAAAATTAATTACGTAAGCGAGAAATATTAAAGGATTCTGTTTCTTTAGAGATTCTAAAATCTCATAAAGTAAGTTTTAAATGAATATTGACATTTATATTGTGGATGGAGAAAGATTGTGAATTGGAAGGCTTTCGTAAATCAGAAGAGAAATTGTGCTAATTGTAACAAGTGAATATAATTTATATAAAAAGGGGATTAGCAAAGTTATAGCTACTTTCAAAAAATATTTTTGGCAGATCTGAAGATTGTAGGTTCACCGACGTTTGTTTACATTTTGGCTTTAGATATATACACATATTTATTAAAATAGCCCACATTTTACTATTTAATTTTATACTATGTATGGGGGGGGGGGGGGGATGGAACGATAATTACATGAGTGCTAAACATTTCTACTTCTTTATAGACTCTAGAATCTAATAAAGCAAGTTTAAAATGAATACTGACATTTTTGTTGAGGCTTGTAGATGGAGAAAGAATGAGAAACAAAAGAGTTCCATAGAGCATTTGATCACCGATAGATAGTTGGAGATAAGAAAATACGGGGGGTAGGGGGAGTTAAAATTAATTACGTAAGCGAGAAATATTAAAGGATTCTGTTTCTTTAGAGATTCTAAAATCTCATAAAGTAAGTTTTAAATGAATATTGACATTTATATTGTGGATGGAGAAAGATTGTGAATTGGAAGGCTTTCGTAAATCAGAAGAGAAATTGTGCTAATTGTAACAAGTGAATATAATTTATATAAAAAGGGGATTAGCAAAGTTATAGCTACTTTCAAAAAATATTTTTGGCAGATCTGAAGATTGTAGGTTCACTGACGTTTGTTTACATTTTGGCTTTAGATATATACACATATTTATTAAAATAGCCCACATTTTACTATTTAATTTTATACTATGTATGAATGTGTGCATGTGTTTATATTAAGAAATACATCTGTATATACACTGCTCGACATTGAAAAGGCAACACCAAGAAGGGGTGGTCAGAAAGTGATGAAATTTGGAAAAAAGACAGAGACAGCAGGGAACAATAGGTGATCTTTATTTCAAAATGATAGTCAGAATACAGAGCGAGAATGGCATCAGCTCAGTAGGATGTAGGACTACTGCGGGCAGCAATGCACGAAGAAACATGTCTAGGCATAGAGTCAATAAGAGTGTGCCATTCCCTTTCAACCATTTGCCACAGTTCGTCTTCTGAACAAGGCAGGTCAGAGTCTGCAAACGATGTCCAATCACATCCCACACATGTTCGATTGGTGACAAGTCAGGAGAGTATGGTGGCCAGGGAAGCATCTGTATACCTTGCAGAGCATGTTGGCAGATGCGAGCACTGTACAGTAGGGCGTTCTCCTGCTGAAAAATTGCATTAGGCAACACCTGAAGGTAGGGGATTGCCACCGGCCGCAGCACATTATCCAAGTATCATTGGGCCATCAGTGCCCTGAACACGAACTAGAGGTGACATGGAATTATACACAATAGTGCCCTAAACCATTATGCCACATTGTCGCGCGGTGAGGCATTCCACAGTTACTGCCGGGTTAGATCTGTCTCCACGTCAACGCCACACACATATGTGGCGACTGTCACTGGATAAACAGAAGCATGACTCATCTGAGAACACAACGTTTCGTCATTCTGTCATCCACATCGCTCTAGTCCGGCACCATTCCAAACGTTGGCATCTATGCTGTGGAGTCAATGGCAGTCTTCTTAGCGGACGTCGTGAGTGCAGGCCACATGCAACCAATCGACGGGAAATGGTTCTGGTCGACATGGGAACATCCAGGGTATCTTGCACATGCTGCAGAATTGAGGTACAAGTAACTTGTGGGTCCGCCACAGCTTGTCGGCGGATGCGCCGATCCACGCAAGCTGACGTCACTCTGGCTGCACCTGCACCCATCAATCTTGCCATATTTGCTTGTTCCAACCATGTTCGCCACAGCCGATGCACCGTGCTTGCATCAATATTGAGTATCAGCTGCGATTTGACGTAAGGACGAACCCCCCCATCCCCCTCTCAGTCCGATCACCATAACCCTCATAAAATTATCTATCTGCTGGAAGTGCCTTCGTTGACGGCGCTGGCATTTTCTCCTATTACACATATCCTCCAAGACAAAAACAAAATTTCTTCGATAATTCGTCTGGCAGAGATAACGACACAAATATTGCCCAATTTGCAAGTTCCTTCTCTTATATCTTACTTCACGTGCGTCGGAGAGCTGCACATTTCACATCATTCGCGTAACTCAGTGACGTGCGTCTACTCTAAAATTTGCATAAATTTCTGACCACTCCTTCTTGGTGTTGCATTTTCAATGTCGAGCAGTGTATAAAAAAAAATTATGTATAATATTAAAATTTGTGTGTATGAGTGGAAAAAGTAATATGGTAAAAGCAATTAATTCTTCATTCAACAATCATTTTCTCTCCTTAAACACACTTTGAAAAATCTTAATTTTTTAAGGAAATGTTAATATAACAAATATAGTACAATTACAAACTACAATCCATAATGAAATAAATGATTTAAAAAAAAACAGATAAAAGTTTTTTTTACAAACATGTCCTAATGATATATGCAAATAACTAAGAAGTCCTTACCGAATTGCTTAATAGTTCCTTTCTACTTGGTAACATGCGGCTAGGAACCCACATTTTGTTAAGGGGAACATCAAACCAAACGGGTAAGGATCTACACTTCACTTCTGGGAATCTTGTGGGATCGAGTACAGGATAATAATAATCATCATCATCCATTTTTCTGCAGATTAAATACAGTTAATAATTGATAATTGAAATAAACACGGTTTAAATAATTGCAAGAAAGAAAAAATAAAAAAAGTTGCAAAGAGAAATTGTTTTATACTTTAAAATAAATTTATTTCAAAGTTAACTGTGACCCTTTAATATTTAAGTTTATTTTAAAAAAGACTTTTTCTTTAACTTTAAAATAAGATTAATAAAGGAAATAAGTGATCTAATGCTTAATTTTATAGTATTTTTAACAGATATAAACATATAGATCAGTCAATGTAACAGTTTCTTTTTTTTCAAATGTGGATCTAATATTATAATTCGAAGAACTATACACACGAAACAGATAAAAATTTAATCGTCTATTTAAAAAGAGATGTGTGTATATCTGACTTCTGATGTGTGTATATCTATTATTATTATATATAAATATGGTAAAGAACAGAGATAAATTAATTAACCTCTTAACAAAATTTTTATTCAAAAGAAATCATAACTCTTATGTCCTTCCGTATAGATTCTGCCTTGCAAATTACAGATAAAGTATTTTTATTTTTATATAAGCACTTTTTACATTTATAAATTTTCTACATGCATGTAAGAATACATCAGTACATACACTATTTCTTGCCACATAATTTCGAAACGTTTGGTTACACTTCTTTTTAATAACAACATATAACACTGCACAAATTTATAAGATCCTACACAAGAAACTGCAATACACTATTAACCAAAATATTAATAGAAAGTTACAATATAATTAGGTATTACCTTGAAAAAAAAAGCAGCACTTACAGAAATCTAAAACTTAAAAACTCGTGAGAAATAAAAATATTTTGATCAGGGAATAGTATACAAATTCACAATAACATATTAAAATAATTAAAATTATAGACAAAGTTGACCTACAGACAGGCAAGACAGCAAGCAAAGCACAAGAAGCACGGATTAGGATACAGGATGACAAACTAGATAGGGCGGTCAGCATGGGGAAAGGAGCTTTATTTTCCGCATTAATTCGGCCGAATAGAGTAAGCGATCCGATCGCCGCCTGGTGTAGTATCTTTGAAACTCATCGGAAGAAAGGGAAAGCCCGCCCCTTCGGCTTCAGTCATCCAACGAAGGAACAGCCAGAGATGTAAAAACGCGCTGATTGGTGTATTTTCGAGATTTGGTCGCCCTCTATCTGTAAGATGAAAATTACTACCTTTCCGTAACATTAGTAATACATCCTTCTCTTTTAATCCGTGACAAGAAGTAAGCAGAAGAAACAGTGTTGGAGTGTTGCCACTGAGAGATCCTAGATCAACAAAGCTTTACAGAGGGTAAGTCCAGCCTCTGGATCACTTCGACCGATCCAACTCCGAAGATTCTTTGGTGTAATGTGAGGTGCCTTCACACTGGACGTTCCGATCCGCTGTCCGTCGTCCGCAGAGATAGTGAACTCCGTTACATTCCGCAGGAGTTTACTGGCGTCAGAAGAATCCCGAGTGCAGGGAGAGTACAAAGAAATGAACCAATCACGTTGCAGGGCAGTAACAGGCAATAGCCAGCCTTTTAAAAAACATCTGTTTTGAGTTTTGATTTTCTTTAGAATTCAGCGAGCAACATTACATACATTCATTCAAAGCGAATTTGGAAATAGAAAATTAAAGAATTTGAATTATAATAGACATCGATATATACATAATATTTCTCGAAATAGTCATACTTTAATTTCTTTCTTACTTTTCCAAATTTTATTTAATGTAAATTTCAGCTATTTCTTTTACATTTTTCAATTTATAAATGCTTCCATATTTGTTTTTGTTTTTTAATTACTTCTTTAGAATGTAAGAGCTTTAAATCCATAAAATGAAATTTTAGAAATGTGTAAAATATATGAAATGCAATTTATTTACTGGGATGAACAAACAAAATAAGTATTATAATAATAATATATTACTTTCTAAATTCATTTACTTCCCCCTTCCCCCCCCCAAGCTAATTATTTTTAAACAACTAAGCTGAGGATCGCGATATTGGATCGAACATGGCACTTACTAGTCATTTTGAAGAAAGAAATTTAACTAATGAAATGTATATCTATATTTTATGTAAAACGAATTTGCATTATTTCTATGTTAGGATTAATTTTCCTGGTCATTTCATCTTTAATTAAAAAATTTCTACTATTAATTTTAAATAATGACAACAATTTTAATCAAAAGGTAAAATGAGGCTTTTTTAATCACTATTCAGAAAAAAAAAAAATAATAACGTTTCAAATGTAAAAAAATAATAAATAAATAATTTTGTAAAAAATAAATGTATGAATTGAAAACCTGAGAAATTTTTGTGCATAGGCTGAAGATAAAATTCTCCTTACAGAGTAACAAAGACATCTATTTTGCACTCCTCCCCCTTTTCATGCTTATAATGTTTTATTTGCACTTGTGTCCTACGCCTAGGTAGATTACTTCCCTATTAATCTTTTTGAAGGAACCTAGCCTGTTTTTAAGCAAATTTTGAAGAAAACCACAGAAAACTCTGAACAGCTAAGTAGCAAGTGCAACCTGGAATTGAACCAGGCAATCCCTGTCTACTAGTTTCGAGAGCAGAACCTCTTGGCCATTGTTGGAACATGTTTTAATTCAAAGAAAAAAATTAATTGTTGAAATGTGTGCTATATATGTGATTGAAAAACATTTTCAAATTTTATTTAAAATAAGCTTGCAGTATTTCTATGCATTTTTTTTTTCTCAGTCATTCATTCCAACTTTAATTAAAAAATTTCCATTATTATTTTTTTTTTTAATGTTGGCAATTTTAATCAAAAGACAGAAAGTCAATACTTAAATAACATTCTAATATTCTTTTAATTCGTATATTGAAAAGATTTAGATTAGTTTTTAGAATGGAAAATAAATAAATAATAAAATGTTCAAAAATTCTCTGTGTTTTCTAAAATAACTATACTTTTTTTTTTTTTCTAATTTTCATCTTTTAAAAATATGTAATTTCAGATTATTTGGATTAATTACACCTATTTCTTGTACAACATTTCCATATTTCTAAATGTTCCTTCTTCTTTTTATTATTATCAATTTCAGATTGTAAGTTATTTAAATCCACGAACTGAAAGCTGAAGAAATTTGTAAAATATATTAAATACGATACACTAATCGAGATAAAGAAAATATTCTCTTTACCAAATAATAAAAGCATTAACCCCATGCTAATTATGTATTATTTTTAAGTGGAATTGTAGAGTTGATTGCCTCCATCATGATTTTTTAAAGATATTTTAGCCCAAATTTACGTGAGTTGTGAAGAAAACCATGGAAAACTCCAAATGACTAGACAGGCGTGACGCAAGATCAAACCCGGCACTGCCAATCTACCAGTTTCGAGAGCAGAACTACTTGACCACTATTGAGACATGCTTTATTTGGAAGAAAAAAATTAAATGATGAAATGGATGTATTTATTGTATTTGATATAAGAATGACTTCTTTAATTTTTAAAATTATTTGGATAAAATGAAGCTATTTCTTACACAATATTTAAATTCTATGCAGAGTGAATTCCATGCGGATCTTTCTAAATGATCCTAGCTAGCACTTATGCACGATCCAAAGAAAACTATGGAAAGCTCCAAGCAACTAGTCTGACCAAAAGCACTAACATTCCCAAAAGGATGTTACAATTGTAAATTTTTCATTGGTCTGGAATAACATCTTGAAAACTCTTAGCCCCCCAAAAGTTAAGTTCTGGATCCGCCACTGAGTCTGACAAATGGAACTTTGGTTTGAACACGGCAGGTCCTATCTACCAGCTTTGGTGGAATGGTGTAGGTGTTAAAGCCGATTGATTACATGAGGTTCCATGTCCTAGATAAAGTACCATTAATGGAAATCTTTATAAGCAATCCAAGCTGGTATGTATTAGAGCTTTGAAGAAAACTACGGAAAACTCTGATCAGCTAGGCGGACTGATATGTCCTGTCCTGGGTAGATTTGTGGGATGTTTAAATACCCTGTGGGTGAATAGGTAAATATTTTTGGGTATCTAGCCGAGGCCTGGGAACCCAAAAACTGGGTATTTTGAAAAAACAAGTATTTGTGAATGGGTGATAATTTTCTTATCTCGAAATGAAACGCAATACACATATACAGAATTTTTTGTATACAATAATTCAACTAATGACACTGAAGGATGTTGATTATTGTATTGCATTCTTTTTCTTTATGATTTTTTTTTTTTTTTTTAATAATTCAAAGAGACTTTTTTAAACAGTAATATAGAAATATTGGATTGATTTTTGATTCCTGCAATATATTTGAAAAGTGGCAGATTTAAGGTGGGGGGCTAGGGGGCTGACCCCCCCCCCCCCTCAAAGTACTGACATTTCCAACTGAACAGTACAATTGCAAACTTTTCATTAATCTGGAATTACATCTTGAAAAATCTTAGCCTCCCCCCTCCCCCCCAAAAGTTAAGTTTTGGATCTGCCACTGTATTTGAACAGGTTTTCATATGTATGACATAATTTACAATATTTTTTTAATTAAAAGTTTTGATGAAGTTTATTTTAAAAAATTTAATCATCATTCATGATAAAATATATTCTAAAACTTAAGTGCGATAGCAGTGTAATTTTTCTAGTGTAAAGCAATGTCACTAATAATAAAATAATTTTTAACTATATTTATGCCATAGTATAGATGATGCGAGAGAAGCTTGAATTCTTAATTTTCTTACAGATACCATGCTACAAGTCAGTTTTGATTTCATGAACAGTTAGTCACTCCCTTTGTACACATGTTAATGTTACTTTAAATTTTATGCTAAAAGGTGAAAAATAAAGATAGGAATGAAAAAGGACTTGTTTTTATTTTTTTTAAATGTTAACGGGACTCTCTCTACTTATCGTCGCCAGAAGCCAAAGCCAGGATTATTCTATGTGGAATTTTGTTCTATCATTACTCATGAACTTAACACATATTTTTAAATTCCATTTTTGTATTCAGAAAATTCATAAATATTAAACAGTTTATTTTCTTTCTTTCTTTAAAAAAAAAAAAAAAAAAAAAAAAAAAAAGCTCTAAAACACAAAACATTGCTTTACCAAAGTCCACAATATACTTGTAATATTTTATTTTTGAAGTTATTACAAAACTTTTAGTATACTTTGTTACATTAAAAGAAATGACTATAAACATTAAAAGTTTAGACCCAATTTTTGTTTTATTTTAGGATTATTTTAACAGGTTTTTTATGATTAAATCTTTTCCTTTTATAAAATTAAAAAAATTTTAAAAAGGCTCAAATGCTTTTAACTTTGCATATATTTCCTCTCTCTATCTCTTTTTGTACTTAGCAATATCATATTATACATAAATACAAATGTTTTATTCTAACAGAGTTCTTTGAAAAATAAATACTCAGGTATTTTATATTACTAGCCCAGTCCACCAGTAGCCAAGTGGTTCTGTGCTCAAAGGGAGTAGACATGAGGTGTTGGATTTAGTCCCAAATTGCACTTGCCAGTCTAGCCGCTAGTAGTTTTCCATGATTTTCTCCTAAACTTGTATAAATACGGACTAGATCACCTCAGAAAGACCTCCACAGAGAGGACTCCTCCTTCAGAGCCTAAGACCCTAATGCAGTCCGTCGGCTTTACTTCCAAACATACATTAGTATTCCTGGGTTCAAACCTTGTGTGTCCTGTCTATCAGCTTCGGTGTTGTGGTGTACATGTTAAGGTTTAATGACCACATGATTTGGGTGAATTACCCTTCGAGGGGCTCTACTAAATTGTCTTAGCCTATTCTTGTGCTAGTTTTTGGAGAAAATCACAGAAAATTCTAAGTGGCTAAGACGAAAAGCATAACTGGAGACCTGGGATTGAACCTGATACTGTCTGATTGTCAGCTTAGTGAGCAGAACTTCTCGGCCACTGATGGGACGCCAGTGGTTAAAAGATATAAAAAATCTTGTAACATTATCAAGACAATGTGAAGTAAAAATAACCTGAAAAATTTTAACTTAGAAATTTGAATTATTTCTATGATAAAATTAATTTTTACAGTCTTCCTAAATATATTTCAAAAATTTATGCAATTAAGAATTTCAATGAATTTAATGAAATAATAAAAAGCAGTGATTTAAACCATAAAAGTGTCGAATAATAGTTTACTAGCTTAATTCCCTAAACTTGACTGTGCATAAAAAGTACACAAAATTCTGTATTGCAGCAATCACTAATACACATGTACGTATATGTATACATCGGGAAAAAATACACATATATATAACTTGATACCAATCCTACACACTGTGCATTTGAAATTACAACAATTTTAACACAGTGTTAAGAACTTTATGTAAATAAATAATTTCAAAAAAAAAAAAAAAATGCTTAAGCTGATGAAGGATTAAAACTTAAGAAGAATTACAATTTACCTAAACTTTACCATAAGGATCCTTTAGCAGTCAGCTTCGGCACATCTTCAGATATATGTGTTATCTTAGATTTCTTCTTCCTTTATTTCTGGATTTTAGCATACCGCTTCATTTGGCATCTAGGAACATACGCTAACAAGATTACATAAATAGACACAGTATAAAAATTGTGCCTATAAATGTAATCCAGCTGGCAATCAAAAGTGGAAGACTGTTTCAAGTAAACCTGCCATATACATATGCTTCATCTTCATCAAACCGGAAAAAACCTGCTTACATATACTGTTGAAAATTTAAACATGAAATAATAAAATATACATATATTCTATAAAACTTCTACAGCGACCAAATTCTTAATTTATTAGAATTAACTGGCTTTGTGTAGTGCTGTGTGTTATCTGAAAACTGCATATTAAAGTATTGTACTAAAAAATTTATTATGACAATTTGAAATCAGAAGTAAAATTTATCATAAAAAATCAAAATGATGAGCATGGACAAAAATACATGACGATTTAGTTTTATTTTATCCTGAACATTACACTTAACAGTCTTAAAAAGTAAGAAAGTAGCAAGATAGTGCTTCAAAACTTGTTTAAAGGAAATTCATAAGTGACAATCATTCGTGTAAGAGGAAATTAAAATTCAACAATGTTTTACCAACCTTGTGCTTATAATGCTTATCATAAGCTACAAGGTTGGTGCCCCTCTTTTAAGATTGGTTATAGAATATGAATTAAGGCTAATTGACTGCACTAGAGCCAGAGGGGTCTTTATAAGGGGTCCTAACCCATATCTAGACCCTCTTTAAAGAAAAATAAATAAATAAACAGATTTTCTGCTATATATTACAATCTTGCTTTTATCTTAAGTAACATCCACTGTTATCAACAATCACAGTAAAATTTCTATACTTTACAACAAGTGCATGGAATTAGTTTAACTAGAAAAAATACATATAAAAATTCAAAGAGAAAATTATTCACTACAATCTATTCATCATATTTCAGCAAAAAAAAAAAAAAAAAAAAAAAAAAAAAAAATTACATAAATTTTGCATAAAAAATAATTAATTCAAAAGCATCCACATTATTTTTTTAAATTACAATAAAAGCATGTTTCAAACTGCAATTCAATAATAATAAGTAAAATCTACAAAATTAAATTTTTGAAATACTCAGAGAAACTGAGCAATAAAAACTGAAAAAAAAATTCGTTATTTTTCATAACATAACATTAAAGTTTCAAAATACATTCGAAAATATGAAGAAAGAAAAATCGTCGTTTTAATAACATTTTGTTTGTTTTTTGTTGATTAACTTACAGTTTTATTGTTACTAAGTCTGGTTAATTCTCAAAATTTCAAGTGAAATACGAATCATGATAGCGGTATACATCAATAATATCTGAAAAATTAGGATCACATATTAGTGAAGGGGAAAAAAAAGCAGAAATTTGTGAAGGAAAACTCATAATTTTACACAAAAGCATACTTTTCCTATTTCAAACAAAGTAAAACGAGTATATAATAATAGTAATTAAATACTTATTTAACAATATAAGAGATAGTAGGCACTTTCCAAAGTGAAACAATTAGTAAATAATAAAGCATAAGCAACTCGCATAAGTTTAAAAAGTCTTTAAATACGAATTATTAGTATTTATCGAAAACAAACTTTAAATGCTAAAATAAATATACAATTAACCTGATACGTTATTAAGGTCAGAATTTATATTTACCTTTGATGTACTATTTTTCCTCTCTATGTAATCTTTTAGCTGACTCAAATCAAACAAATGTTTGTATCTTGAGATATTTCAGTGCTAGAAATCATGCATTTTCTTATTCAAAACAACATATCAAATGCTGAAGCAAACATAAACAATCCAAAGTTACACGCGAGGCAAGCGGCAAGCATGAAGGAAGTGAGTTTCTCATTCAACAATCTGATTGGTTCACTGCTTGCGGTCGACGGCGGCGAGAACGTTCATTTCTAGCACAGACAGAAGTCAACGTTTTCCGCAAGAGAGCTTTGCGTTCATCCGTTGCGTTGACAAAATTCATCATTGCGCATGCGCTAGTTTCGCGGAGCGGTGCGGAACGGCCAGTGTGAAGGCTGAGTTCAGCTGTCGCTTCCCGGGAAGCCCGGTCTCCCCGGGATCTCCCCAAGCCGTTCAGCGATGGCATCACGTGATCATTTGTGGGTAACCCAAGGCGTTCAGCGCACCAGATTGGGGAGCACGGGATGTTCCCATTTTACCCATATTTTTTTTAGGGGAACTTGGAAGATTTTCTGGGGAGTTGGTCACGTGACGTGCAACGTGCATGCGTGTGTGCTTGTTGTTTGTCAACAAAATCATAATTATTTTGCATTGTGTGCTTTTTTTATTGGAAATTTTGTTAATGCAATTAATTTTGGCAGACTATGAGAGTATATTATATTACATTTTAAGAAAAGTAATAAAATATTTTCATAATATAAAACTCTTACAGTAAATAAATAATACGTATTTTCACTTTTTTTAAGAAAGCAGTGTTTTTTCTCATCTTCATCACATGATTTATATGAGCTATGTGTTAGCGTGTTTATTTTTTACAACACATTTCTACTCCGATATTATTTAAATTGATTACATGAATATTTTTTCGTTATCCTATATGCCAACTATGCGAAACTTCACTAAATTTTTAAGTTTTCAGTGATTTTCGCTTTTGCTGGGAAAAAAAAATCTTCGTTTTACTAGATTTTTATTTAATTATTAAACTTTATTTATGCATCGTTTTTTTTTTTTTTTTTTTTTTTTTTTTTTTTTTAACAATTTAAGCCATGGATTAAACTATTAAAAATTGGCATAAGTCGAAAACCTGCCAAAGTTATTAGACTAAAGCCAATCAATATTATGTAAAAACCTGAAAATGCCATCTATAGAATGACCCTTATATTGATCCTATGTTGGTAGACATGTAAAGTTATTAAATGCATTTGAGATCTTTAGTTTACCTTTGTCCCAGAGTTTGTACTAATTTGAAGAATTTTATGTTTGAATTTAGTTGTAAATGTTTAAATTTTTTTTATAAGTTGGATAAAGAAAAAAATAGATTGTTAAACTACATGTCATTCTTTGAGAGTACTTATATTCTTTTGAGTCCTTACTGTTATACTTAAATGCCACAGTTAGTTAACTAGTATAGCAATTTACTTTTTCTTACGATGTGAGAAACACGTTTTTTTTTTTTTTTTTTGTCCAGTGAATAAAGTATGAATATTATGATATATATTTTACCATGTTTTTATGATAATGAAATTATTTTTTTATTTTTTATTTTATTTTTTTTTTTTGTGTGCATGTGTGTGTGTGTGTGTGTGCTTAGTTATATATAATTTGCATTTTATTTATAATTTACAAAAAGCAGCAATTTTTTTAAAACAATTTATTAGTAAGGAAAAAAGAAAGTGTTTCCTGAAATTATCCTGTTAGTTGAATGCCTCTTAACAAAGAGTTAATCGTTTTTACTTCCTTATACAAAGTATAAGGAAGTATAGTAATCCCGATTTGCGAAATGGATTTTGTATTTCACATTGCTCGAAAACGACTGATCGCTGAATGTTGCCAATTTATACGTGTGACTGTCATGATGTCTAGTTGTGCACCAGCAAGTGTCGTCTTAACACGAGCTCTCGTTTTAGAGATATAAGCGACTTTACACGATTTTTCGTGACGTCTGTATGTATGTGTGTCTGTGTGTGTGTGTGTAAGTCGCATAACTCAAAAACGGTTGGTCGTAGAAAGTTGAAAATTGGTTCATATGTTTGTTATAACATCTAGTTGTGCACCTCCCTTTTTGGACTTTGTATGATTTTCCGTTTTGGAGATATTTAGGAAAATTAGGTTCATAGTGACCAAAAATACATAGGTTTTGGCCATAATGTATCAAAAAACGGTAATAACTCAAAAACGGTTTGGAGAAATCATGCAATTTAACTGACTTCCCGACTAGCTAGGCATTTGAAACTTTCAGAAAAGCTCAAAACACGTTGACAATGCATTTTTTAAATATTTTTAGCCAACTGTTTCCGATACCTGCTGCTCTCAGCAGCGTTTATGTGATTTAACAGAAAATTTATTTAACTAACTTCACGACTAGCTAGACATTTGAAACTTTCAGACTAGATCAGAACACGGTGAAAATGAATTTTTTTTAATACTTTTAGCCAACTGTTAAGGGTCCCTGCTGTCTTCGGCAGCGTTACCAGTACAAATCTTGCATCAGTTTTTAACTAACTTTCAGAAAAGCTCAGAACACGGTGATAATTCATTTTTAGGACTGAGGGCCTGTTAGTCTCAGACAGGGATTTTTGCGTTGTCGTTTTCGATAGTTGGACATTTGTCGAAATCATTTTTCGATGGACATTTATCGAAATCTAAAATTTATCGAAAATATAATTGAATAATTTGAAAGCGATGTTATAATTGGGAAGAAAAAAAAACTAATAGTCCTCCGTCCTAAATTAAATTCTGCTTTTGCCAGAATTTCATCAAAATCTTTTCAAAATGACATTGACATGAGTCCCCCCAAGGCACAACTATGACATGAGTCCCCCCCAAGTCACAACTTTGACATGAGTCCCCCCCCAAGGCACAACTTTGACATGAGTCCCCCCCAGGCCCAACTTTGACATGAGACCCCCCAAGGCACAACTTTGACATGAGTCCCCCCCCAAGGTACAACTTTGACATGAGTCCCCCCCAAAGCACAACTTTGACATGAGTCCCCCCAAGGCGCAACTTTGACATGAGTCCCCTCCCCAAGGCACAACTTTGACATGAGTCCCCCCCCCAAGGTACAACTTTGACATGCCCCCCCCAAAGCACAACTTTGACATGAGTCCCCCCCAAGGCGCAACTTTGACATGAGTCCCCTCCCCAAGGCACAACTTTGACATGAGTCCCCCAAGGCACAAATTTGAAATGAGTCCCCCCAGGCCCAACTTTGACATGAGTCCCCCCAAGGCCCAACTTTGACATGAGTCCCCCAAGGTACAACTTTGACATGAGTCCCCCCAAGGCACAACTTTGACATGAGTCCCCCCCCAAGGCACAACTTTGACATGAGTCCCCCCCCCCCCAAGACACAACTTTAAAATGAGTCTCCTCAAGGCAAATTTTTTTTTTTTTTAAATATTTTTAGCCAACTGTTTCGGGTCCAGTGACAATGTTTTTTAACATTATGTATATTTCTAAAAGTGTATAAGGAAGTCATGTGGTGCCCACATCAGATTTTTTTTTTTTTAAATCATTGTTACTTAAAAAAAAAAAAAAAAAAAAAAAAAGTTTTCTTTTAAACTCATTTTTTATGCCGTTTTTTTTAACGGGGCAATATATGTCAATTTCTTATATTTGCTGATTTTTACAGTTTACAATGTTGTCTGAAGGAAATAGTAAGTAAGATCTGTCATACTTAGAAAAAAAACTCTAAATCTTTCCAGACAGGAAAAAAAAAAAAAAAAAAAAAAAGAGTATTGTTACCTTGTGCTGTAAACTGGCTAGAATTTTACAGAATTGTAAGAAATTACAAATACTTAAAGAAGAAAAGTCTAAGTCAAAAATAAGGCTTGTTTAGGAGAGATTAAAATATTACAAATTAAAGTTATTACAAAAATTTTTCATCAACCTGAAAACTGATCCGATCCCGCAGTAGAGATTTTTTGTGACCCACACCTGCTTTCTTTATATCCAAACCCAACAACTATAAGAACATTAATAATGCATCTAAAAATCATGAAAAACTTTTTTTTCAAGGATAAAATAAGGTAAAAAATCTGAAAAATAGATTAACCCTTTGCACTCGAGGCTTTTTTCGCTTGGATGAACCAGTAATTCAAGACAACTTTCTGCATATGAGGTTAATTTCTTACCGTTAACATAAAATGATTTCACACACAATGTACGTGCATCTGTGCATGTTATTTGACAACAAAATCGTAAAAACTGGTAAGAAATATTAGAATGATGATTTTTATTCGTTATATTAAAATATTATACATTATTTATGTCACATTGTGTGCTATTTTTATTGGAAATTTTATTAATGAATGTAAATTTCAGCAGACGACGAAAATGTATTTTATTAAATTTTAAGAAAAGTAATAAAATGTTTTCATAAAATAAAATTTTTACAAAATTATTTTAGTACTTATTTCCACCTATTTTAAAAAAGCAGTGTTTTTTACCCTCTTCATTTGAGCTATGTGTTAACAATGAGCAATCTTGGACGTTATTTTAAGTTAGTATTTATTTTTTTAAACACATTTCCACTCTGCATATTATTTAAATTGATGACATGAATATTTTTTCGTAATTATATCATACTTGCCAACTATGCGAAACTTTTATTTTGGGATTGTCATGTACTGCTCCTTATTCGCATATATTTGTCCCTCCCTCCCCCTTTTTTTTTTGGAGCATTTTAAAGTTATAGATGTATTTTATCAAAAACTTCTATACATTTTTAATTTTCTAGTTACTTTTGCTTTTGTTGAAAAAAAAAAATATTGTGAGTCAATAGACAGATTTATTTTAAAATATCAATTAGTTTATTTTTATTTAATTGCTAAACTTTATTTATGCATAAAGATTTTTAACGATTTAAATCATGGATTAAATTATTAAAAACTGGCATATGTCGAAAACCTGTCAATATTATTGAACTAAAGTCAACCAATACTATGTAAATCTGAAAATACCATATATAGAATCACCCTTATTTTGATCCTTCAATGTTGATAGATATGTCATTAAATGCATTTGGTTTTAATAATTAAGTTCTTTAGTTTACTTGTGTCCTATTGTTTCTACAAATCTGAAGGATTTCGTTATGTTTGAATATAGTTGTAAATGTTTACAGTTTTCAGGTCTAGTTAAGAATGGGCGATAAGCGTACCAAATGTAGTGGTCTTTTTCTCGCCAAATCGCATGTGAGGAAAACAACACAACGTTGAAATCTGAAATTATATATTAACAATCTATACTAATATTATAAATGTGAAAGTTTGGGTGTTTGTTACTCAATCACGCCACAACAGCTAAACGGATCTGGATGAAATTTGGTACAGATAGATAATAGTCTAGAATAGGACATGGGCTACTACCTTTACATAAATTCCCCCCATGTTCTCCCCTGGGGGGGGGGCAAAAGACAAAAACATGTTTGTCCGGGTATCATTTGAGAACGGCTGGACTGAATTTGACAGTGCTTCGCAGGAATTTAGGTTTTTACTCAAATTAAAATGATATCTATCAACTTTTCAGCAATTCCCCCATGTAAACAAACAAAACAAAAACACGTTTGTCCAGGTATCGCTTGAGAACAGCTGAATGGAATTCAACGGTGCTTCACAGGAATTTAGGTCTTTAACCAACTTAAAATTATACCTATCAACTTTTCCGAAATTACTCCCCCTTCCCCTAGGAGGGTTGGGCAAAAGAAGAAACACATTTGCAAGCATAATTCGGCTCCCAATAACTTCACAGTAAAGAAATTGCACACGGGGAGACTAGACATGAGTACAAATAACACACTATCTACGATTTATAATTTTTCGATTTTTAATGGAAGGGAGGGGAAAATCAGTTTTTGGAGGGAAATTTCTGATTTTGAGTAGAACTCTACCAAAAATATTGAAAAAAGGCTATGCGACTTCCTTAGGATATTTCCAAACATATATATATATATATATTTTTTGTGTGTGTGTCGGGGGGGGCAAACTTGAAACACCTCTTTTAGCGCTAAATTCGTCCTGAATAATCTATCGAAACTGCGGTCACGAATTTTGGTGCTTGGATTGTTCATACACCATAATGAACACCTAAAGTAAGAAATTTATCAAAATTCCCCCCATTCCCCCCCCCCAAAGGGGGACAGAAGGCAAAAACACCTTTGTAAACATATATCAGCTCCAAATTACTTCACTGTGAAGAAATTGCACAAGGGGAGACTTCACATTAGTACAATTAAAACATTATCAGCGATTTAGGAAATTCCGAATTTTAAGAGGAGGTATAGGAGAAATCCGTTTTTGGCATGAAATTTTGCAAATTCTGGATTTTTGAATAAAACCCTCCAAAGAATGGAACAAAGATGTAAAAAACAGCCATGCGACTTCTTTAGGATATTTCCAAAACACGTTTTTAATTTTTTGTCACCTGCCATTTTTTTGGTTGGGGGGGGGGGGGTATGGTATGTGTTACAAAGGGCAAATTTGAGACACCCTTTTTAGTGCTAAATTTGTCCTGGGAAATTTATAAGAGCTGCGGTTATGAAGTTTGGTGCTTGGTTTTTTTATATGTATCCGACAACTAAAGAAATGGGATTTATCGAAATATCCCCACTTTCCCCCTGGAGGGCAGGAAGAAAAATACGTTTGTAAGCATAACGTGGCCCCAAATTGCTTCACGGTGAAGAAATTGTACATGGTGAGATTAGAATTGAGTATATATAAAACAAATACCATTTTTAATTATTGATTCTTAAAAAAAAGAGGGGAATATCGTTTTTTGGGGGGAAATTTCAAAAATTCCGGATTTTTTAGTAGAGCTTTACTAAAGATGTTACAAAGGTATTTCCAAAGATATTTCCTCTTTTTTTTGTGATTTTCGATTTAACAACTTCAAGACACCCCCCTTCTTTTAGCGGTAAATTTGTCTTTGGAAATCTATGGGATCTACGGTAACGAAATTTGGTGCGTAAATTGTTTATATGTATCTGACACTTATTGTAATGGGATTTTACAAAATTCCGCCCCCTTACCCCATTGAGGACAAGGGGACTATAAACAAATGTAAAAACACATTTTTACATTTCAATTTGCCTTAAATTATCTTAGAATGGCGAACTTTGGTGTGTGGATGTTTATTAGGTGTATGCAATATGTACTTTGTCCAGATTTTGCAAAACTTCGAACTTAGCCACTTGGGAAGGGGAAGTAAGAATCGGGTAAGTTGCTGCCGAAAGCAGTGGGAACATGGACTCCTCACGTTGCGAGCAAGAAAAATCTGTACCGAACACAACGGGTACTTTAACTCAGGTTAATTAATAACGATATGGGATTCTGACAACTCATTTAAATATTGTGTCCAGCGAAGCATGCTAGTCTCGCTATAAATAAATGGCTAAGAGATTTTTGATTCTGTCTGTGTGTTGAGGAAAGTTGCCACCAGATTTTCATACTTTAGTTAATTTTAAAAAAATCTAATAGTCTGATTGATAAGTTAATTAAACCGACGGATTCAGAAAAAATGCCCCTTTCATTTGGTACCTTATTTGTAACGAAACTTTGATTAGATTTTTTTTTAATTAATTAAAACGTGAAAATAATAACCTGGTAAGCTTTAAAAATGATCATTTTACTTCCATTTTTTCGATACTGTCTGTCTCGAGACTGTCATCTGATAAGCACCCAAATAGAAGCCCACTGGTAAGCTATTGTCACAGGCAATAGGGACAAACACCCGAGAATGAGTGGGTCGCTGCCGAAGGCAGCGGGAAACCAAAGCAGGCTTTAAAGCAATTTCATAATGTCTTTAAATTTTATTTTTGTTTGTAAAACGATATAGAAAAGAGTTTTCTTTAACACGTTCACGCCGGCGTGAACCACTGGTGGGTCACAGCTACAGTCAGCAGAAAAGTATCAGAGCACTAGCAATGATCCCTGTCCAAAAAAAGTACACTTAATACTGCTTTGTTAAATAAATCCTTGATGAATCATGTTCTTAGTCAGTCTAAGAACATGATTCGATAAGGATTTATTGAAAAAAACAGTGTACTTTTTTTAATATCGGAATTATTGGCTAGCGCTCGGAAACTTTTGACTAGACTATGCAAACAAAATGCGCCGGCGTGAATGTATTAAATATAGTGACCAGCGAAGCAAGAAAAGCCGTCGTTGATTCACTACCTTCATTGATTTCATTAATTAACTAGTATGTTGTGACCAACTCTAGCCTTTCTTCTACATTTTCCTAAACAAATTCACTCAGTAACAATATTTAAAAAAAAAATCCAAGTTTTTTTTTTTTTTTTCATTATAAGTAAAAAAAATCGATAGCTTTGTTTTAAATTACCACAAATTTATAGTTCAACCATTCGTTTTAAAGGTATTAACAGACCTTTCGGAAGATACCCATCTTGAAAATTTACCCCACCCCAGAGGGTACTTCCCCCCAGGGGGGGAAGCAATGCCCCCACATGCACAATTTTTTTTCTCTCCTAATTAACTACTACTATTAGCAATAATTCATATTAATTTTACAATCACAGGTTAAGAATAACTCGCATTATGTACATTTATACGAAATTTTGTTCTATACTACCATGTTAAAAATTTAGAAGAAATACGATCACAACGCCTCCTGTTGTGCGATTGATCCCCAAATCTAATCAGCACCAGTTTATGTTAGGAGCAAACTAAATACCAAGTTTTGATAATTTCATTAAAAAAAAAATAATAATAAGTTTTTTTTCGTAAAAAGTATAAAAAAAGCGATAACTTTGTTTTAAATTATCACAGATTTATAGTTCAACCATTCGTTTTAAAGTACTGACGAGACCTTTCGAAAGATACCCATCTTGAAAATTTTTGCCCTATATCACCATGTTAAAAATTTAGAAAAGCGGGATGGCAACACAACCTGTAAGACGATTTTTACCAAAAGTTGATAGGCACTAATTTATGTCAAGGTGCAACTTTACAAGGTACAAGGTGCAAGGTACCAATTTATATGAAATTCTCTCCAGTAGTTCCTGAGGTACAGTTGTCACAAAATTTTGTCACACACACACACACAGACATTTTCTAAAAATGGTCAAATCGTGTTCTACAGCTCTCAAAACAAAAATCCGTCAAAAACCTGAAATCGAAAATTTTTACGAATCCAATACTTCCTTCTATTGAAGATAGAAGAAAGTAAGAAATGGTTTCGTTAACAAACTTTGATCTATTGGCATGCAGGCCGAGTTTTGTACATATCGAGTTTTATTTTGACATTTTTCCTGCATTCGGAAATCGGTACGTTTCCGAACCGGGGCATTGCTAGTAGTCGATAAAGATTTATAGCATTTTCTTTCTAATTGGTTGTTATAGTTTCATAATTTTTAGTAAAATTATTAAAAATTGTATTGAAGATGATTTTTCTTGTGTTCTATGTTTGTTTCTGATCAAACTGCTTTTTTTCCAACATGTTTTGTTGATTAGTTAGATCACTGAAAAGCTCGCAATCTTATGCCGTCAATGGGCTATTATAACTGCGGACAGTACAATGTTAACATTTTTTTTTTAAAAGCACTAAGTGGACCAACAGACTAATTTTCCCTTATAAATGTGAATTGCACTATTTAACACTATTTGATTGCATGCTTGCAACATTATAAAAGAAGGGAAAGATTCATCATATTTCAGAAGATACTTTAGGCTCAGGAAATAGAAGCTCTTGTGAAAATATTATTTTTTTAAATTGTATTTACAGTTGAACACATTTCTTTAGTTTCTGTTAGTACTTTATACTGGAAATGCTTAAGCAGATGAACGAAAAGTCACATATTTCGGTTCATATTGGTATTTATATACGCTTCTTCCTTTTTTACATTAAAGTAAACGCGTTAATTGCAGTTGTATTAGCCAGACTTCACAATACATTTCAGATTTTATAGATTCTGTTGTTTTAAAAAATGCAATTTGGATTTTTTTATGGATGATCAAGTTTTCATTGGTATTTGGTGTTTTAAGATTAAAGGCAACTGAGTACTCGAGGATACCAGGCCTGATCAAGTTTACATTATATAACTACATTTAAAGTTTAAATTGCAAAATTTTATAATGTGATAAACATGCTAAGAAAAAGATATCTGTTGTCCTAGTGAAAAAGAAGAGATCACCAATTTATTTAACATATTTAATTCCTCTGAAAAATCTTGATTATTTTGATAATGTATACTATTAAGGGAGCAATCAGTAATATGAAACAATATTTTGTCCAATATATATCATGAAAATATACACATGTCATGTATGTTTTCGATTCCCAAGGACAACATATTAAATCTATGCCTATGCTAAAAACAAAGTATAAATGCATAAATCACTACATTCTCTGGGACTTTTAAATTTTTCTTTTATTTTTGGTTTTATTCAATGATTGAAAAATTCTCTCCACACACACAAATTTTTAAATGATAATTTACAATTAACAGTCACTCCACTACACACAGCATCATTTCATAAGAATGTAATATATATATTAATCAGGATACTATTTATTATATTTCATAAACCAAAGTAATTACTTACTTAAAACAAAGAATGAATACATTATAAAATAGATAACATTCTAAAAAATTGAACACAATTTTACTTTTTAAATACGACGCAATAAAACATATACGTGATGAAAAGTATCCGGTTTTAATTCAATCTTTTCAATGTAAACTTGATCATCCATGAAATTTAGTAGTACTTTAAATTTCAACATAAAACATTAGCATGTACATTTTATAGGAAATAACATTTTTTTCAAACGATAGTAATACATAAAACCAAATTAACATGCGATGCATGAATCTGTTAAATCTGATATGCATTACGAAGTCACACTAGTACAACTGCACAATTAACAAGTGCTATTTAATCTAATGTAAAATACAAAAAAGAAACCTGTATAAATAATACCAACATAAACCGAAAAATGTGATTTAACCGCTCAAATACTTCTCAGTATAAAATAATTTAAACTAAAGAAAAGAATTCGTCTGAAAATACGATTTAAAAAACATACCATGCTTCTAACAACAGCTTCTGTTTCACGATTTAGAGTGAAATATCCCCTGAAATTTGTTTAATCATCCATTTCTTTTATAATTTTCATATAATATCTTATTCTTGGAAGATAATTCCTTTTTATTAAGCTATTTATTATTTGTGACTCTTCTTTTTGGAATCTTAAAATATACACAAAATATTGACGAAATCCGCCATGTTTGTTATTGTTTGGTTGATTGAGTGAACTCCCCAAAGACGTTCAGCAAATCTTCTCCCCACACAACTTCCCGGGTAAAATTCGTGACGTCATTTTTGGGGAGAATGGGGAGCAACGCTGAACTTACCCAGAATCATTCGCCGCCATTTGTACGTCAAGTCCGTCATTGCTAAACTTAAGATTACTATATAATAGTCTTATATAGTCTCATATAATAATCTTATATGGTAGTTCGTCACTGCCAAACCTAAGACTATTATATAATAGTCTTATATAATCTCATATAATAGTCATATACAATCCGCGTTTGTAATGATCGATAGATGGCGCTCTCTGAACTGCAGTTGTTAGTAAATATAATAGCCACGTGGATACATTATTGTTCTTTCTCCGCCATTACATCATGGAAAATCGATGGCATAATGTGATGATATGCAGTGGTGTGATAATTTCACCTTAGCCCACCAGAGGGCGAGCATTTCATTACAATCGCGGATAGTCTTAGTTTTAGCAATGACGGACTTGACAGACAAATGGCGGCGAATGATTCAGCCTGTTACATAGTAGTCTTAGTAATGTGTAATAAGGAACTGTAAAAATGCCTCCGAGCTGAGCTCTACGTCACGGAAGATCGGCCGATTTCATCTACTAGAGGGCTTAAATAAAATAATAGGCCGGTGCACCACCGCCATTTTTTTCGTTTGGCGTCCTTATCCGCGTGTGTAATGATCGATAGATGGCGCTTTTTCAGCTTTTGTTGTTAGTAAATATAATAGCCACGTGTATTTATTTTTGTTCTACGGTTACATCCAGAGCCAGACTGCAACACTCGCTCGCTCGCAAGCGAGTGATCACAAATCCGAAATTTGTGATCGCCAAGAATGTTTCATTCCAAACGCAACAATTTCAGTCGCTCACAAATGACGACGGCTGATCGCAAGTTTGTGATTTTCGGTTTCCAATACATCGATTATTTTAAACGATAAACCGTAATGATTGGCTAGAGAGAAACATGTGACCTAGCATATGCTTGCGTTTTTGTTTATATTTATTTATTAACGTATCCGTGATTAAAAATACAGAAATGTTTAAATGTAATTGTTTTCCTGAAAATGTCTCTCCCTGTGTATTATCAGAGGGAGATAAAATAAAAGGATATTCACACTTATATATGAAGTTTAATGCAGTTTTTGTTTAAAAAAAATAATTAGTTGAACCTTTTTGTTATAGATGTTTACATGCAGCTTTTTAAAACTTAGTTTAGAAATATTAATGTATTTGTATCTTTTATATTTTTAGCTTCAGAAAATTTATGTATATATTCATCAACTAATCTAACATTTAATCCATATTTTAAGCATTTATTTAAAATTATTTTATTAGCATAGTACATGAAAACTAGCATTTATTTAATTGTTTAGTAGCTAATTTTCAAGAATTAAAAGCTTATAAAGCTTTTGTAAATTGATTTAATTTTGGATAAACTGTTAGGCTCTTTCATATTATTTAATGACTAGGGACAAATGATATATTGCTTAATTATTTTTTAAAAAATAAATTAAGGTTTATTATTATCGGTACTTTTCCATTTCGCTGGTGAAAATCTCACCAAACAAAAATGTTAATAATGCAAATTTCGCCAAGCAAACTTTATTGATGACAACACACAGTTTACATATAAAAAAAATTTAATAAATGTTAGTTCTAAGAATTTTTTTGCACAAGAAGTAACTTTAGGCTAAATGTCTTTTGCTTGAAATAAACTGACAGATTCTTCCTCTGTTCAGGCAAATCCCAAATTTTTATTGATTGTCATTTCTCATCCGTTTTTGATGTATTAGGAAAAAGATGTGACTAATAAAAAGTGAATTAGCTTGTTTTAAAAATGTGGCGGTAAAAAGTTACCAGTAAGGATATTCCATTTGGTGTTGGTAGTATATTTTTTGGCGACTTTATAGAGCGGTACTTTACTATCATTCATTATTATAGGCAAATATCCATTTTCCTCCATTATGATTATTACGTCATTAGTTATATAGTAAAGATATGGAAGCATTTGGATGCAGACAGCAGTAAATTTTGTTTGTGTAAATAGGGTAATGTGGAGGTATTTATTTCAGTTAATAAAATTTAACACGTTCGTCTCCGTGTCATCCAGATATGGGTGACCAGGGACGTATCCAGAGGGGGGGCTCTGGGGGCCCGAGCCCCCCCCCCCCCTCCCCCCCCGAAATTTTCTGAGATAATTTTTTTCATGTTCTACTGACCAGAAAAAAAAATGTAAAAAAATGAATTTTTTCTCTACAATATCTTTTTTTTTTTTGTTAATTTTGTTGTTAATTTTTTGCTTGTGAAACCTTATTTATCAGCAATTTTCTATCTTGTAAAGTCCAAATTGCCGAAATGCACATTAGCTTTTTGTAAAAAACTCTAAAAAGAGAACTTTATGATACTTATTGTTGAACCCTGTAATGTGTCTCCTTTCTCTTGCCAGAAATAACGTTTTAATTCCTTGTGAGACAAAAGATTCGTCATTAACAAAGATCACAGTTGCAAATGGAACTTCTGGTTTTGTCAGTTATGCACGTAGTATACCTTCCATACCTTCATTCCTTTCTAACATAAAATAGCCAATATAAAATCTACTTTACAGAAAGACATGTGATGAAAGGTAGGCCTTAAAAAACCAACACGTTATGTAAACATCTTTGTTACGATCGTCATAAAGCAGACATATCTGAGTCTGATGTAGAACGGGATGATAGGTCATCGCTTCACCGGTAACTTTCCAAACGATAACCAATAATGACGTGCAGCCACAGTTGAAGATACGCTGTGTCACATGAGACACCTGGTTGATACACACCCTGGGTACATATAGAAACGCTAGATAGTTCGATACGTACGCCATGCCAGAAGATTTTCAACAACAACAATGGGTATAACCATGGCCCCAGGGTGTGTAGAAGACAGGATAAACGATAAGCCATATAAGAAGACGTCAATGTGTTCGCCGAACATAGACATGCAATATATCTAGGTTTAGTGGACGCCAGCACACAGGTCCTCATGTTTCCAATAATATGATCTAAAGTAAGCAATATTATCTAATTAGAAAAACATGTATATATGTTATTTTCTTCTACACACAAAACAAGAGAAAAATGCATTTTATTCGGAAACTTTTAGACTTCCAGTTTTCAATGTATTTACATGATTTTAGATGCATTGAATACCATAAGACTATTTTTTGGAAACTTAGATATAAATATTTTGATAAGATTTTTGGGTATATCGCCCAGCAGATAGCGTAGCTGCACTAGATTTCTCTTTTTATGGAAAAGATATATCTCGGCTGTATTAAAAATAAGCTATATATATATATATATATATATATATATATATATATAAACACGAAAAGTATTTGAAACATGGTTGTGCATGGCACATAAATCATGTGCCGTACCACTGAATTACGAAGTCAGCCAGTTTTTGGTATGTTAAATTTGAATGGACTTAACATTGCACTAAAGTTAGACAGACAACAAAGCAACGGTCTGGAATCCATTTCTAGGGTAATCCGGAATCGTGCCATCACAATTTAAAACCTCCACGGAGAAGATGCTTCCCCAGTTTCAGTATACCCGAGCTATTGCATATATAAAACATGGAGGACACAACGGATTTTACGTGCAACTGATATCATTAATCTACATGACCGTATTTGGATGGCTCTAGTATCGATCACTCAATCCTTCAATTACGAGCTCGACTCCTTATTAACCGGACTACCGTGAGTCCATTTTTTGGTGATTTTCTCTGTTTGTCAGTGGTTTACAACGTCACAGATTAAAAAACTCTCTAGCTGAGACTTATGTATTTTAAAGGACTAGTTCCATCAGTTTTAGGCCCAAGGCACTTTTTAGAATTATTATCATTAAATCTTTTCTTGCCATTTCCGATTTTAGGAACATTAATTCCATTGTTTACCGACATGCGGCGTTGTAATTGATCTTATTTATAGCGCATAACCATTTTACTATGCCTAGATATGAAGCTTAAGGTAACAACTTATATTTTTCTTAAAGTTAAGGTTATTGGGGGGGGGGAGGACAAACTTTAGCGTACACGCTCTTGGTGTGTACACGTGCGGGTGCACGACCAACATCTTAGTGAAAGTTGGGCCCCCTCCGAAATTTTTTTCTGGATACGCCCTTGTGGGTGACGGATATGCTTTTGTGGGCGCCGCACCACACGAACATGGATGACGCTCTTCTTGTTCAAGTTAACACAAGAGCATGGGTGTCAGGACAATGAGGCAAGGGGGGGGGGCACTTGCCTCCCCCTGGAAAATTCTAATTAGCATTTTTTTCTTTACCTTTAAAACTATGCTATCAGAATTTTATTTTAAAAAAAATATTTTTTTTTCAGGTTGTGCCCCCCTTGGAATTTTTTATAACGCTAGTAGTCACATGTCGGTCTATTCCTCGCTGTTGTTTAGTATTAGGGGAAAGCTGAAAGAAAGCCAGTAGAGAAAGATGAGCTGCCTTTAATTCACGCAAAGCTTTTGCCGCAAACCTCTAACCTTTCTGAAAAACTAGAAGTGGGGAAAAAAATAATCAACATTAATAGTCGCGTCACGGTCAAATACCGATTTGAGAAGTAAAATGTTTTTAACTGCTCAAAAAATATCAAGAATGACTTGAAAACAGACTATGTTAGAGAACATCCACTCAAGGTTAGTTTTACAGAATTTTCATACTTTATTTTTAAGGGGTGATCTGTTGGGGAAATTTATAATCAATGGGCTTGCCGCCCATAGACCAATATGCGACTACTAATGCATTAATAGGAATTTTAAAAGGAATTTAATGGAATATGCACTGAAATATAAATAAAGAATATACAAAATAAAAATACTAAAAATATACACATTATGCTGTACTTTTTATTTATATTAATAAAATCAAACTTTCGTCTGTAAATTTGTTAGAATTGAAAAATTTTGCGATATACACACCATGAGAGCCAAAAATGACTTCAGAAAATTTTGCCTGTGTGTATGTGTGTCTGTATGTCGCTTTTTTTTGTCCGGGCATCACGCAAGAATGGCTGGATGGAATTCAACGGCGCTTGGCAGGAATTTAGTTCTTCACCCAACTTAAAATTATATCTATCAACTGTTCTGAAATTCCCCCCTGGAGGGGAAAAGTCAAAAACACGTTTGTCCGGGTATCACTTGAGAACAGCTGGATAGAATTCAACAGCGCTTATCAGGAATTTAGGTCTTTACCCAACTTAAAATTATATCTATCAGCTTTTCAGAAATTCCCCCACGTTCCCCCCCTGGCGGGCAAAAGAGAAAAACACGTTTGTACGGGTGTCACTTGAGAACGGCTGGACGGAATTCAACGGTGCTTGGCAAGAATTTAGATCTTTACCCAACTTAAAATTATATCTATCAACTTTTCCGAAATTCTCCCCCCCCCCTGTTGGCAAAAAACAAAAACACGTTTGTAAACATAACTCGGCTCCTAATTACTTCACAATAAAGAAATTCCACATGGAGAGACTAGACATGAGTATAAATAAAAAAAATTCTGCAATTTAGGAATTTTTGATTTTTAAGGGAAGGAAGGGGGAAAATCGATTTTTCGTAGATAACTTAGAAAATTCCTGATTTGCGTAGAACTCTACCAAAAATGGAACAAATATGTTGAAAAAGGGCTATGCGACTTTCTTAGGATATTTCCTAAAACACATTTTTGATTTTTTGTGATCTGCCATTTTTTTTTTCCTTTGGGGAAAGGCGGGGGAGTGTTACAAAGGGCAAATTCGAGACACCCTTTTTATCGCTGAATTTGTCCTGGGAAATTTATAAGAGCTGCGGTCAAGAAGTTTGGTTCTTGGATTGTTTATATGCATCCGACACCTAAAGAAACGAGATTTATCGAAATACCCCTTTCCCCCAGGGGGACAGGAAGCAAAAAAAAAATGTTTGTAAGCATAACTCGGCCCCAAATTACTTCACGATGAAGAAATTGCACATGATGAGACTAGACTTGAGTATAAATAAAATATTATGTACAATTTTAGAATTCTTGATTCTTAAAAGGAGAGAGGGGAAAAATCGTTTTTCACGCTGGAAATTTCAGAAATTCCGGATTTTTTAGTAGAGCTCTACTAAAGATGTTACAAAAGTATTGAAAACAGCCATATGTCTTCTTTAGAATATTTAAAAAAAATATATAAATTCATAAAATTCATTTAAAAATACTGACCCGCTAGCGGGCGAAGCTTGCTAGTGTGAGATAAAATCCATTTCGCAAATCAGGATTACAATACTTTCTTATACATTGTATAAGGAAGTAAAAAGAGATTGTATATAAGTAAAATTTTAACTTATTTCAAATGTTATTTTAATTATGTTTTCGATGCATTAGGTATATACAGTCAAACCTTATTAACATGAATTACTTTTAACATGAAGTGTTTCCACTATCCCCACGAAAATGAAGATTGGTTACTGATAGCATGAACAATTTTTTTTTCTTCTCGAGATTCCCGTTAACAAGGTTCAGGTGAATTAGGGTAGTATGCATTTTAAAAAAGTTTTTTTTTTTTATTTTTTATTTATTTATTTTTTTTTTTTTAATGTTATGATTGATCGACTATTTTGATTCATTTTCGGAACACCTATAAATCGGTAATCAGGCAACAACTGTTTCCTGCTGATGCTTCAGCCGGGAACTGAAATTGAGCACTCCGCTTATTGTGTATCGCTGAGCTTATAATGATGAAATCCTTCACAGACAAATGATTTGTTTGAATCAATTCATATTGTTGTTCCTTGGAGTGTTGTGCCGCTAAACCAAAAATTACAAGTCTTGAAAATTTAACACAAGTTTATTATATTTGTTAAAAGGATTCACATCATAAAGCAGTGCAGGTTCGTATTTAAAAAATATTGTTCAGGAATCAAACTCCAGAAAATTTCGAAGAACAAGGGAGAGAGAGAGGGCAGCGAAAAAATACTACGTCTTTTCTATACCGTGAAAAAGCAAAAACTGTGGGTCTGCTTTTTTTTTTTATCGCACGGGAAGAACCATCCGGAAGGGAAGTCATATGATTGGATTATCATTATTTTCGCCAAAATGCATGCCAATTCTAATTCTTTGTTTTGAAGAATAAAACAATGTTAATTTTTTTAATTTGTAATGACGTTTTATAATTCTATTAACCCTTTAATTGCCAACATTATGCCAAGCGACAGTTTGACTAGAGAAAATGACCGTTATGAATAGAAATCATTAATATTGCGTAATTTGAAATAAATTACTTCCGGTGTTGAAATAATATAAATTCTGACAATGAGTTTTCTTGTTTTATGACTATTTGAGAACACTTTTTTTATAATTACGTTTAATGTCAGAATTTTCGTTAGATATTATTATTATTTTTTTTTTATTCCATAAAATAAAGTACTTTTCTATTTAAAAGATAAACACCTTATTTATGATTTAGATATAAAACGTATACAATTTAGATTTCTGAATGATGTGTGTTATTGTTTTATGTTAATAAATGGTGTAGGTCGTATATATAATTAAAGTTGTGTACTTTTTAATGACATTTAAAAACAATTCTTTCTTCAAATACCTGAGAACAAATTATGTAAATATAATATCTCATTTAAAATTTAATTACTTTTTTTTTAATTGCAATAATGCATTAATTTATCATTAGATTTTATTTTATTTAAAAATTCAATTAAAATTTAACTAAATATATGTGAACACCTTCACATATTTCTCCCGGCGACCCAGAAAAAATAAAAAAAATCTCTCTCACTCCCTAGTATGTCATATAAACACAATGAAAAATGTCATTTTCTTTTTTTTATATAAAAATATATAAGAAACCTGTATAAGCAAAAACAAAAATTGTATATCAATGAAACAGTCAACCATTACTATAAATGTACACACTACAAATCTGTTTCACCATGAAACTTATTGGCATATGACAAATTTTTATCATTCCAAGTAACATTGTGGGCACCACATTTTAGTTCTTTTTTTTATTATTATTATTCTGGATCCAGATTTCTCTTACATATTTCTTGTCAAGAAAGCTTTCAAAATGATACTGTTCACTTTTTTCCATAAAAAGTTTTTCTTTACAATGTTCTTATATATGTATGGAAAGATGATGTTATCCTTTAAAGTTATTTCACATTACACTGTAAATATTATTCAATATGCATATAATACTGCAACATATCAAATAACATCAATGTTAAACAAAGAAAAAACAACAATACATGAGTACAAGTAAATTAAAAATGAACACAAAATGAAAAAAAAAAAAAATGTATATACAAACAAGAGAAAATATCACAAATGTGAAAAAAAAAATTTTTGTTCGTGCAATTCCACACAGGAGAGATTGAAAAACGACGTCCATTGGACAGTCAAAAAAAATATCTCCCCTTAATCTTGTATGAAGCAACAAGTATAACGACTTTGACTTATGGCCATTGTCCTAGCGGGATAGGGCGTGTAGAAAGACCTGACCTGTTAGGGACAGGCCTCCGTCCCCCATCAAAGTCAAAGACTTCTGTAGGGACACCTCGCAAAACTGGGTATATATATATCAATTGAATTGTATTAAACAATTTTCAAAAGAAGTGTGGGGTGTCTCATCACAATGAAATGCTACTCTCCCGGGTAAATTTTGAACGAGTTAGCATTAACATAGAGTGTAAAATTAAAAAATGAAAAAAAATATATTTAATCAAAATTCTTAGTACTATCAAAATTTAGTGTGATGAGATAAAGATCACCAAAACAACTCACTAAACCCAATGAAGCATTTTTAAAATAACATAGCATAATAACAATAATAATAAGGTAATTGCTACATATTAAAATTTTGAGTTTTAACTTTAAGTCATTGCACTATTGAAAAGTTTTGGATATAGTATGTAAACAAACAGTATTGTAATTACTGTTGACCTTCTGACATGTTAATATCTATCAAAATGTAAATATTATTAAGCAAGATTTTTTTTTTTTTTAACTGAATTATAATAAATTTATTAAATTTGTTGTTAAGAAAACTGTAATAATAAGAACTAGAAAAAAAAAAAAATGCAATATTTCATATAGTGATGTGTCATCCATTGTAATTAAAAATAAGAAAGAGAAAAAAAGGAAAAATGCAGAGTATATATTGGTCCAGCCAATTGCCTGCATACAATGAATGACAGAGCAAAAAAAAATAAACATAAAAAGGAACCTATGCATCGAGTACTCTTTATATAATGCACAAGTTTTGTAAAACATTACATAATATGATATTAAAAATTAATTCCTGTTTCTTAAATTATAATTGTGGCTTTGTCTTGAATTATAATTAACATTTCTATTAGGACTTGCTTCATCAAATAAGTGGCTGTATCTAGGTGGTGCAATAATAAGTCTGTCAATATGGACTCGAAATGACAATCTATCAGGTGCTTGTAGTCTTTTAATTGTAAATGAAACTGGTGAGTGCTTTTCTAGGACAATAAAAGGTCCTGTGTATTTAGGTTTAAACTTAACAGATTTTAAAAAAACTATGTCACGTACAGCAACAGGTCTTAATTTAGCATGTCTGTGAAAGTATTGATATCTCTTATTTTGATTATCTTTTATGTTAGAGTAAGCTTTAAGGTAAATCTTATTTAAATCTTCTAATAATTTATATGTATCAACATTCTTGTCGAGATAAGGTTGATTAATCTGTTGCTCAAATGTGTCAAAAATTAGTGAAATTTCTCTTACAAAGTGTAATAAGTTAGGTGAGTACAAAGTAGATGAATGTTTAGACCCATTATACAAAGATTTATGTATAAACAAAGAGTTTTCAAATGTATGGCCTTCAGACATTAAAGTGTTTACTGAATATTTAATGGATTTATTGATCCTTTCGGACAATGCGTTTGATTGTGGATGTGCTACAGAAGAATGTGTAATTTTTATACCAAGAGTATCATTAAAAGTGTTGTAAACACTGGATGTAAATTGAGGACCAAGATCCGAGAGGATAAATGAAGGTCTACCAAAGGTGGTAATATAACTAAACAAACATTTAACTATTTTTTCTGCTGATGCATCCTTTAATGGATAAAGTTCCAGATGGCGTGAGAAAATGTCCAACACTGTGAGTACTGAGTGGCCATTATTAAACGGTCCTACTAAATCAACACTAATAGTATGTCCAGGATGTGTGGGTATGTATATAGGTTGTAATGGAGCTGGAAGGGTGTTAATATGTTTAGCCTGTAGGCATCGTGTACATGAAGCGACAAAGTTCAAAGTATCTGTGTACATTCCTTTCCAAAAGTATTTGTTTAACAGAAAATTATAAGTTTTATTTAATCCAAAATGAGACAAATGTGAAATTGTTAATGTCTTAGATTTTATCGAATTAGGAACAATAATAAGATATGAGAATGTTGAGCTATTGGGACATTGCTTTTTATACATTAGTACTTTTGTGTCTGGATGAATAAAATAGTTTGGGTATTTTCTTGAAAAACTTTTCTTTAGTATTTCTGTGTAAATTTTTGACAATACAGGATCCTTTATTTGTTCATTTACAAAAGTACTATTAGAAATTTCTAACAGTGGGTCTTTATTATTTGAATCTCCAGAAATTAAGCAATTAGTGTATTGTTGTTTGATTTTATTACAATTTTTATCAGCAAAGTGATTAACAACATTACTATTATCATGTACTATAGGTAGAGGTTGTTTATCAAAAATTAATTCAGGGTTAGAGTTCAAATCTTGTTGATTGTGAGTGAAGTCGCATCTCGAAAAATAATCTGCTAAAATATTTGATGAACCAGGAATGTGTTCAAAATCAAAAGAATATTCTGAAATTTCCATTAACCACTTAGTGGTAAGGTCTGTAGGATTAGTTGTTTTTTTGTATCTCTTTAATGGAGCACTGTCAGATAAAATTGTGAATTTTCTGTTGTACAAATAATATTTAAATGCAATGATTGATTTGTAGATAGCCATTAATTCCAATTTTAGTGCAGGGTAGCGTTTTTCAGATGGCTTCAATGATTTAGAAAAGAAGGCCATTGGAAGTAATTTATTATCATGTTTCTGCATTAGTACCCCAGCAATTGAAATATTTGAAGCATCTGTATTAAGGTAGAAATCTCTATCCCAATCCGGTAGTCTGATCATTGGTGAATCAAAGAAAATTTTCTGAATTATGTTAAAAATCTGTTGATGTTCAGTAGTCCAATGAAATTTTGATTTTGGTTTGGTCAGATCTATTAAAGGTTGTATTAGTTTAGAAAAGTTGGGTACAAGAGATTTATAAAATGTTACAACACCAATACATTTTTTTAATTGCCTTTTAGTTGACGGTGTAGGAAAATAATTAATTTTTACAATATTTGATTGTATTGGGGAAATACAATGATTTTGAATATGGAATCCAAGATAATTTACACCAGTTTTGTGAAAAGTGCACTTGTTAGGTGCAAGGGTTAAGTTGTACTTTATCAAAATTGCTAAGATTCTACTTAATTTAGTGCATGTTTCCTCAAAGCTATTCGAGCCAAAAATGAGGTCATCTTGATAGGCATGTATTCCTCTAAATCAATTTCATCAATAATTGTGTCCATTAAAGCTTGATATTGAGAAGCAATATTTTTTAACCCAAAACATAGTCTTTTGTATTTAAAACTACCAAACATAGAAGTAAATGTTAATTTATCTTGTAAATCTTCAGGAAGTGCAATCTGGTGGTAAGCTTGTTGAAAATCTAAACATGTGAAGTACTTGTAGGCTGATAAGTCAGCAATAATTGTTTGTATTTTGGGCAAAGGGTATGAAGATCCCTGAATTATTGAGTTAAGCATTCTAAGGTCCATTGCAATTCTATATTTTTGTTTACCTTCTGCATCAAGTTTTTTTTTTAACTAAAAGAATGGGGCAAGCCCATTCTGAACAATTCCTTTCAATTATTCCAGCTTCTACAAGTTGATTTATTTGACTTTTAGCTTCTTGTTGTAATGATTGTGGTATTGGAAAAGGTAATGTTTTAATTGGGAACTCAGTGATGAATTTTAATTTTGGTATAACTTTGTCTGTATGCCCAAAGTTTTCATAGATTTAGAAAAGGCTGCAAAATTTGTTAACAAAATTTTCTTTAATTTTTTTTCTTGATCTCCTTGGAGATGTTTGACATCAAAATCCAAAGGAGAGAGTTCCTTTCTTCTTAAATTTATTATTTCATCAGAAGCTTGAATGTAATTCAAAATTTGTGTAGTTGTATCAGTAACAATTTTACTGTTTTTACCAATTTCTGCTTCCTGCGGAATAATTTCATCAATTTCTGTTAGGGTGCCCATTTTTGTATCTTTATTTATGTGTATACTTTCTTTAGTTAGATTTTTAACATAAATTTGAAATTGGCCTCTATTACAATTATTATCATTATCCAGCATTTTTGAAGTACTACTATTTATCACTGAATCTAGACACAATATATTTGCATTATTTTCTGTATTTTCAAACAAATAGTCCCTGTCAGACAAAAAAATTGTATTTACATCTATAAATGTTTCCTCTTCAGGTTCTAAAAATATTTTCTGGGAAGTCCTAACGATAATTTGTTTACATTTTTGGGGATGATTTTGATTTTGATTTTTTTTTTTTTTTTTGATTTTTAGTATTTTTCGCAACACTACAATTGTTTAAGTTTTCATCTTCTACTAGTGTATTTGTAATAGGAATAATTATATCTTTAAGTTTGATATTGTTTTTATACAAGTTTATTATTACATTATTTTGTTGAATAAAGTCCCATCCAAGCATGGCTTGAAACGTTGAATCATTAGGAATGTCAATGAAAAATTTCTGTGAGAAAAATGTGTTATTTATTTTGAAAGAAGTTTGAATACATGAGGAGAATTGTACGTTTGAATTTACTGTTTTAATCGTTACTGGTGAAGACAAGTGTTTATAAGTTAATTTCTCTTTTAAAGATTTAAAAGTACTTTCAGAAAGCAATGAAATCGAACTCCCTGTATCAATTAATCCGGTGATAGCATTTTTAGCTAAGTTAATTTCAATTAACGGTAGTGTAGGTGAAATTTTATATACATTAAAAATATATTCATTTTGAATTTCTGTAGTTTGTGTAGACTTGTTATCAGCAATATTTATTTTATTTACAGTTTGTGAGGCAATTGAATTTACTTTTCTTATACTAGATAATTTTGCAATACCACTCAGATTTGACAAACCAAAACTAAGATTAGGTGCTGATGTCTTCGGGTGTAATTGAGATGCAAGGCCATCAGCCACTCTACATCTCGAGTCTAGTTTAAATTATTGTGATTTCTGTTGTTGTCATTTCTCTTAAAAAATCTACCCCTGGAAAAATTATTGTTTTGGGTTTGGCTTCTTTGCCATTTATAACATCTATTAGCTACATGCCCTTTACGATTACACAGCTGGCAAATCACACCATTATAACCCTCTTTCTTTTGTGGTCCCTTTACTTTATGTGATCTAAAATTTTGTCTATAATCATTGTGTCGACTTCTTCCAACATGGGCATTTTCCGAATCTGATAAGTTGTTTACCTTCTCTTTTTTATCTTTTTGTCCAAAAGACAAAGCATTAACTTTCTCTGTTAGTTCAATTAATTTTTCTGACAAGGTGTTGACAAATACACTATCATTTTGTTTGAGTAGGATATTTTCGTTCATGTTTATTTCTTGTAACTTTTGAGCGCGATTTACAGCCAACTTATAATCCGATATTCCTTCTTCCATGATTTTTATGCGTATGTTAGATGGTATAGAGGAAATAAACCTTGTAAATTTAATATTATCTAGTGCGTTATCATCCGTAATTTTATTATAAATAATGTTTGCTAGAATGCTCAACCTATGAGAAATTTTTTTTATGGATTCCTGAGGGAGCAAATTTAGATTATTAAATTCGATTAGAGCTTGAGTAGAACTCATAGGAGTAAAGAATGTTTTAAATTCCTCCTTAAGAAAGTTTAAATCATTTGATTTGTACAAATGAGGAGATTGTGTTAAATATTTTAATGCCGCCCCAGACAACTTTCCCTTCATTACAGCCACGGCTTCTTCAGATGATAGTTTATTTATCCTAGCATATGTGGACACTTGGTCGAAGAAAAAGTCCACTAAAGATGGTTCCCCATCAAAATTCATCAACTGAATGTTGACATTCTTGGCTTTCGCCATAGTTAATAATTTTGCCTAACTAACTTAAAATAATAAACTATATAATGAATATATCATGTGACACAAAACAAAAATTGTTAATACGAAGCATTCTTTTTTTTTTTTATTTATTTTTTTTTTTTTTAATCTATTTATTTATTAATTACTTTGGCATATAATTTTATACTATTGTATGCCACTTTTAAAACAAGAATACTTAGTTTTATATGCCCATATATTATTATCCAAAAAGAAGAAAAAAAAAAAAAAATAGATGAGCATACATATGATAAATAAAAAAATATATATATTGTGAAATTAAATAAAATGTATTTAAAATAAAATATATTCAACCAATATTATGAATGAAAAATGTTAGAATTTGTACCAAGCATTTCTGCTGCTTTGATTTATTTATTTATTTATTTATCTTTATTAAACTTTTCATTGTTATTTAAAGCAATAAAAATAATATTGCATGACAATTTCAGCAAAAATACTTAGTCTCTCTCCATATATATATGCAATAATAAAATAAATATTTGTGTAAAAATGTAGTGATAATTATGCACTATAAATGAAAAAAAAAAAAAAAAAAAAAATGTGTTTATGAAAAAAATAAATATATGAATAAATGAAGTTTCAAACATACCAAGCACTTTTGCCCTATCTATTTCAATTTCTAATTATTATTATTATCACTATTATTACCTTTTTTTTTTTTTTTTTTTTTTTATACAGACCCAAAATATTAAAAATGTCAGCAAAAGTACTTAGCTAAATGTATATTAAAAAAACATATATAAAGTATTATGCAGTTAAAAATATGAAATATCATTAAAAATTGAAATTACTTTATAAATAATCACTTATTTAATAAATATCTTATCATATCATCTCAATTATGTAACCTTCACATCATACAATTTCATGTCCTTATTTATTTTTATTCCGGAAATTAAATAACTTCCAGATAAACAAACAAAAACTTACTTACTGTTTCTCTTTTGTTTTGATTCGATGTTTTATTATTATTTCACTTTTCAAAAAAAAAAAAAATATATATATATATAAATATATATATATATATATATATATATTTTTTTTAAAATAATTACTTGAGCACCAATGTTTATACCGTTTATCAATAGTTCGATGACTACGATTTTATCGCAATTAACTGTTTTTTTATAATAAAAATTATGAAGAAAACTTATTTGATACGTGCATGGCTTTTCCTCTGTACGAAATCACTAAAAATTTTAAATAACCATTTTACATAAAAATTTCACACACATCTGGTTTTTCTCCTGTCTGAGCGCGTGTAAATCCTTCATGCGTCGAGCACAAAAATTTCAAATAACCATCATGAATCATAAGATGAAATGCAAAAATTTTCTAAGCCAGCCGTTCAGAAGATGATGATAATAGTCGATTGACTCGGAAAAGCAGAATTGAGAAATTGACAGGTCCATATCTTTCGTCAACGTGACCGAAGGAAGAAGCTAACTTCAAGGCCATTGATGAATGCCCGTCAGCGTTGTTTCTGGATAAAATAATCAGCACTGCACCTCGATGATATGAATGACCAAAATTTTATAAATACATGCTCCATAAATCCGGAATATTGGCACTACTTGTAGCAATATATAGGAAAAAGTTCTGTTTATAAGCAGAAGAGCTGAGTATATATTTTTTTTAATGCTGTCTTGCGGAAATTAAAAAAATGTTTGTCCATTATCATATAGCAGGAGAGGTGTATTACAAGAAGTTCTACAGTTCTGAGAAACTCAATTCAGTCTGCCTCTCTCTAAAAAAATTCGAGAGTTCCGATAAAACAAACATGATTCAGTCGGCCCCTCTCTCTCTCCATCGATGTATTCTCGGAAACTGGTTTTTGAGCACCATGTTCTATTAATGATGAAATCCATCACAGACAAATGATTTGTTTGAATCAATTCATATTGTTGTTCCTTGGAGTGTTGTGCCGCTAAACCAAAAATTACAAGTCTTGAAAGTTTAACACAAGTTTATTATATTTGTTAAAAGGATTCACATCATAAAGCAGTACAGGTTCGTATTTAAAAAATATTGTTCAGGAATCAAACTCCAGAAAATTTCGAAGAACAAGAGAGAGAAAGAGGGCAGCGAAAAAATACTACGTCTTTTCTATACCGTGAAAAAGCAAAAACTGTGGGTCTGCTTTTTTTGATCGCGCGGGAAGAACCATCCGGAAGGGAAGTCATATGATTGGATTATCATTATTTTCGCCAAAATGCATACCAATTCTAATTCTTTGTTTTGAAGAATAAAACAATGTTAATTTTTTGAATTTGTAATGACGGTTTATAATTGTATTAACCCTTTAATCGCCAACATTATGCCAAGCGACATTTTGACTAGAGAAAATGACCGTTATGAATAGAAATCATTAATATTGCGTAATTTGAAATAAATTACTTCCGGTGTTGAAATAATATAAATTCTGACAATGAGTTTTCTTGTTTTATGACTATTTGAGAACACTTTTTTTATAATTACGTTTAATGTCAGAATTTTCGTTAGATATTATTATTATTATTTTTTTTTTTTATTCCATAAAATAAAGTACTTTTCTATTTAAAAGATAAACACTTTATTTATGATTTAGATATAAAACATATACAATTTAGATTTCTGAATGATGTGTGTTATTGTTTTATGTTAATAAATAGTGTAGGTCGTATATATAATTAAAGTTGTGTACTTTTTAATGACATTTAAAAACAATTCTTTCTTCAAATGCCTGAGAACAAATTATGTAAATATAATATCTCATTTAAAATTTAATTACTTTTTTTTTATTGCAAAAATGCCTTAATTTATCATTAGATTTTATTTTATTTAAAAATTCAATTAAAATTTAACTAAATATATGTGAACACCTTCACAGAGCTACCCTGTCAGATACCAGCTCAGCATTTCCCATATAATATCTGTTTAAGTACCCGAGTTAAATTTTCAGTTCTGTCGTTTTTCATATAGTTGGTATAAAAAAATTATCCTTACATGCTAATGGATATTATGTAGGAAATGCGGAGTTGGTAATCAGAAAGACAGTTGCTGACCAAAAGCTGAACTCATGTCATTCTATGGGGAAATTTGTTTCTACAATTACTCATTGCTTAATGCATTTTTTAATTATGTATTCATGTTGTGAAAATATATAACCGTTCAATTAGTATTACTTAATGTTTCACTTTTGAGTTTAAAAAACAAAAAAAAAAATATTTAAATGTATTTTTAAGCTGAATAAAATGTTAGAAATTGTGAAAACTAGTAGTAGTATGGTTCTGAATTTTCTGAAGGTGAAAACAGAATTTAAGGTAAAAAAAAACTAGTATGTTGTGGCCACCACGAGACTTTCTTCTATATTTTCCTATACAAATTCACTCAGTAACAATAATTAAAAAAAAAAAAAAAAAAAAAAAAAAGTGGGACTTTGACAAAATTTTGGGTAAAATGTGAAAATTATTCTAAGTTTGTCAAAACACGGAAACCGTGGGACTTTGACAAAATTGGAGGGAAAATGCAAAAATTTGTTTAAGTTTGTCAGAACACGGAAACCGTGGGAGTTTGATAGAATTAAGGGGAGGAAAAAAAAAAAGTGGGAGTTTGACAAAATTTAGGGTAAAATGTGAAAATTTGTTAAAGTTTGTCAAAACACGGAAACCGTGGGACTTTGACAAAATTAGGGGGAAAAGGCAAAAGTTAGTTTAAGTTTGTCAGAACACGGAAACCGTGGGAGTTTGATAAAATTAAGGGGAGAGAAAGAAAAAAAATTTTTTTTTCGTAAAAAGTAAAAAAATCGATAACTTTGTTTTAAATTATCACAAATTTATAGTTCAACCATTCGTTTTAAAGGTACTGACGAGACCTTTCGAAAGATACCCATCTTGAAAATTTTTGCCCTATATCACCCTGTTAAAAATTTAGAAAAAGCGGGATGGCAACGCAACCTGTAAGACGATTTTTACCAAAAGTTGATAGACACTAATTTATGTCAAGGTGCAACTACATACCAATTTGTATGAAATTCTGTGCAGTAGTTCCAGAGATACAGTTGCCACAAAATTTTGTCACACACACACAGACAGACAGACATTTTTTTAAAATGGTAAAATCGTGTTCTACAGCTCTCAAAACGTGTAAATCCATCAAAAACCCGAAATCGAAAATTTTTACGAATCCAATACTTTCTTCTATTGAAGATAGAAGAAAGTAATAATTATCATGTTAACAAAACATGACCCTTCGTCAGGCGAATAAAGTAGGCATGAGTGTTTGTTTGCAGCACTCATGCCTACTTCGTTCACTTGACAAAAGATAGTGTTTTCTTTCAACCGAAAACAATTTTTGTGAATGAAAGCGTTTTATGGTGTTTATTCAAAGTTTTGTATATAATTGCTTTTTAACGTCAGTTTTTTGGTGCGTTTTTTTTTTTTTTTTTTTTTTTGTTTTTTGGAAAAGATACTAAAAGCCCTCATTTGAAGATATATGTCAAGTATAAAAATATAAATACAATGGTTTTGTAGGTTCACTTTTTTGTAATATTATGGATTATGCAGAAAATTATAACTGTAACATTTATATAGTTTATGAATTTTAGGCTTATTGAACCTTTTTACAAGCCAACGTTCCCAATTTGGAACATCAAATTAAAACTTATAGCACACATATTTAAAAGATGACTTGATTTTTTTTTTTTTTTTTTTTTTTAACAGAAGGAACATTTCTATCATTAGTTGGTAACTGTACAAAAAATCTTAAAAATCATCATTTTCATATATATATATATTATCAAGTTGTTTAATTATTCTTATTGTAAATAACTGCTACCCCATTTAACTTAACTGTCTGATTAGTCAATTTTTTTATTTATGATATATATTTATAGTTGAAAAAGTGCAAGCCACATTCTTTCTCTATTAGTATTAGAGCTGTAATTGGGTTTTAAAAAGTAAAACTATTTTACCAAACAATAATGCATATGTATGATTAATAGCTGCAGGTATTTCATTATATTTAAATTCAATATTAGCTGTTAGTAAGCTTTAAAATTAAAATTTTGCTATTAAAAATGTTATTAATGTTTCTCTTTCAGGCTAATTAATTCAAGGCTAATTGGTTATTACTATTGGTTATAGTTATTTGACAGTAAAATATTTTTATTCTCCAAAACTCATTTTCAACATTAATAATAAAGTTGTATATTTTCAGCTATAGAGTTTTATTTAACATAAAATAAATTATTGACTAATCAGGCATTTACAATCAAATGCAATAGCTGTTATTTACAATAAAAAGAATATGTATGGTTTACTACACCGAATTATAAAATTTTACGAAATATTGTTGTCATATTATTATTATATTTTTGCCTACACAGAATAAATAGATAATAGAATAAATAATTGATTAATCGGGTTTTTATTTACCACGGAAGAAGAGTATAGGAATTAAAACGAGATGGGGCAGAAAGCGCAGGAACAGCAGCTTTCCTTTCCGCATTAAATCAGCCGAGTCCAGGAAAGCGATTCGATCGCCGCCTGGTGTAGTATCTTTGAAACTTATCGGAAGAAAGGGAAAGCCCGCCCCTTCGGCTTCAGTCATCACACGATTTTCGAGAACGACCTATGAACGAACAGCCAGAAATGTAAAGACGTGCTGATTGGTGTATTTTCGAGATTTGGTCGCCCTCTATCTGTAAGATGAAAATTACTACCTTTCCGTAATATTCGTAATACATCCTACTCTTTTAATCCGAGTTATTTACAATGAGAAGAATATTTATCCAAATGACATCATACCAGATTGTAAAGTTTTAACGAATAGTATAGTCATCTCATTAAATAATAGAACATATTATTCTGTATTATAAATAAACAATTACATGTATTACGTTCAATTTACATTAAATAAGCCTAACATTTATAAAATATACAAATGTTACAATTATAATTTTTTGCATAATTCATAATAATATTTCAATATTGAACATTTAATCTTACTTACATGAATATACAAAACCATAACATAACATATTTTACACTTACATTTATCTTCCAATGAGAGCTTTAAGTATCATTTCCGAGCAAAGAAGAGCTTCGCTATTTAGGATAGTATTTAATTTGGATAATATTTAATGATTATTACCACAGACAAATATATCCTTGTCTGTGACTATTACTTTCTCCGATAACACTGGACGACAGCGGCCATGTTTTTTGAGGCGATTGTAAACCTGCGATCGAGTTGTGAGAGCTCCGAGGCAGTCACAAATTTCCCCCTCATCGCTCACAACTTTGCGACCAGTTTTGTAAACAAATGTTGCGTTTGGATTGAAACACAGCCAGATTTGTGATTGCTTACCTATTTGTGATCACAATGTTTCAGTCTGGATGTAACGGCTATTTGTGAATCCGTGATGTTACTACTTAATATTCGTGCTATGATTTCTCCGACATTACATCATAATAAATTGATTGCTTTTGGAAAAAATATTTCAGTTTATTCAAAGTTCGATCGGAAGTAGATTTTTAACTGATGCTGAACAAATATTAATTTCAAATCATCTGATTAATTCTTTACTTCCAATAGCCGAAGCAACTGAAATTTTAAATCTGTCATTTGGAAATAAATGGAAGCATAATTCTGGATTTCTTGATCCTTTGGAGTTACATTGTAGCACACAACAGTAAGAGTTATCTTTTTTGCCGGTTTATTCATTTTTATTCAATAAATATATGTGAAAGTAAACATCGGCAAGCAATGGCGTACGATGAAAGCCGAAAGCTATGCATGTTAATTGTAATTTCACCTTAGCCCACCAGAGGGCGAGCATTTCATTACAATCGCGGATCGCTTCCCTAATGATTTTAAGAAATCTTGATCTAAAGGTAATCCGGTCAAGATATGAGCAATAAGCAACAATAATATTCCTAAAAACAAATTTTTTTCACAGTACATTCTCAGGATGTCATTTTATTCTGAGGATATCCTATGGATGTACTGGGGCAAGATATGCTGTTAGGGCGGTTTCTGTTTCTTTTACAAAATGTCGCCAAAATTCAAATACACAGTAATAGAAGGTCTGTGAACACTTTATATTCACTTCCTGAATAATTATAGCAGTTTATCGCTAAACAAACTTACATATCATAACTAAAATTATGAAATATAACAAGAAAGAAAAATCATGCAGTACGCATTGATTAGTAACACTTTCCAACTGTACGTAATTGTTGTATCGAATAACTTTCAATATTCTTTGCCTAAATTATCACACAACAGACAGAAGGACTGAAAAATATACAAATAGATTAATTGATTTTAAAATTACTCTTAGGAATTTTGGAAAGTGTTTAAAAGGCTTAACGTAAAATAAAATGTAGCCATTAGATTATAATTACAGTTTGTGATCTCTCTCAATATTTTAGTGTATTCCTGTAAATCAGAAAGTTATTCATATCATATTCTATACAAAACATTATTTTAGAGTATTAACAATAAATTTCAATATTTTTATGATTTTTACAGTAGAAAGACTTTTAAATATAACTTTCCAAAAAAAAAAAAAAAAAAATTCCTAAAACGTAATGCAATGGCATTTTTTTTTTTTTTTTTTTTTTTTTTTTTTGTTGTTGTTGTTGTCCTTGTAAACAAACTAGTTGTACAGGACCTATTAATGTCATTTTAAATGGGGAAAATTCTATAGGGATAATGTTTATAAAAATAACACTCATAGAACACAATGCTTTCGAATGCTTTTGTGTGCCCCTGTACACAAACTAGAAGAGATATTCACTCCATTTTCAATATGGAACATCCGATAGTAAACTTCAATAAAATATATCAGTTTCGAGAAATTCCATAAATATTTACAGGAGTTAGAGCGCGGACAGACAGATGGATAGATACACAAACTGAAATCATATTCACACTTAAAAATGTTAGAAAGCGTTAAAAACGCTTAACGTAAACGAAAGTACAATTCTAGCATTTTGTTATTAATAACTCTTAATATAAATGGATATTTTTGGGTCACCCTGTAAATCTAATGCTAATCATGCTACATTCTATGCAAAGAATTTTTTTGTGCATTTGAATAACATATTTCAGTTTCCTAAAACTTCGTGGAAAGTAAAGTTATTAAAATTTGATTTATAGAAATATCTCTCATAGAACGCAATGCTTTGGAATAATTTTGAGTGTCCCTGTATATAAATAGGTGGTGGTATTTCCTCCATTTTATACAGGGCACATCCAATAGGGAATTTGAAAAACGTATTTCAATATCATTAAGATATGTCTACAGAAAAGGTATGAAAATATGGTTTATAGAATTAAATCTCATAGATCCGATAGTGAACTTGAATAACATATATCAGTTTCAAGAAATTACATAAATATTTACGGGAGTTAGAGATCGGAGAGACAGACAGGCAGACAGATGGACGGACAGGCAGATACACAAAACTGAAATCATATTCACACTTAAAAAATGCTAGAAAGTGTTAAAAACGCTTAACGTAAACGAAAGTACAATTCTAGCAGTTTTTTATTAACACCTCTTAGTATCAATCGATATTTTTGTGTCATCCTGTAAATCTAATGCTAATCATTCTACATTCTATGCAAAGCATTCTTTTGTGCATGAAAAAAAAATATTTCAATTTCCTAAAATTTCGTGGATAGTAAAGTTATTAAAATTTGATTTATAGAAATATCTCTCTTAGAACGCAATGCTTTGGAATACTTTTGAGTGTCCCTGTACATAAACCGATGGTGGTATTTCCTCCATTTGATACAGGAAACATCCAATTGTGAGCTTGAATAACATATTTCAATTTCATTATGATATGTCTACAGTAAAGATATGAAAATATGGTTTATAGAAAGGCCTCTCATAGAACACAATGCTTTGAAATACTTTCGGGTGTCCCTGTATACAAATCAGTAGAGGTATAAACTCCATTTTCAATAGGGAACGTCCGATAGTGAACTTGAATAACATATTTCAATTTCATTAAGATATGTCTAGCGTTAAGGCATGAAAATATGGTTTATAGAAATACCTCTCATAGAGCACAATGCTTTGAAATACTTTCGGGTCTCTCTGTACACAAACCAGTAGAGGTATAATCTCCATTTTCAATAGGGAACGTCAAATAGTGAACTTGAATAACATATTTTAGTTTCATGAAGGTATGTCTACAGTAAAGGTATAAAATTATGGTTTATAGAAATACCTCTCATAGAACGCAATGCTTTGAAATACTTTCGGGTGTCCCTGTACACAAACCAGTAGAGGTATAAACTCCATTTTCAATAGGGTCCGTCCGATAGTAAACTAGAATAACATATATCAGTTTCAAGAAATTCCATAAATATTTACGGGAGTTAGAGCGCGGACAGACAGACAGACAGACAGACAGACGGACAGACAGACAGACAGACAGACAAACCGAAGTCATAAACACTTTTCAACCTTGTTGGAAAGTGTTAATAATACAAGTTACTCTAAAGTAACGCAAGATGATAAAAAAAAATGTTTGTCGTTTGTTTATCAGAGAAACGCGCTGGGTACATGTGGCAACTCTAAGGCAACAAAATGCATGCGCCAGCTCGTATATATAGGAGCCTTAATTTCATCCAATCCCCACGATCCAACCTGTATCATATGAAGTAAGACTCCTATATGATAAGAGCTGGCGCAGTGTCCGCCATTTTCTATCCCGTCTGGGAAAGTGTTGGTGGTAGAAAAAGCTAGGTTACCTGATTAGCGTTGTTATCGCCTTTAAACTTCTATACAGATCAAGTGAGCTAGAACTTCTTATCAGAAAACAAACCTGTTGGCAATTTTAAGAACATCGCCAACATTCTCAAAACTGTAATCCTTCACGTTAAAAGAAATGTAATATTAAAGTTAATTTTAAAAGAATTTAAAACAATAACTTAAAAAAACAGTACATTCATATTAAATTTGTCAAACAACTTTTGAAAATAAAATGAAATAATTTGAAAATAAGGGAAATCTTACGCTACAAAGTTGTGCTTCTGCTTCGGGTATCCACGAGTTACACCTGCAATTTATAATCCACTTTTTCCTTCTTTCTGGATTAGAAGAAAATATAAACAGGCGGTGCCCTTTTTCTGGAGTTATTCGTGCAATTTATTGCAGAAAAACCACCAATAATAAATAGTCAGCCGGTCTCGTGGGATAGAAAATGGCGGATGCGTCAGCCTGTCTATGTAGGAGTTCCAATATGAAGTGTTGATTGGATAAAATCGGCCGATCTTCCATGACGTAGAGCTCAGATCGGAGGCATTGGCTTGAGCCGAGGGTAAGGCTCCAATATATACGAGCTGGCGCATCAGGCAATTTGTTGCCTTAGGGTTGCCACGTGTACCCAGCGCGTTTCTCTGATAAGCAAACGACAAACTTTTTTTTATCGTCTTACGTTACTTTAAAGTAGCTTGTTTTATTATATTTCATAATTTTAGCCAAGTAAACTATGATATGGAAGCTTGTTTAGCGATAAACTGCTATGATGATTCAAGAAGTGAATGTAAAGTGTTCACAGACCTTCTATTACACAAGACGTTAAATCGCGCCCATCACAAATGCTCCAGCTTCCTCCCTCTACTAATGATCATGCGCGGGGACTTATTCTCCTCTCTCCTCAAGTGCTAAGCGAGAAGGAAGGTCTCTGAAATTGAGAGCAGCGGTGCTTCCCTCTATTAACGACTAATTTAAACAAACATTTTAAGAGAATTTTTATTATTTTTTCCTTCTTTTCAAACATTTTTTTAAATAATAAAAATCTCAGAATCAGAGTACTTTTACTTTACAGTCAACTTCCATCAATTAAAAAATATAGGATTTAGAAACAGATTAAAATAATTATTTAAAAGTGTAGGAGGTCTTCATTAATAAAAATATTAATGGATTATCAAAGTTTTTTTCCGCAGAAATTTTACTTCAACAAAATTTTTCAAAAATTTTATTTGTATTTTTATTTATTTTGTATAAAATTTCCCTACAGTTATTTTTATTATTATTTCAAGATATATTTTTAAAATTTTAAATAACAGAGATGTATGAGATATAATATAATTCCATAATCATTTTGTTAGCATTTTGTGAATTTCTGTATATTAATTTTTCCCATCAAATACTTCGTATGAAAGATTCAAATATATACAAATTAAGTAGAAAATTGATTTTACATTAAATTATATACACTTTTGTATACTGCATGTAAAACTGTTTATTACAATTTCCAGTAATTTACAATATTAAGAAAAAATAAATGAAATATTTCAGTTTTAAATTCCATTACATTATTATCAATAAATTTTAAAGAAAGTAAATTTAAAATAATTTAACCTGTACATATTAAACTATATATATGTTACATATTATTCATGACACAGAAAATTACAATTTTTCCTGACAAGTATTTGCGATAGTCCCACCAATACTAAATGAGAATTTTATTGGGTTTTAAAAAGTACTTAAAAGTAGACATCTAAAAAATTGAGCAAATGAAAGTTAATTATAGTTTATAGCTGCTACAAAGACTTTTCTTTATTTTTATATGGAAAAGAAATAAGTAATATTATATAAATATTTGAAATTTATTCAAATCAGCAATTGCGGGGGGGGGGGGAGTTATGAAAGGGGATCAAACACTTTAACTATGAAGGATGTTTGCACTAAAGATTAAATTAAAATTCATGTCCTTAAAAAAAAAAAAAAAAAAAAAAAATCACTATCCTGCTTGAATGAAACATATAGCTATATTTTAATTATTAACCCCCCCCCTTTTTTTTTTTTACATTATGACATTTTATTTTATCAAAATAATACACTTCTTAAAAAGAAATGAAACTTAAAAAGTAAATTAATAAATATAATTAATGTAATATTTTAAAGTGTTTTTTTCTCCTTCATTAAAGTTGTCGAATAATAAATTACATTATTAAACTGTTTGCCTCCATAAAATTTTTAATATTTTATGAAGTCTTAAGTAATTTTTAAATGTGTTATAATGTTGCTTTGAAAAACTATAATAATTAGAATATACGACACCATGCTAAAAGTAAATTAATGATTTCAGTTTATTTTATTTTTATTTATTTAACAGTAGGAGGAATAAGTATAACTAAAAATATATAAAATAAAATAAATCGTTTTTAGGACTTATATAGTAAATACAATATTTACATATAATACTAAGATAGAATTAAAATTCCATACAGTTAGCTACTTCTAAATTAGATATTAATAATAAAATTGTAAATATTGAGAAGAAGGAAGGGGAGATGATAAACAGCTTAATCGATCCTCTTAATGTTTATTAATGATAAACATTACCTCTCATTTACTCAGTTTGTAAGACGTCTATTTTTAAGCTTTTTTTTTTTTTTTTGCATCCAATAAAATTCTAACTGAATATTAAACAGAATACCTGAAACATTTGTTAGAAATTTTTTTATACTTTATGTATTTATTATTATTAGCATCATTATTATTTGTCTAGATATAATATATAATGTGTATAGCTGAACATATAGAATTTAAATTAAATCAAGTTTACTGATGATAAATTTAATTATTTTATTTTATTGCATGATTATAACTAGAAAATATATAAAATAATATAAATAAACTGTTTTTGTTAAGATATTTTAATTTACAACTAATATGTTATTATTATTACATTTTTAAATAAATTAATTCAAAATAGTAATAAGCAGTATTATGTGAAGGATAGGAAAATATACATAGTGTTTCAGCGTGGATCGTACTTTCGATTCACGCTTCCCCCCCCCCCCCGACTGGTAGTTTTTGGCTCTTTGCCAAATGAGAGGTGTATTTTTTCTCTCTCTGAAAAATGTTACTTTTTTTTTAGTTTAGTTTTTCGGCCTGTCTAAAACAGGAAGTATTTTTTTTTCTTGAACATGGAAAAGTTATGATTTACATATCTTGGTCTTGGCTCCTTTATGGAGAAACAATATTTTTCCTGAATAACTCCTGAATTTAATTATAAATTGTGAATTCATCCTTAAAATTCTGCAAATAGTAAATTTATTTATGTGTAAATTTTGAAATAAATAAGTGAAGCTCTCCCAACTTGATTAGACTCTATGGCTGAAACTGAACACGTGGATTATAGATTTATAGATTATGAAGTGTTTTGTGATTACATAATTCTGCATTTTTTCGTGGTACAGTTTTTTGCATGGTGCATCAAACCCGGGATAAGTGAAATCCCGTGATATGGAAATTACCTTTAGATATTAATTTATTTGGATTAATAGAATGTGAAAACGAAACTGAAAAACAATAATGACTGGAAATGTGGATTGATTATATTTCGATAGCTGCCTGGATATTGAACCAGGTAAGCAAAATTTTACTACTATTTATAACACTAATTAAATCAAATTAGAAATTTTAATTATTTTAATTATTTTCTTTTCTTTTTTACTTGATTATTTGCTCGCTATGAACATAGATAAATTAAAAGCTAAGCGTTCTACGGAACGCTCTAGCGTTACAAAACTAATTACAAAATTAGACAATTTATTATCAGACGATATAGAAAATACAAAATCAGACGAAATTAATGAAATTAAAGAAATGTTGTGCGAAAGAGAAATGTCATTAAAAAGTTTAAATGAAAAAATTGAAAATTTAATAGAAGACATAAAAGAGTACGAAAAAGATATCGCAGCAAGCGATAAATACGGCGAGCAGATAATTTCTGCCAAATGTAAAATAAAACTAAGATTAAAAAGGTGTAATAATATAGATGAGAATAATTCAAATTATTCTGTCAGTGAAACCCAAACAAAAACTTCTGCAATAAGATTGCCGAAAATGTCCTTACCGAAATTTAGTGGGCAAATTGAGAAATGGAACGAATTTTTCGATTGTTTCGAGAACGCTATTCATCTAAATGAAAATCTTACAAAAATTGAAAAATTTACTTACCTGAAAACGCTTTTAACTGACAAAGCGTACAATGTTATTGAAGGGTTTTCACTTACGGAGCAAAATTATGATAATTGCATAGAGATGCTTAAAAACCGTTTTGGACAAAAGGATGTTATTATTAATGCTCATATGAATAAATTATTGAATTCAGAATGTGTGAGGAGTTCATCAAATATAACTGCGTTGCGAAAACTGTTCGACGTTTGTGAAGTAAATATTCGCAGTTTATCGAATTTAGGGGTGACAAAAGGCCAATATGGTCATTTACTGAATCCAATTTTATTAAAATTATTGCCAAACGATCTAGTAGTTGAATATTACAGGCAAAGTGATAAAAAGAAAGATGAGTCTGATGTGACAGACTTAATTAATTTTCTTAAAATAGAATTTGAATCTCGTGAAAAATCACTTAGTATGATTAATTATAAAAATGCTTCGGTAATTGTAAATAAAAATAAAGCCGAAATTAGTGACAGAAAATTTTCAAATAAAATGAATTCATTGAATATAGGTGTAAAAAGCGTATGCATATTTTGCAAGAATTATGATCATCCTTCTCTTGAATGTACCAATTTAACTGATGTTGAGAAAAGGTTAAAATTAAAGAAGGATGGCAGGTGTTATAAATGCTTTCTAAAATCTCATCTGTCATCACAGTGCAGAGTGAAATCGCAGCCTTGCGAAAAATGTAAAGCAACAGATCATAACAAATTATTTTGTTTTTCAGAAAACTTGAAACCAGAAGTAGTAAAGAACGCTATAGTATCGAATTCGCATTTGAAAAATAGTAATCAGGCAGCGTTATTGCAAACATGTTGCGTAATAGCACAATCTAATTCTAGATCAAAAACTGTCAGATTCTTATTGGATTCCGGAAGTGAAAAAAGTTTTATTACTAAAGAATTGGCTCACGAATTAAAATTAACCCGTGTAAGAAAAGAAAAGCTAACTGTTTTTGCCTTTGGCATAAATAAAGGTAAAGAAGAGGAATTCGAAGTTTTTAATATTGAACTGCATAGCAAAATAAATCCTCGTCGGCTCATTCATGTTAAAGTATTAGCTACAGACTTAATAACTGCGACTCCCTTGAAAAGCCCAAGGGGCGAACCAGAAATTGAAAGTTATATTAAATAAAAACTGGAAATTGGCAGACAATTCATTAAGTGTTTCCAAAATTAATATTTTGCTAGGAGCGGATTATTTTTGGAAAATACAGAGAGGTATCATTGAAAAAATTGGTGATAATTTATATGTTGCTAATACTATTTTCGGATATACTGTAGTGGAGAAATTAAATAATAATAGTACAGAGGTAATTAATTCGCATTTTGTATCTGTCATTAAATTTGACAGTTTTGATTTACAGCGTTTTTGGGATTTAGAATCATTTGGAATATGTGACAGTAAGAATGATTCTCTGTCACAGAGAGATACAGAAATTATTAATTCTTTCAATGAAAGTTTAAATTTTGTTAAGGGAAGATATGAAATTCAATTTTTGTGGAAGGAAAATAAAAATGACTTAAAATCTAATATAGAAATAGCCAAAAATAGACTTTGGGGTTTGAGAACAAAACTGTCTAAAAATGAATGGCTTAAAAATGAATATGAAAAAATTCTTGAGGAACAAAAGAAAATGGGAATAGTGGAGGAGTGTGAATTAAACAAAAATGAAACTGGTGTATATTATATGCCCCACAGACCGGTGATAAGAACAGATAAGTCCACTACAAAGGTCAGAATAGTGTTTGATGCTTCTTCCAAAGAAAAAGAAGCAAAATCTTTAAATGAATGTTTATATGCAGGCCCCAATTTAAATCCCAATATTTTAGATATTATTTTGAAATTCCGCCTTCACAAAATTGCCTTTGTTTGTGACATCGAAAAAGCTTTTCTGCAAATACAGGTTGCAGAAAATGATAGAAACTTTTTACGGTTTCTATGGTTTGAGGATATAAATAGTAAAAATCCTCTATTAAAGGTTTTCCGCATGACCCGTGTAACTTTTGGTGTTACAACATCACCCTTTTTGCTCTCAGCTACCATTAAACATCATATAAAGGGATATAAAGACTTGTTTGAGAAAGTTGTTAATATGCTTGATACTTCCTTATATGTTGATGATCTCTTTCATGGCGCTAATTCTGTAAATGAAGCATTTATTTTATCGTCTGGTGCTGTGAAAATACTTAAAGATGCCAATATGACATTAAGAAAGTTCAAAAGTAATTCTTACGAATTAAGCGAATTGTGGGAAAAACATGGAATAAATGTTGATGAAGAAATAAATGAGGGAAATATCTCTAAGGTATTGGGAATAATGTGGTCAACTAATAATGACACGTTAAGAATAGACTTTCAATCTCTGTTAGAAGGGTTTGATAATGAAATTATCACTAAGAGAATTGTTTTACAAACTGTAGCAAAGGTGTATAACCCTGTAGGGTTTATTTCCCCTTTTATAATAAGAGTTAAATTTCTAATGCAAGAATTATGGGAGCAGGGTGTTGATTGGGATTCTGCTTTACCCGATGCTTTAACACAAAAATTTAAGAAATGGCATAGTGAAATACAGGATTTAGAAAATTTTGAAGTGCCTAGAAAATATTTTACGAATTTTGAAAAATTAACTCCTGAAACTATTCAAATTTGTGTTTTCTGCGATGCTAGTTTGAAGGGATATGGTACAGTAGCTTATTTTCGTGATCCTTGTTCCCGTGAAACTTCATTTATTATGTCAAAGACAAGAGTAGCTCCTCTCAAAAAACTTACTTTGCCTCGACTTGAATTGATGGGAGCCTTAACAGCTGCTCGATTAGCTCATTATCTTGGGCGGCTAGTTTCAATTCCCGTCAAAAACATACTATGCTTCTGTGATTCCCAAATTACCCTTTATTGGATCAAAGGAAGTGCTAGTAACTGGAAGCCCTTCGTAGAGAACAGAGTGCGTGAAATTCAACGATTAGTAGCCCCGTCTCAGTGGAGATTTTGTCCAGGGGTTAAGAATCCAGCTGATGGGCTATCTCGTGGTTGCACAGCAGCTGAATTGTTGAAGAATGAAGAATGGTTAAAGGGACCAATCTGGTTGAAAGAAGAGCACTTACCGACACCACTACCGGAAAATTAAGTCAAAATACCTGAAGAAGAGATTTTGAGAGAACAACGGAAAACTACTGTTTGCTCTTTAGCTCATTGCAATAATGAATTTGAATTATTATACAAGTTTTCATCTTGGTCTAAATTAAGACGTGTTACAGCTTGGTGTCTTAGATTTATAAAAAATACTAAATGTCGATCTGTGCGAAATACTGGCTTTTTAACTATACAAGAACTTGATGAGGCAACTAAAATTATTGTGAAGTTGGTTCAAAGACATGAATTTAGAGAGGAAATAAAGACTTTAAAATCTGGAAGAAACCTGAATGCTAGTAACAAACTCCTTTCTTTAAATCCTTTTCTAGACAAAGATGAAATTCTTCGTGTTGGTGGAAGATTAAGACACGCAAACCTACCTGAGAGTCAAAAGCACCAAATGATACTTCCCGAAACGCATCACATTACAGATTTAATTATAAAGTACTTTCATGAAAAACATCTTCACAGTGGAACTCAATTAACAATTTCAGTCCTGCGACAACAATATTGGATAATTAATGCAAGAGACGCTGTGAAAAGGAATCTGCGGAACTGTATGAAGTGTTTTAGAACCACATCGAATTTAGCCTATCAATTGATGGGTGATCTTCCAGCTGCTCGTGTAGTGCCATCGCGAGTGTTTTCGAAAGTCGGGGTTGATCTTGCAGGCCCCTTTCTCATTAAACCTCGTAAGGGCCGAGGTGTTAAATCTTATAAAAGTTATATTTGTTTATATATCTGTTTTTCCACAAAGGCAATTCATTTGGAAATACTCAGTGATCTCACCTCTGAAACATTCCTCGCATCTTTGAAGAGGTTTGTCGCTTGACGAGGAAAACCTGAAGAATTGTTTTCAGACAGAGGAACGAACTTTGTAGGTGCCGACAACGAAATGAAAAAAATGATGTCCTTGATCTCTTCTGAGGAAAAAATCCACAGATATCTGTCCGAGGAAACAATCAAATGGAATTTCAATCCCCCATCGGCCCCCCATTTTGGAGGCCTTTGGGAGGCTGGAATAAAACAGATGAAAGGTCATTTAAAAAGAACTATTGGCGAACAAATATTAACTTATGAACAGTTTCTCACTTTAATTACTCAAATCGGATCGTGCTTGAACTCAAGACCTCTTGTTGCGCTCTCGAGTGATCCCAGTGATTTAAATGCTCTAACTCCAAGACATTTTATCATAGGCATTGCCTTGACTTCAATACCAGAACCTGACTATTCTTCAGTTAACCTAACCCCGCTAGAAAGATGGAAACTTCTACAATTTTTTTTTCAAAGTTTCTGGAAGAGATGGTCCTCAGATTACCTATCAGACTTGCAAAGGCGATCAAAATGGCTAATAAATAAACCAAATTTCAAGAAAGACGATTTGGTTTTAATAAAAAAAGACGATAATCAGCCCCCTTTGAAGTGGAAACTGGGTCGCATAATCAAATTATTTCCTGGAGCAGATGGCAAGATTCGTGTAGTTCTACTGAAAACTGTTTATGGGGAGTTGAAGCGTCCGATCGCCAAACTATTTCCTGTGCCATTCTAAAAACTGTTGAACAGATTACTTAGAACTGTTGATTGAACTTTAGTTTATTTTATTCTATTTGTTTTTTATTTGTTTATTTTTATTTTTTATTTTTTTTTCTCTGTATTTTATCCACTTATGTTAATTATCTAGTTACAATGTTTCATAATGTATATTAATCTCTTTTTTTCTTATCTATTTGCAGTTTGAAGACAGAAAATTAAAACCTGTAACAACACTAATGTTGTTATTGTACTTTCTAGGATATTTTTATGAACCTCCGTTCATAGGGGCGGAGCATGTTTCAGTGTGGATCGTACTTCCGATTTACGCTTTCCCCCCCGACTGGTAGTTTTTGGCTCTTTGCCAAATGAGAGGTGAATTTTTTCTCTCTCTGAAAAATGTTACTTTTTTTTTAGTTTAGTTTTTCGGCCTGTCTAAAACAGGAAGTATTTTTTTTCTTGAACATGGAAAAGTTATGATTTACATATCTTGGTCTTGGCTCCTTTATGGAGAAACAATATTTTTCCTGAATAACTCCTAAATTTAATTATAAATTGTGAATTCATCCTTAAAATTCTGCAAATAGTAAATTTATTTATGTGTAATTTTTGAAATAAATAAGTGAAGCTCTCCCAACTTGACTAGACTCTATGACTGAAACTGAACACGTGAATTATAGATTTATAGATTAGGAAGTGTTTTGTGATTACATAATTCTGCATTTTTCATGGTACAGTTTTTTGCATATAGTTTTATATAAAACCAATTTTCTACATATTTGTATCAATTTGAAATTTTCATACAAAGTATTCGATGTGAAAAATTAATATAAAGGAAATAAAAAAACCATAATAAATATGATTTTGGAATTATTATATCTCATACATTTCTGTTATTTTAAAAATGTATCTTGAAATAATGATATTTTTAAAAATATTGTTAAAGTAAAATTCCTGAAAATAATAATGATAATAATAATAAAAGTTTTGATAATCCATTAATATTTTTATTAGGGAAAACTTCCTACACTTTTAAATATTTATTTTAATCTGATTCTAAATCATGCTTTTTTTTTTTTTTAACTGATGGAAGCTGACTTTCAAGTAAAATAACTCCGATTCTAAGATTTTCATTATTTAAAAAAATGTTTGAAAAAAAGGAAAGAAAAAAATAAATAAAAAAATAAATAAAAATAAAAATTCCCTTAAAATGTTTGTTTAAATTAATCGTTAATAGAGGGAAGCACCGCTACTCTCAATTTCAGAGACCTTCCTTCTCGCTTAGCACTACATGCTCATTAGTAGAGGGAGGAAGCTGGAGCATTTGTGATGGGCGCGATTTAACGTCTTGTTTCTATTACTACCATCGAGCTTTAATTTAGGTAGAGAGCGAAATGGCAACCCCTTTGCGTGGCCAACATCATCGAGAAGTGTCACGTGACAATAACTTTGAGATTTCTCCTTTCTCCTGTGCGCGTGAACTACTACGGTATTGTGTTAGCCGAAAGCCGAATCATAGAGGTATTGCGCCCGCGTGGTTTGTGATCTTTCCTCGTTGTGCATAAGCGCATAGCGTCAAGCCAAAGTGTGCGCCAAGCGTGAATTCTCGCCTAACTCACTTAGCTCCGTAAGCTCCGTAGAAGTCTGCCGCTACAAAGAGACGCTAGTAACATCGAAATATAGTCTTGATTTTCAATTCTCATAGTAATTATGTATTAAAATAATATTTTTAATTTTCATTATTGACGATATTGGCATAAAAAAAAAAAAAAAAAAAAAAAATTCCCATTGTCATAAAAAAAATAAACCCATCAAAAATCGGAGCAAAAATTTATAGGAATATAATACTTTCATCTTATAACTGTAAAAGAAATTACATTATAATAATATAAAAAAGAATAGGACAGATTCTATTTTTTAATGTCTTCATAATATTTTTATTAATAATCTAGATGCATCATTATTTAAGATATTTGTTTTATTTATTATTCTCTTCTTTATATTTAAGAAGAAAGTATTCGATTAATGGAAAGTTTTAGTCACTGGTTTCCAATGAATTTATACGTTTTGACATATCCTGTACACGATTGCACTATTTTAAGTGTCTTCGTGTGTGCCTAAACTTTTGTGGATTCTCTATCTCATAAATAAGTGGACGAAATTTAACCAAACTTGATATTTAGTTCTAACATCGGAAATAAGTGCTTATAAGCTGTTACTGAAAATCGCCCACCAGCGACCGAGCGGTTCCGCGCTCAAAGCTGGTAGACGTGAGGTGCCGGATTCCATCCCAGCTCTCGCTCGTTGGCTTAGTTGTTTGGAGTTTTCCGTAGTTTTCTCCGAAACTTACGTAAATACGGACTAGGACTCCTTAGAAAGAACTCCCCCACGGAGGGCACTCCTCTTTATGCCTAGGATCCTAGGATAGTCAATCAGCCTTACTTCCAAAACACCAAGCGCCCAATAGGTAGCGCTGTCATCCCGTATATATTTATTTTATTGTATTTATTTATTTGTTTCAACAAAGTATGAAACTTCGCATAAATATGCACAGTGAGAATTGTTTTTTTAAAGAATTTTTGTGAATTAAAAAGAATTGTTTAAAATAGTAATAATCAATTATGAAAAAAAAAAAAAAAAGAAAGGTAAATGTAAATGTAAATGCATTACTCTTCACTTGGAGGGAGGGGGGGGGGTCTATGTAAATTTTTAATATTAGTGTTTCTGAAAAGAACCCATCAATACCTTTAAAACGAATGGTTGAACCATAAATATAGAATAATTAAAAACAAATTTATCAGGTTTTTTTTCGTTTTTAATAAATAAACTAGTATGTTGTGGCCACCACAAGACTTTCTTCTATATTTTCCTATACATATTCAATCAGTAACAATATTTAAAAAAAAAAAAAAAAAAAAAAAAAAAAAGATTTTTTTTTTCCCTTTTTTTTTTTTTTTTTTTTTTGTGAAAATTAATACATATTCAATCACTAACAATAATAATAAAAAAAAAAAAAAAAAAAAAAAAAAAAATCGAATTTTTTTTTCGAAGTTTTTTTTTTTTTTTTTTGGTTAAAAGTAAAAAAAATCGATAACTTTGTTTTAAATTATCACAGATTTATGGTTCAACCATTCGTTTTAAAGGTATTGACGAGATCTTTCGAATGATACCCATCTTCAAAATTTAACCCCCCCCGGGGGGGTACTTCCCCCCAGGGGGGGAACCGATGCCCCCCCATGCACAAATTTTTTTTCCTAGTTAACTACTAGTATCATCAATAATTCAAATTAATTTTACAATCACAAGTTTAAAATAACTCTCATTATGCCCATTTATACGGAATTTTGTCCTATGCTGCCATGTTAAAAATTTGCATAAAATGCGATTACAGCGCCACCTGTTGAGCTATTGATCCCCAAATCTAATGGGCACCAGTTCATGTTAGGGTGCAACTAAATACCAAGTTTGGTTAAATTTCATTCATATGTTCGTGAGATACAGCGTCCACAAAAAAATGATACAGACAGACAGACACACAGACAGACAGACAGACAGACAGACACACAGACAGACATTTTCTAAAAACTATCAATTCGTGTTCAGGACATCCCAAAACGTGTAGATCCGTCAAAAAACGGAGGTCGAAAATTTTCGCGAATCCAATACTTTCTCTATATTACATATAGAAGAAAGTAAAAACTTATGGAGAAAAATTCAGTTTTTATAATATGAATGTGGTCTATAGGACACATAATAAACTTTCTTTAGCCATTATTATATATATCTCTCTGAAATGAAAATCGTTTGCATTCATCATGAAAAGAAATTTTAATAAAAAATTAATTTAGTTAATATCTAATTTACATTGTGTGTATTTGTATAGGAATAATATACAAGAAAGTTTTGTAATGGCCACAGCATACTATATATTTCAAATATTTTTATTTCTATATTTTATTCAAAATATTTTTTTTTTAATATTTTTTTGAAATTGTAATTTATTTGAATAAAAATCGCTTAGCAGAGTTTTCATTGGAAAAAGAAATAAGAATAAGAATAATAAATACATAACTCTTCTAATATATTTGTCAAAGAATATCTAATGAGATAATTATTCTTTGGTATTTTCAATCTAAAAATTATTTTTAATTGGGAAACAAAATATTGCCAAGAAGGCGATAAGTAGCGAAAAAAGTTAGCGCAGCGAAATTTCACGTGATACATGTTGGACACGTTTTCTTCCGTAGAAAAGAATAGGGATTCTCCCTCTACTAGTATATCTGCTCGATGATTACTACTATGTATTTGAGTTCTGGCGACATTTTGCGAAAGAAACAGAAACCGCCGTAACAACACATCTTACCCCAGTACATTCATAGGATATCCTCAGAATAAAATGACATCCTGATCCTGAGAATGTACTGTGAAAATAATGTGTTTATAGGAATATCATTGTTGCTGATTGCTCTTATCTTGACTGGATTAGCTTCAGATCAAGATTTCTTAAAATCATTAAGGACGCCAAACGGGAATGCTGTTCTCTTCGGAGGCAAAAAAAAAAAAAAAATGGCGGTGATGCGCCGGCCTATTATTATATTTAGGGTAGAGCGACCAGATTTTTTTGATGCAAAATGAGGACATGAAATTTCATAAAATATAGCGCAAAATTAGCTTATATTCCCCACTTGCAGACATTAATTGTCACTATGATAAATTTATACTACTTGTGAACTTATACGATAAACATTATGACAAAATATTTATATAAGTATTATTAAATTTATAATAAACATTATCATAAATTCGTACAGATTATACTTCTCTTCCTATAATATAATGGCAAGCTATACTGTAAATATTAATTTCTGATATGTGGTTGACACGAAAGTAAAGTACCAAACTATTTTATATCTGCTTCTATTAATACTTTTATAAACTGTTTTAATACAATTGTTATTGTTGTATAGACCAAATTTTTAGTATAAATAAAATCATAACTACTTCAAATAGAAGTGATCCAATAAATAACATTTTAAAAGAAAAGGGCAATCTGAAGAATGTAAAAAACTGGTTAGGCTAGGAATAAGAATTGATTTACAAACTGAGTTATTATTATGACCTTCGAGTAGCATTATTTACTCACTTGAAAGCAAAATATCATGAGATGTTAACAAGGTAATCTGTGCTCAGCTCCTTAGTTAATTTAAGTTAAGAGCATGCTTAATAAAAACTATGATTAAAAATACTTAAATGTTATTTTTGAGCTCTTCACCTATTTTCGGTTCACGAGCCGCCACTGGTTGTGCTGAGTTGTAGAATCAGTATTGCAAATTAATAAGTTCAGCAGCATCTCTAATATTGAAATTTTAAGTACAGAAGGAAATTACTGAAAAATGAGAACAAACGTACGTCCGAAAATGAGGACAAATGAGGATATGAGAACTTCTGAAAGCACTGAGGACAGCACTTGAAAAATGAGGACTGTCCTCAGAAAATAAGGACATCTGGTCACCCTAATTTAGGGGCTCTAGCCCACAGATTATTATACAGACTAGCGAGCTTCGCCCGCTAGCGGGTCAGTATTTTCAAATGAATCACTAAAATTAATGAATCACTAACAGAAACTTTTAGTGTTAAGAAAAGAAATTAAAAAAAAAAAATCATTTCTTAGGTAAAAAGTCGGGCCGGGTCCCCACTGCCTTCGGCAGCGCAGTCGCGTGAGCGCTGCGCTCGTACAACTTAAAGAATACACGCGCTGCGCGCGCGTATTTCTTTCCTGACCCTACGTGCCCCCCAAAAAAATTATTTCTGATCGGGTAAAAACTCGCACCGTGTTCCCACTGCCTTCGGCAGCGCAGTCAGTGCGCTCTGCGCGCGCACAACTTAAGGGATACACGCGCCGCGCGCGCGTATTCCTTCCCTGACCCTTCGTGCCCCCTAAAAAAAAAAATCATTTCTGATCGGGTAAAAACTCGCACCGTGTTCCCACTGCCTTCGGCAGCGCAGTACAGTGCGCTCTGCGCGCGCACAACTTAAGGGATACACGCGCCGCGCGCGCGTATTCCTTCCCTGAGCCTTCGTGCCACCTAAAAAAAAATTTCTGATCGGGAAAAGAGTCGCACTGGGCCCCACTGCCTTCGGCAGCGCAGTCGCGTGCACAACTTAAGGGATACACGCGCTGCGCGCGCGTATTCCTTCCCTGACCCTCCGTGCCCCCTAAAAAAAAACATTTCTCATCGGGTAAAAACTCGCACCGGGTCCCCACTGTATTCGGCAGCGCAGCCCCGTGCGCTCTGCGCATATTACAGCGCCATAAAAGAAAACTGATTCAGGACACCTCAAAACGTGTAAATCAGGTGAAAACCTTCGATAATTTAAAAGAACTTTAAAATATCTTTCGAATGATGTATTAAAAATAATTTAATCATAATTAGAAATTGAAATATTGAAATTTTAAAATATTACAGTGCCATCTGGCGGTACAAATTTCTGTATTCCACTGTTCAATTCCAATTCAATAAAGCTTTCCAATGATGTATTACTTATGAAATTATTTTATATAGTAGCTGAGATACAAACGAAAATGAATTCAGGACACCTCAAAACGTGTAAATCTGTTGAAATCTTTGAATGATATAAAAGAACTTTAAAATATCTTTTGAATGATGTATTAAAAATAATTTAATCATAATTAGAAATTGAAATATTGAAATTTGAAAATATTACAGCGCCATAAAAGAAATTTGATTCAGGACACCTCAAAACGTGTAAATCTGGTGAAAACTTTCGATAATTTAAAAGAACTTTAAAATATCTTTCGAATGATGTATTAAAAATAATTTAATCATAATTAGAATTCAAAATATTGCAATCTTAAAATATTACAGCGCCATCTGGCGGTACAAATTTCTGTATTCCACTGTTCGATTCCAATTCAAAAAAGCTTTCCAATGATGCATTACTTATGAAATTATTTTGATTAGTAGCTGAGATACAAAAGAAAACGAATTCAGGACATCTCAAAACGTGAAAATCTGTTCAAAACTTTCGATAATTTAAAAGAACTTTAAAATTTCTTTCGAATGATGTATTAAAAATAATTTAATCATAATTAGAAATTGAAGTATTGAAATTTGAAAATATTACGGCGGCATAAAAGAAAATTGATTCAGGACACCTCAAAACGTGTAAATCTGGTGAAAATTTTCGATAATATAAAAGAACTTTAAAATATCTTTCGAATGATGTATTAAAAATAATTTAATCATAATTGAAATATTGAAATTTGAAAATATTACAGAGTCATCTGGCGGTACAAATTTCTGTATTCCACTGTTCGATTCCAATTCAAAAAAGCTTTCTAATGATGTATTACTTATGAAATTATTTTAATTAGTAGCTGAGAAATTGAAATACGCGTATTAGAATATTGCAATTTTTAATCGCAGAACCAAAACACGTGACCTCATTTATCGCTGCTTTTTTTTTTTTTTTTTTTTTTTTGTTTTCTTTGCTTTCGTCGAGAAAGCAGAAATCTCTCTTCGTTGAACTAGTTCCTATGGTAACGAAAAGCGGCAATGAACACGTAATAGAATCTCATCGAAGGAAGGTCGGGTATTCTATTTCAATGGGTTTCAAGCGTGAAATTAAAAAATTTATAACTTATTCAGTTTTTGAAATTTTCGCTCAATCTTTTGGGAAATTAATTATGAAAGCTAGATCTATATACAAAAAAAAAAAAAAAAAAAAAAAAAAAAAAAAAAAAAAGAAATGATTTATCTCTAAACGCTTTTGAGTTATAAAATGTTTTGCGAAAAAATCGATGTTTCGTAAAATCTAAAAATATGGATCGCTAATCCGTATTTTGTAAAAATGTTTATATGGTTCGAAAGAGGATTAAATGGCCTTTCTTTATATACCAGCTGTTAAGAAATGGAAGGGTTACTCGGTCGTACAGGGCGTTTCAAAAAAGACGACCGCGAAAAAGAGAAATTTTCGACCCTTTTTAAAACTTTTTTAAAAAATATAAAAAATCCGTATTTAAAAAAAAAAATTGTACCGTAAGAATCGGTAATAAATGCTCTTTCTTTTGGTACAGGTGTATTTTCGATATGTCTAACCGTTCAAACAGGATCGCTTTACAAAAACCCCCCGAAATTTTCTCTCTTTGGTTTTTCTTTCGAGGTAGGCTGTTCTGTAACAAAATGGCCGTCGCCCGCGATTTCGAATCGTTTTTTCGTTAGACAATGGTCGACATTTTAATTAATATCTCCGCTAATTAGGGTCGCACCGTTTAGCAAATTAGATAACCCAGATCTGCGATAAATTCTCTGTCCATCGGTACCTGTTCGAAGTCCGTGCGACCGTTAGCGGCCGAGCTTTTGCTGCGTCAAGCCGTTTCTCACACACACACACACACACACAGACACACGCGTACAGATTTTAATAATATAAGGAGATAGGACGCTCCCGTACATTCTTTTGTAACCAAAATTTGACTGCAACGACCCTATTGTCAACGGCTGTAAGTATCTCGAGCTCTCCAGCTTACGCAATCGCTCGTCTTATTTTTATTGTATCTATGTTCATATCGTAATATTAGTGCAACGTTAAACTCAACACCCAACCAACTAACCATTGTATTGATGTTTACGTTTTGATTGTCGAAAGCAATTTATTTTAAGCAGCAAGTACTAAATATTAAGCAAATAAATTTCGAAAATATACATAAACCAGAATTTTTTTTTTTTTTTCTCATTTTAAAGCATTTTGTATCATTTAAACCAAGCAATCTTATATATATTATAAATGTGAATGTCCGTTTATTTGACTGAGTTTCACGCTAAAACTGCTCGATGGATTTCGATAAAATTTGTTATGGAGATAGCTTATATCCTAACTTAGAAAGTTGGCTGCCTTTTATTCCGAAAAAAAACTTTTTTTTGTTATTTTTATGCATAAAATAGCAATTTTGTAAGCTAATAATAGCAAAAAATTAGCCATTTAAATTTATCCATAATTTAATTGTTGCCAAAAAAAAAACGAATTTATTTATTTTTTTCAACAGGAAAATAAATACATTTATCTAAACGTGAACGATAAAAAATTATAAAAAAAAATTATGCATCTCACAAAAATTGACGTCATTTATAATTAAAAATTTCTTTTACACATTGATAAAGTGCTAATACGCAAGCGAAGTGATGACGTCACTGGCCGTTCGTGGATGAAAGAAAAATATTTCCTATGTTAAACGTCCATTGGATTTTTTGTAAAAAATTATTAAAAATCGAGGAAAATTATTTCCCGATTTTAATCCCCATATTTAGGTATAGGTATGTATTAATTATCATGTCCATGCGTTAGATTAAGTTAATTTTGTTGTAAAATTGACAAAATTTGAATTTTTAATTTCAAAACTCTAGGGAAAAAAAATGGCAAATTTCCATATTCTATTGAAAACACAAACATTTCATTTCAAAAGATGATATTTACACAATAAATATCCAACTAATATACTAAATGAAAGGAAAATAATAAATATTCTATCATAATTTGAAGTGAAATTTGTTTTCAAATGTCTAAATAAAGTATCTGATATAAGATACTAATATGTTGCAGCGGCATAGATTTGATATCGGTCATCCTTAGCAGAAAAAAAAATATCGACAAATTATTTGGCGAACATAATTTAAAGTTTGGATGGATGTTTGTTACTCAATCACGCCACAACGGCTAAACGGATCTGGATGAAATTTTGTACAGAGATAGATAATACTCTGGAATAAGAAATAGGCTACTATTTATACCGGAAAAAATTTAAATTTTTAATTAATCTTCTATATAATATAAATATTTCTTCTATAATAAAACTTAAAATAATTTATTTTAGTTTTTAAGCCAAAGTGTTAAGCCAAGTAGTGTTAAAGTGTTAAGCCAAGTAGACCATAAAATATATAAACAAATCTGTACATATAAAAAAGTAAACTCAATGATTCACTGACTCAACACTGCCATGACGATTCTGTGGGAAAGAGGGTCACAAATTTTAGTGACCAGGTTGGTTTTCGGAGCCTGACCCCCCAACTAAGACGAAATTTTGCAAAATAACCCCCCTGTCCCCCTTGGGGGGCAGAAGGCTTAACTCGGCTCCAAATTACTTAACGGTGAAGAAATTGCAGATGGAAAGATCAGACTTAAGTACAAAAAAATTATTTTCTGCGATTTTGGAATTTTGGATTTTTAAGGGGGGGAGGGAAGGGAAAAGATTTTGGAAGAAGGGTACTCAACACACGAGGAAATCGAACTGAACACACACTACAAAGGGATTTTATGAAATTCCACCCTACCGCCCTTTGGAGAATGGGGGGCAAAAACATGTATTCATGCGTAACGCTGCACTAAATTATCTAAGGTTGGACATTTTTTATGTAAGGGACGATTATATGTATCTAACTCATAGTATGAAGAGATTTTGCGAAATTCCCTCCTTTAAGAACGGGGGAAGAGATTAAAAAAAAAAGTTTTAAAGCATAGCTCAGCTTTAAATAATTTCATGATCTCAATTTTTTGATGTGTCGGTTAGGTATGTGTATGCAACATGCAATATAAAGAAATTTTGGAAGTTTACTTCCCCCCCCCCCTCCTTCCTCTTGGGGCGGGCGCGGCAAAAACCACATTTTGAAGCTTAAATCCGTCCAAATTACCTAAGAATGGCGAATTTTGGTGTGTGGGTGTTAATTAAGTGTGCGAAATATGCACTTTGATGAAATTTTGTAAAACTTTCAACTGTAACCGCGGGGGAGGGGGAGTAAAAAGCAGATAAGGGACTGCCGAAGGCATTGGGCAACTTAAAATTAGATTTTGACGGATTTCAATGATTTTTTTTTTTTTTTTTAAAGATATTTTATTATTATTAATGATATGCTGTTTTGGGGATTCATTTCAATATAATGACCAGCGAAGCGGGCAAAGCCTGCTAGTGTTAAATATTTAAGATTTCATACCATACTGCTATTTCAGCATTACAGTTTGTTATATTAATTTGTACACTTGAAGACGAATGTGTTTGGCAAAATTTATTTTCAAGCATAATAAAAATTAGTTTTATTTCTTAGAAAATAGCTGTGAATGTTATAATTTTGTGAATTTAAAAGTAGTAGAAAAAGTGAAGGAAAGAAAACTGCACATACGTTTTCATTTGGCAACTTTATTATTGTTTACAAACTTGATTGTCAAAAGCAATTTATTTTAAGAAGCAAGTGCTAAATATTAAGAAAATAAACTTTGAAAATATACATAAAATAAAAACATTTTTTAATTTTAAAGCATTTTGTATTATTTAAACCAAGCAACGTTAAATATATAATGATTTCATACTACTATTTCAGAATTACAGTTTGTAATTTTAATTTGTACTTGAAAATATGAATATGTTTGACAAAGCATATTTTTAAACATTATAAAAATTAATTTTTATTTCTTAAAAGAATAGCTGTGAATGTTTTGAGGATAATTTTGTGACTTCAAATACAACAGAAAGTTAAGAAAAAGAAAACTTCCCATACTAACCTGCTACTAACTACTCGCGATGAAAGATACTATTCTTGTAGACTTAACGCATGTAGTTCCCTTCTGTTGACACTAGTGGTGCTACTATATTTCCGTTTCGCGTTTTAGCTTTACGGCCCGCTTCACTTAGCGTCGCCGGAAGCCCGAGCCAATATTATTCTATGGGGAAATTTTCTTTACAAATAACTTTTTTTACTAATACATATTTTTTAATTCTGTTTTCACATTCAGAAAATTTTCAACTGTAAAATTGACGGACCTTTTTTCAAAATGTATTTTTTTAATTTTTAATATTTTATTTTGAAATTGCAAAATGAAAAAATTTCACATATTGAAAATTCGTATTTTGCAGCTTCAAAATAAAATATAAAAAATTAAAAAAATAATTTTTTAAAAAAGGTCCGTCAATTTAACAGCTGGGAATTTTCAGCATGTGAAAACAGAATTTAAAAATATGTATTAGTTAATAAGTTATTTGTAAAGAAAAATTTCCCATAAAATAACATTAGAATCGGCTTCCGGCGGCGGTGAGTGAAGAGCAACGAGATATATAAATTAGAGTGCTGATTCAATGGATGAAGGATTCACTTTCCGTGGTTCAAGATGAATCACGTGACATGCTCGAATAGGTTGCTGTGTTTGGCCCTTTATCGCTCGTTTGGCATTTAAAATATCAGTTCGACAAATTATCATTTAGGTAACATGACGGTCCTATGACCGATGTTGAATCCCGAACTAATAACTTTTCTTGGAATTCGAATAACTCAGAAGAAAATAGATACTTTATATCTGACTAAAAAGTTTAACTCTCATATTATTTAACTCTCAACATAAATTGACGCATTACTAAAATAACTCAAAAGAAGAATACGCCAAAACATAATGACGCTAATAACACAGCAACTTTTTATTCCAAAACCAAAACACAAAGCAATATCTAGCTGTTGCCAGATTACTAAATCATAACTAAAAGTTTATATCAGTCCTTTCCTAACATCCTCCCACCTTGAGTTGTGGGGGAGGCACGACTCAAAACAAATTAAAACACTACAAGTCCAATCTCACAGGAACATTAATTGTCCGTCCACATCTTGTTCTTTTAATTTCTCGTTCAGACACTACAGGGGTTGTTACACGTTGTTCAGACATCTTTGGTCTTGGCGCATGATTTTTTATTACTTGTTTTCAGGGCCCGCTTTACCATTAGGCGAACCTAAGCGGCTGCTTAGGGCCGCCGAAAAAGTAGGGCCGCCAAAAAATTTAAAACACTGCACAAAAACATTTAAAAAAAAAAAAAAGTGTAAATCATAAACTGATTTTTGGCTTTCTCTTTTTTAAGGCATGTATGCACATTAAATTGTAAATTAAAAGTAGTATTCTTTGATGATACTTTTAATAAATATACGCTTTGAATTGAATTGTGATAATGATTGAAGACCAGCTTTAAATTACGTGGAAAAGAGGAGGAGGGGGGGGGAGTAATTGGAAATTGCAACATGATAATAAAATGGCGCCCTTCGATTACGATTTAATGATGATCATAAAAAACACAGACAGATGCATTTAAAAATCTTTCAGTGCTAAGACAATCCTTTATTGGTGCCAAAAGTAAAAAAAGTGAAAAATAAATTATTATTATAAATGTTATTTTGAAATTGTCTGATATATTTATGATCCTCAAAATAGACGTTTATGCTCAATTTTGTCCTATTCTACCATGTTAAGTGAATCGTAAATTACTAATAACTTACGATTATTTTAATTAGAAAATGCATAGTCTATGTTATTCATGCCAGTATTCTAAATAATATTTCAAATGTATTCTGACATCTTTGCGTTTAAAATATCAAAAAAAAAAAACGCACTGCAGAAAAAATGACTTATTATATACCTTTTTTATTTGCAATAACTTAAAAATTAATGTTTGAAACAAATAAAACTGTCTTGTTTCCATAATACCAAAGGTATGAAATGATACCTATGTACATATTTTCGATTTAATAATTCGCTTTATTGCACTCTACGAAGTACTTTTTAAAAATCTGCATAAAATTTTCTTTTTGAACATAATGTAATAACCATACACTTCGTATTCTATTATGACTTATTTCTGAAATAAACAAGTTATATTTTAATATATGAAATGAAACTATTTATTTGTTAGATCTAAGCAATTTTTTATTAAAAATATATTTCTGCATTGGGTTTTCCGCCTTTATATGGAATTGCTGCTTTAATACACAATGGCATAGTTTTATACAGTGTTTTAATATAAATCTCAGAAATTTCAATGTGCCAAATATCACAATTTTTTTTTCTAGTTCCAGCAGAGTTATAGGCTGCAAATTTCTAATCCTCTCCCCTCTCCCCCGCCTTTTTTTAGACGAAACATTTTCGAGCGGATCCCGATTTCCATGTCTGGTAAAGAAGAAATTCTACTATAGCCTTTGTGGGATTTAACTTAAAGTGAAAAAAGATATGATTACTTACAGAATTATAGGTTCTCATGGGAATGGATAGGAAATTTTGGCAATTTGAAGTGAATAAACTATTACCACAAATGCCGTGTAGTAAGGTGCATTATCATCTTGAAATGCTGTTTGCGGAAATGTCCAAGATACCTCCAAAATAGTCGGTCAGGCACCACTTTTATGAAGATTGTGTTTTATTTCAAGTTAAATGATCCCTTGAGCATAAACATTTTGTTTTTGTTTTTCGACTGCTTGAAAAGTTCTGCACCTCCGTACCATAATGTGCGGAGAACGTGTCACTGTTTTAAAAGTTCAATTTTCATTAAGTCAGTCATATTTTCGTTGTCAGATCTGCTTGTTTTCTTTAGCTAGAAATAAGTTAAACTTGACTCATCAAAGAGAACTAGTTCAGCCCAATAATTAACTAATCATTATTTATTTTTTTTAGCCAACTGAGGTCTTGCTTTCCTAATTCTCTTCACTAAGAATGGAGTTTTTTCAAACTTCCTGCCATTTAAACCTGCTTCGTTTAATAGTTGCTGTACTGCAGTTAAAGGAAATTATGCTACTAAGCACTTTTCTGAAACTCTTTTATGTTCTAAATGTAATACATACCGATTTTATAAGCAATGGCTTTTTCACTTACGGTCATCTCGCTTGGATGAGCAGTATGGCCGCTTAAAACCAAATTTCCAGTTTAAACGGCTGAAAAATTTTATATCTTGCTAAAAACCCTTTTACCAATATTCCGCTAACATTTAATTATTTTACCATCTCACGTATTAAAATATTTTTTGATTTTCCTTCAAAAATTAATACTTTTTGTGGCATCGTTAACTGCCTTATTCTTACCATTTTTGAAATAATTTCTAAAATTACAATTTTCCTGACAATTGCATTTTGTTTTTAACACTGGACTCAAAGCTAAAGTGTATGTGGAGGACAACATAATAAAATCTGTTCGAAAATTTGCTTTTTAAACGATAAAATTGGCGGTTGTAGAAGGCGAAAAGGAAAATATCCAAGTGCGGCTTTTTTTTTTTTTTTAGTGCTAGAGGCCTATTTCAGTCGGTACAGTTGTCGAATTTTTATAGGTCACTCTTAATTAGTGCTCGAGGCCTATTTCAGTCGGTTTATTGAATGGGGATTCATTAAATGAAGTCCCCCCAAGGCACAACTTTGACATGAGTCCCCCCCAGGCACAACTTTGACATGAGTCCCCCCCAAGGTACCCCTATTTCAGTCGGTACAGCGTTGTCGAATTTTTATAATACACTCTTAATAGTGCTAAGGGCCTATTTCAGTCGGTTTATTGAATGGGGATTTATTGAATGAAGTCCCCCCAAGGCACAACTTTGACATGAGTCCCCCCCCAGGCCCAACTTTGACATGAGTCCCCCCCAAGGTACCCCTATTTCAGTCGGTACAGCGTTGTCGATTTTTTATAATACACTCTTAATAGTGCTAAGGGCCTATTTCAGTCGGTTTATTGAACGGGGATTTATTGAATGAAGTCCCCCCCAAGGCACAACTTTGACATGAGTCCCCCCCAATGTACAACTTTTACATGAGTCCCCCAAGGCCCAACTTTGACATGAGTCCCCCCCCAGGCCCAACTTTGACATGAGTCCCCCCAAGGCCCAACTTTGACATGAGTCCCCCCCAAGGTACAACTTTGACATGAGTCCCCCCCCCCCAAGGCACACCTTTGACATGAGTCCCCCCCAAGGCACACCTCCCCCTCATTGGGAAAAAGAGAAAAAACGTTGTTTTGCTGCTATAAGACAGTTTGGACTTCCAACGTTATTTGTTACAATATCTGCAACTGAAACACATTGGTTTGATTTAATGAAAACTTTATCATGGAATTTAGATCGTCACGAATTAACTAAAGAAGAATTTGTCGATATTAACAAGTTTAGCAGTAGACCTCTGGCGCTAAATTAAAATCTGTCAATGTCAGATTTTCATGTTTTAAATAATGAAATAATGTCGTGTCTGTATAATTTTTTTTTTTTTTTTTTTTTGTCTTTTTCTTTTTTTTTTTTTTTTTTTTTTTTTTGTCTCTTAGTGTACATTCAAAATTTCCCCAATCGGCCAAAATTTCACCCGAACTTCGTTCGTGCGTCCGAATATATACTGCATTTGCACCTCTGCGCTAAAACTTCCGCCAAACTGCCTGTGATGCAATGTCTTGTAGAGAATGTGGGTTTGTATACATTGAAATTTTCAGTCAATTTTCCTAACAGCACACTTATCCACAGTACATCTTCGGGATGTTTTTGGGATGTCTTTTCATCCTGAAGATATCACGAAGAAATCGTGGGTAGAAGATGTTCTGTTAGGGTTCCAAATCAATCGCTTAGCACTTACTTACAGGTGGAAAATCTAAAGATTAATTCGGCCTGTTTATTTTTGTTATTCATAAATACGGACGGCCCGGCCCGTCCAACCGAATTTTTACAAAACTGTGAATGTTTTCTATTTATGTTCATTTTTATTTTTATTATAAGTTAAGTCTTCTTTATGTAGTAACTCATAATTAAGACATTTTTCTAGTGTGATTTCTTTTTTGTAGAGAGAGGGGAGGGGGGGGGGAGATGAAGACCGAGAACTCAGAAAATTTGCGTGTGGTCACATGAAATATATAAGCTGCCCTGGCGTAGAGGAGGGCCGCCAAATTTCTATTGCCTAGGGCCGCCAAAAGGGTAAAGCGGGCCCTGCTTGTTTCTGAATAATTTTGGCTTCAGACGCTGTTATTTCTAGCGGATATAGACGCTGAATAGGCCTAATTAACTCTCTGTCTGCTGTCTGGAGTTTCACCAATCTCACGACTCCTTCAGCTCCAGGAAGGAGTTCTGTGACTCGTCCAAGAGGCCATTCAATACGTCTTCTGCTGTCACATCCAATAATAACCACATCACCTACGGCTATAGTTGACCACCTCTTAGACTTGGGTTTTTGAACAAGTGCACCTAAATATTCTGATCTGAATCTCTTCCTCAGTTCTTTTTGTAGAGCCAGTCTGTACTTCACCCTTTTGTTAAGGCTGTTGTGATCCGCAGCATCACAATCTGGAACACCAAATTCCTTTATATCCTGCATAAATAATGATGGAGTCAGAGGAACAAGTTCAGAATCTTTTTCTGAGACATATGTGAGAGGTCGGGAATTTATGATGGACTCACAATCACATAATACTGTGATCAGCTCTTCATATTTTAAACATACTCGACCTAAGATTCTTTTCAATAGATCTTTCGTTATTCTTATCAATCTTTCCCACGAGCCACCCCACCACGAGGCAGTTGGAGGGTTGAATTTCCATTGAATACGATTAACTGCACTATATTTGCTTATGCGATTCCAGTCTAAGGACTGCAGCACGTTTGCAGCTCCAACGAAGTTGGTTCCATTGTCGCAATAAATTACAGAGCATCTTCCTCTTCTTGCTATGAATCTACGCAATGCTAACAAAAAAGCATCAGTTGTCATTTCTGAAACCAATTCTAGGTGAATGGCCCTATAAATTGCACAAGTAAAAAGACAAACCCAAACTTTCTCATGTCCTTTTAAAATTAACGGTCCAGCACAGTCAACACCGGTGATTTCAAATACTACAGCATCTCGAACACGATTTTCTGGAAGAGGAGCTGTAATGGCATCTAGATTCCTACCACAATACCTTTTGCACCTAACGCATTTAGAAATAACGGATCTCACCGTTCTTCTGCCGTTTAGTATCCAAAAATGTTCTCTCAAAATATTTAACAAAATCTGAGTACCTGCATGGCCATTTTTTACATGATGATGAAATATCAAAAGCCTCACTACTTCGTGTTGTGAAGGAAGAATTGCAGGTTTCCTAAAATCGTCACAGTCTTCTCTATAAACAATCTTAGTTCTAAGTCTGAGAATGCCCTCTGTGAGGGAGTTCCTCACATATCCTTTTATTTCATCAAATTTATTCAATTATGATTAAAATCTATTTATTCACAGTTAGAATTTATTAACTTTTAATAATCCTCTTTAAATATGCCAAACTTATTTTAAATTAAGTAAATTCTTTATTGGAAATTAAAATACTTATCATTTTCTAATTTTAAGAACAATTTCAGTATTAAATCCATTGATCTCTTTTTAGCATAATGCAATATATATATAGGGATCTAATACACAATTTAATTTTATTATCCCTGAAAGTAATTATATTTTTATTTCTATTTCACTATGTTTCGCAATAAATCTAATTATATTTATAGCCATAAATGTTCTGTTGGAAAACTTCCGTTATAATTTTTATTTGTTTTGTTTTATTTTATATACAGATAATCTATTTAATTGCAGCTATTAAATTAATGACCCGTTATGTAGACATCATGTCGCAAGAATTTCGTAATATTTGATGATTACTTGCAACTGTCTTTCCAACGGTATTCTTTGGCGAATGTGATTTATGCCAAAAGGGGTTGCCATAATTTCAACCGTCATTTATTTTTTAAAATTTCACATTGGAATAACATTAACACAAAAGAAGATGTGCTCGCGCCCTTGGCTTCAAAATGTAAAGATATTATCTCTATCTGGCAGTTAACAACTTGGCTGCGGGATTTGATTCCGGGACAGTTTGATAATAATCGCCGTCTCTTGAATATGTAGTAAGTTAGCTCTCTCTCTCACTAATTATAACGGCTTCCATCAAAATTTCGAACTTATGTTATTGCCCGGAATTATATAATAATATTATTATTTGTTTTAAAATTTAACTTCAATAAATGTTCTATAGTTAAAATAATTTAGTATCTGTCATTTATTTAGTCGCAATGTACTTATCTTCAATTTCTGCAAAATATTCAAAAAATATGTTTTTCGCGGTGTCTTTTCACCTTTATACCCTCTGGATCTTTAAATACTTCTAAGGACTTTAGTTTTTCATCTTTTTCGTTTATAAATGTCTCCCTTTGTATCATCATCAATATTCTTTTTTCAGCTTCCACAAACTCTTCAGAATCAAGGCTGCCACGTTTTCTTACTTCCTCTAAAAGACGACAGTTTCTTACGAAGCTCAATATCCATCCAATCAAATATACAATCTTCTCGTATTGGGAAAAATAGCGATAATACCAATCAGTTTCAAGTTTTTCATTATTAGCGATCAGGACAATATCCGAGGAGGAACGAATACTCTTTTTCCGTTCTTTAAGAACTTCATTTTCATCAGCAACATACTCAGTAGAGGGCCACATATCAGGTTCTAAATACAGCCATTTGGGTCCCTCCCACCATTTCGACTTCAGTAGTTGATGACCAGAACAACCTCTACTAGGCAGGTCAGCAGGATTAAAAGGTCCAGGCACATGCCTCCATTTTTCCTTGGAAGTCAAAACTCTAATTTCTTGGACTCTGTTGTTTACGAAAGTGTTCCAGGGTTCTTCTCTTTTTATCCAGGTGAGCACAGTGGTAGAATCTGTCCAAAAGTAAATTTCTTCATGCGGAATCTCACTCAATATTGTAGGTGCAAGTCGAGATGAAATAGTGGACGCAAACAATTCTAATCTCGCAATTGTTGTTGCCCTCTTACCACTCGGAGAAACTCTAGTTCGTGCTTGTAATAATTGTACTCTGACAGATTCAGTTTCTACTCTGATAAAAACTGCACAGCATAAGCATATTTGCTTGCGTCGGAGAAAAAATGCAAAGAACATTTCTCATTGATGTCACAACTTCTTAAATATCGAGGAATACGAACATTTTCTAAGGGTGAAATATTCTTTAGCCACTTTAAAAATTCATTCTTGATTAATGAGTCTACTTCTTCTTCCCAGTTTACCTTCATGCTCCAAAGTTTCTGCAAAAGCAGTTTAGGGAATAATGAAACTGGACAAGCCACTCCAATTGGATCAAAAATCCTATGGGCTGCAGACAATATAACTTTCTTTGTAACTTTCTCGAAACATAGCTCTTTTAAGCTAGCTAAATTAATACCCAATGTATCTGCCTCTTTATTCCATAATATCCCTAGCACATTTGTTTCAGGTCTAGCTTCATCTGTGAGGTTCGTGTATTCCCATCCTCTCAATTCAAACTTCCTTTGGGCCATAACGTTTGTGGCCATTTTCATGAATAACTCCAATTCGTCTTTGTTTCGCACACTTGTAACACAGTTATCAACATAAAAACTGTTCATAAGTAATTTAATCATATTCTCAAGATATTCATCATTATTACTTTTCAAAGCATTTTGAAGATGATATTGAATCACAATACCCAAAAGAAAAGGGCTGCATGACACCCCAAAAACCACACGACAGTGACGATAGTGCTTCAGCTCGCCGTTTTCTCCAAACCACAAAAAACGTAAATAATTCTTGTCAGAGGGCGAGATACTGATTTGTAGAAAAAGCCTTTCTTATGTCCGCTATTACACCTATTCTTTCTAGCCGAAAACGATATAACACAGTCGGTATCAGTTCAATGAGGTTTATGCCACTCTCTAAGCAATCGTTGAGACTAGGTGAGCCCTTCTGCTTTGCTGAAGCATCGAAGACTGGTCGGACTCTGGTAGTGCTGTTTTCCTTTATCACAGGGCGATGAGGTAAATAGTGTGCAGGTAGTTCCAATTCATCTTGAGGCACTAACTCGATTATTCCTTCATCTAACCAATTTTTAAATACGTTTCCATAGAGCTCATAAAGTTCTTCCTTTCTCAAATTATTCTTAACTCTGTCAAGCCTTTTCAGACACAACTCAAAATTGTCGGGAAGTGGAAGGTGTGATTCTATCCAAGGCATATGTACTACAAAACGATCATTCTTAACTTTAACTGTATTTAAAAAATGTTGCTTTGCTGCCTCTTGTAATTCAATAGCTGTTTTCTTTTCCGATGGGTCAGTTATGCCCAGTGAATCAAGAGCCCACAATTGAGAAATGCAAGCATTAGTAGTAAGCATAGAAGTAACTGTCACAGCTATGCTATCATTGTTAGTACGCCCAATAATTATCCAACCTAATTTTGTTTCCAGAGCAGTGACTCCAGACTTTAATTGTTTACAGTTTCCAGTAGATAGCTTACCCGCAATATCTGCTCCTATAAGTACCTCAATGGGTCCATCAATATCATCTGTAAGGCGTATACCATATTTGGAAAGTTCTTGGATGTATGGTTCCCGTGTCACAGCGGAAATTGTTTCACAAATTACTGATTGACTCAAAGCATTAAAGTGACAGTTATAAGTTTCTGAGGAATTGGATAAATACACTGTAAAAACATCGTGTTGGCAAACTGCTGTATTAGAACCTCCAAACAGTGAATGTTGTAGGTACTTTTTTCCATTAGACTGGTACTTCATTTCTTCAGCAGTAGACCGTAAAACATATGACCTTTGTGATCCAGTATCTATGATGGCCCTAACTTTACGTTTCATTCCTTGTCCTCTCATGATTACCGCAAATGTCTGTAAAATAACATTCGGAGTTTTAGACAAACTTGCCAAAGCTTCATCTTGTTGTATCATCTTTGTTTCCTCTTCGTTCTTTTGAGACGTTGGAGTAGATTCCCCGGAAATACTTTTACATAATAGCAAGTTGTGCTTTTCCCCACATAGTTGGCAGTTGAACTTTGACTTACAATTCTTAACAGCATGTCCTTCTTTCAAGCAAAGGAAACAACAACGTGCATTTTCTACAGCTGTTTTTCTTCCAAGGTCATTTTTTGAGCTTTTCTGCAATTCCATGATTTGTGATCAGCAGAACAAAATATGCAAAATTTCTTGTTATTCTGTGAAGAATATAAAAGCTCAGTTGCTGTGGAAATACGGGGTTGACCCTTTCTTTGGCGAGTCTCTTGGCGATCCTCAAAGTTGGTTACTTTTACCGAACGATTAAAGCTTTGTGCTGCTATTAAAATTCTCTCTTCACTCTCTACTTCATCTTGTAAAAAGGTAAGAAGACGGTCTAAATTACTTATGGCCTTTGTTGAACCATCGGATTGCCCTTCCTGTGGCAACTCTTCTTTAGATCGACGGTTAGCAGATCTAAATCTCTCCCATGCCCGCAATGTTTCATTAAGGATAGCGGATTCAACAAGCGGATAAAGCATAGCAGCATACTTATCTTTTGTTACTCCCAGGGGCGTAGCGTGAAAATTTGATTGGGGGGGGGAGGCCCAACATTTGGCGCCCTTTTGTATTCTTCATCTGAAAGTGCCACCCACATACTTTCAAGAGTGTTGCAATCTTTGGGATCGAGGGCACAGGCCCTCTCGTCGGTTAATACATGCCCCCCCCCTCTCCTTCGGGGCACATTCCAAAAATCTGCCAAGAAAAAAAAGGCTGCTTTTTTTTTTTTTTTTTTAACCTCCAATTAGCAGCCTTTTTTTTTTTCTTTCTTCTCCATTTAGCAGCATTTTTTTTTTTTTTTTTACATCTTTGGAGCATTCTAAATTTTTTCAGAGAATCTATCTATTAATACGCAGACATGAAATTTCTCTTACATTTTTAGCCTACTTTCAATAAAAGGAAGGGCTTACAAGTAGTATCGTTCGAAAGATATGGTTAATGTGCTTTGCAGAAATATATGCATATATATATTCTCGTATGAGACTAAGCAAAAGTATCTTTCTTAGGACAACCAGAGTATTGGTTTGAGATAAAGTAAAACAAATGAAAAAGATTTTTTTTCCCCTTGTCCAACAAGTTTAAAAGATATTACATTATAATTCAGGTAAAACATAAAACTTTCAAAATAAATTTTAAAAAATGAAAGTAGTAACCGTTGCTAAGGAAAGCAACTTTATATTTTTAGAGTGGACAATACCTAATCCCGCTGACAGTCGTGGCCCATGTTACTCTATGGGAAAGTTTGATTTCATGATTACTCATTACATAATGTATATTTAAATTCTGTTTTCACATTCAGAAAATTTACAATCGTTTATTTATTTATTTTTATTTTAAATGGAATTCTAAGTTCAAAAATCTGAAGTTTCAATATGTGCATTTTTCTCTTTCTTTCATTTTTTTTTTTTTTTTTTTTTTTTTTTACCGCAAAATAAAATATTAAAAATTTATCAATTTTTGGAAAATGAGTAAGAAAAACATAACCCTTATACATTTGTTCTGATCCGTGTAGTCTTTCAAAAGAAATTAATTACTTAAAATCTCTTGCTCTTTCTCGAGGCTTTAATCCCTCTATTGATAATAAAGTTTTATATAAATTCAAGAATCCTAAACGTTCCGATACCAAATTGAACGATCACAGTCTAATTGCAGTTGTTTTACCTTTTTATTTATCACTTTCTTTTAAAATTTCTAAAATTCTCTCACCGTTTGTTTATAAAGTCATTTAGAAACCCGCCAACAAAATTAAATTATCTTCTCTTAAAGATCCCATTCCTACTGAAAACTGTTTTGGTATTTATTTAGTCCTATGTTCGTCATGCAATTTAGTTTATATTTATCGAACAAGAAAGCGTTTGAAATATAGAATAAATGAGCACCGTCCAAATGTTCATAATGAAGAGATCTATAAATACTCTATTGCTTCCCACTGCTGGGCTCATGGTCATCGTTTTGATTTTTCGAAAACTATGATAATTTCATCTTATGCCTTCTCTTCCCATTTGAATATTCATGAAGCATTTTACATATTTAAAGATTCGAAAAATCTTGTTAATGATATTTGTTCCACTCCGTTCTTGTCTGATGCTATGAAATTACTCACAAAAGTTCGATTTTCGTTTAATTTTGATATTTTTTTTATTTTTAGATTTTGTTACATTTTTTAATCTTATTTATTCATTTTCTTTTATTGAATAATTCTGTAGTGCTGACTCTAGGCTAATTTGGCATGGTACTTTTTAAAACAGTTTTTAGCACCCTGTGGCCCTTTTTCAACATATTTTAGCAGCTGGCGGCCCTTTTAAAAACATTTTGGTACCAAGTATAGCCTTTTCTAACATATTAAATGTTTAGAGGCCTTACGATTCTTCTTTCTGACTTTTAAACTTTCTTAGCAATAGTTTTGCAGCATTCCTAGAATAGCAAATGCATACAGCCTATATATATATACAAGGAAAATTAATTTACTTTTGTTACGTACAAAAATCATTACATAGAACACCGCAAATTATGCAAATAATGCCCCTTTTTATTGAATTCCCCCCCGGCCGCCCTTTTATTTTAGAGTCAGCACTATTCTTCTCACACCAGTATTTATGTTTATATTCATCTGTATGTATTTTTGCTGTTCACTTAAAATGGTTTTGTGTGTCGCCGCTTTGACCGTAGCACTTATGCCTACCTTTTTCGCCTGACGAAGGATCGCGTGTTCTTTCGACCCGAAACAATTGTTGCAAGTTCATTGCATTTTAGGATGTTTATTCAAAATTTTGTAATTATTGCATTTAAACGCCAGTTCTGTGGTGTTTTCTTATTATGAAATTAGGTATTGTTCACTCTTAAGGGAAAAAAAATCAGTAATTTATTTATTATTATTATTTTATATAGGTATTTAAACCAATTAAAAAACATTTTTCTTTTTTCCCATATCGTGTAAAAAAATTTTAAGAAATGTAGTAGCCATTGCTAAGGAACGCGACACAATTACCGCATGCCTTAATGTGGAAGAACAAACTAAAAAAAAAAAAAAAAAAATATCGTTGTCCAAAATTAAATCTTTTTTGTACATAAATTTATATCTTACTTAGGTGTTGGTGTCGGTGTTTAGGAAAAAAGCCGCTTGACTGCTCTAGGGTCCTAGGCCTGAGGGGGGAGTGCCTTCTGTGGAGGTCTTTCTAAGGGGGTCTTTCTAAGGTCCTAGGCTAGGACTCCTAGCCCGTATTTATGCAAGTTTCGGAGAAAACCATGGGAAATTCCGAACGTCTAGGCTGACAAGCGCGACCTGGGATCGTACCCGGCACCTCGCATCTACCAGCTTGACAGAAAGATTGCGGATTCAATAATCGAGCCAATTGAAGACCATCATGGAAATCAGTCTCTGGTGCCCGTAAACTCTGTCGAGGCTGCAATGTCCTACATGCTCCGTGCAAATAATACCTCTGGGGGATACTGAAGCGGGGGAGCCATCCCTTCTGCAGAAGATAAAAATTGTGATGGCTTGTCTTCGGACCGCCACTGGGGCGTTAATCCCAAACCGTCGCCAATTGCCCAATATGTGCCTATTAATGCGACGTTAAATCAGCTTCCTCACGCTATTTCATGTCAAGAAACACTAGCTGAATTCTATAGACTTATAAATATATCAAAACCCGTAAGCGATGAAACTAAAATAAAAAATGTCCTTAAAGGATCACTTAGAATCAAAAATTGTTAGTGAGAAATCGTTATAACCAAATCAAACCTCATCTTCGTTTTTATATACAATAGCCATAACGTACAATAAACTGCTTTTTTTTTCGAGCTAAAGTCTTGAAAAATCGTAATTTTAATTTCTTGGAGGTGCGAAAGCGACTGCACATACTTATGAGTCAGTTGTAAGCATCTGAAATAGGAGAAGTGCGCCGCAGTCGCCACAGAGCGCAAATTTGCTAAAGTCAGAATTTTCAAGGGTCGTTGCATGGTAAGCGAACATGCTGTTGTAGGTGCCTGAACAGGGAAGGGCGCTGCTCAGCTGGAGTTTGCTGCTAACTTATTCTTAAAGATACTGAATACGATCAAAATTTTCAACAGTCTTTTGCACGGTAAGCGAACAGACTATTGTAAGTGTTTGAAATGGAAAATCATGTCATAGGAGCCCCCAAACAGGAATTTGTTATGATCAGATTTTTTTTAAGGGTTGCGAATACGAAAAGAATTTTCAAGGATTGTTTGCACAGTAGGAAAATAGGCTGTTATACACCTTTAAAAAGGCTGTTTTAGGCGTCTAATTAGTTAAGAGGGCGCCACCTAATGGGAGTTTTCTACAGTCAGACATTTTAATGCAAACTTTTTTTGCTGCTCGGTGAACCAGTTGGTCGCCGAAGGCAGCTTCTGATGCATAAAAATCTTAGGTGTTTTTGGTAACTAACAATAATCAACAAAATTATGATCCACTTTCAAACGAACAGTAAGGCGCAAAACAGCGCCCCCATAAACCTCATTATGCCTGAACAGGGAAGGGCGCCGCTCAGCTGGAGTTTGCTACTAACTTATTCTTAAAGGGTCCGAAATGTGATTAGAATTTCCAACAGTCTTTCGTACGGTAAGCGAACAGGCTATTGTAAGTGAACAAAACGGAAAATCATGCCATATGCGCCCCCAAACAGGAATTTCTTATGATCGGATTTTTTTAAACGTCCTGAATACGATAAGAATTTTCAAGGGTCGTTTGGATGGTAGGAAAACAGGCTGTTTTAGGCATCTAATTAGTTTAAAGGGCGCCACATAACGGGAGTTTGCTACAGTCAGACATTTTAACGCAGAGTTTTTTTGCTGGTCGGTGAAACAGTTGGTCAGCTTGTGATACATAAAATTCTTAAGTAATTTTGGTAACTAACAATAATTAACAAAATTATGATCCACTTTCAAATGAACTTTAAGTCGCAAAACAGCGCCCCCAGAAACTTCAATATGCCGCCATTTCTTAAATCATTGGGGGGGGGGGAAGGGGAGACCCCCCCCTCAAGCTACGCCCCTGGTTACTCCCAAAGTTTCTAAAGCTCTTAATTTTGATTCTAATTGATCATACAACTTGCGTAGAACAATTCTCTCTGATTTTTGTCTTGACATGATTATTGACAGCAGATCTCGCACGTAGACTTCTATCAGCAGTTCATCCTTGCCATAGCGAACCTGTAACTGCTTCAAAGCTTTCTCGTAACTTTCTCCACCAGGCGGGAAACTTTTTATTACAGTCGGCTGCAAAATTATTCGAGCACTAGCAATAATCCTTGCCAAAAAAAAAGTACACTTAATACAGCTTTGTTAAATAAATCCTTGTCGAGTCATGTTCTTAATCAGTCTAAGAATATGATTCGACAAGGATTTACTTAGCAAAACAGCCTTAAGTGTACTTTTTAAATACAGGAATTATTGGCTAGTGCTCGAATAATTTTGCAGCCGACTGTAACTCTTCAGCCGACGAGTTTTTCTCCATGGCTTGTGCTGGTTTGGTTTGGTTTGGTTTGATGAGTACTGAGATTTATTGCTTGCCTCGAGGGCCGCTTATATCTCGAAAAATCCACACCACAAGGGTTTACAAGTTTTTATCAAGCAGAAACGGTCGTTTTGCCAAGCCAAGCCCAGAGAAAAGCAAAATAAACAAACTACCACTAACACAAAGCAGAACGCGCCAATAATAAAATCGACCCAAGATCGTTAAATGCTTATTATACAGAAACCAACTTTCCCATGTTAAATCGGCAAATTTTTTTTCCGTAAAGTTTTAAATATTGGACGAACCAAATATCGCAGTAAAATGAAACAAAAAGTAAAATATTCGTATCAACGAGATCTTTAATTTGAGATAAAAACGAAGTTTCTAAGTTAATAAGTAAAAAAATGGGAACATTTTCAATTTAGCGTAAAATTAGATGTTTTGACAACTTTTTGAAAAAATTTCTTCTTCAAGAAATTTTTTTTAAAACAAGCTAGAGAATTCATAAATGTGCAGAATTCTTTGAAAACTGGTTTTTCAGATAGACAATTACTTAATCTAGAAACTTTTATAAAATTTAGCTTTTAAAAATCAAAATTTCCTATCTTAATTGCTGAAAAACTGTTAAATATCGCCAAAGAGACATAAATCGCCAAATATGAAATTGCTTCATCTCAGTTTACCCGAAAAATATTAATTTCAAATTGAACTGCTTTTTCTTTTTATAGGTTATTTTTTTAACCAAACAATCTTTGCTTTTATTATTTTGTACATTTTTGAATAACATTTCTTTCAAATTTGTAGCTTGAATTGCTTATTTTTGAATATTTTTCATACCTTAGAATAAGAAAGTCAGTACACGATATGGTATCCAATTTTAATATCTTTCAATCTGGCATTGATAATTATGATGCATAAAAATTTCTACTTCCTTCTATCTATTAATGGTTTGTCTTCAAAGAACACTTTCTACTGGTAACAAATTAATCGAGCGCTAGCAGTGATGCCTATATAAAAAAGGTACACTTAGGACCTTATTCACCAACTTCTTAACACTCGGATTAAACCATGGATCAGCAAATCCGAGAATTAAAGTAGCCGGTGAACAGCGGATTTGGTTGATCCGTAGAACAGAGGTTCACTTTCTGCTTGGCGAACTTCCGTAGCGACAAACTGCCTAACCTTGTAAACATTACTTAACAATTCTATTATGACGCAGTATGGAGAGATTTGATTGGTTCATTTGTTTCTTATTGATTTGAGTGTATTTTACATTGCACTAGAGCTACATTATGGGAAATTAGGCAATATTTGATTGTTTATTGAAATTTTATTTTTCCGACTGAGTGAAAATAATGCCTGGACCGGGACTCGAACCCCGGATCTTTGACTTACAAGGTCAAGGCTCTACCAATTGAGCTATCCAGGCCGACATCCCGGTCAGCATTACTCACTCAGACAACCTTTAAGGCAGAAACAATCTGGTCTATCATTTAGATAGCTCAACAGAAATAAGCCGCAGGAAATGGAAAACACCATTAAACAATGGGAAAAAGAAATACAATTTTTATTAAAATCACACAATCACATAGAGTGATCTAGTAGGGCCGTGGTTTGAAGAAACGTGATGTTTTTGTTTGCCCAATGGCAACAGATTTGTTGTATATAAATTTCAATTTTGAGTTTCACATTACTGAAGAAAGACGAATAATGTCATTTCACTAACGGCTGAAGCATTTTGATGTACGCAGTATATTAAGGTATTGCTCGCTATATTATGCTATTATTTTCCATAGTTATCTAATAGTCCTTTACTTGTTTTTTTTACTTGTGTAACATCTTACATTTTAATATGACATCAAAAAAAGCATTAAAACGACTTTATATGCAGAACTATTACAAAAATAATGCGCAAAAATCTCGCCATTTAACTCATAAAAATAAAAAATCAAACACTTCAACAAGCCACACAGCAGATAAATCCCTAAGTAACAGAAAAAAAAATTTAGCCAAAGAGTACAATAAAATGTATTATAGGAAAAATAGTAAAACTTTGAAACAAAAGGGGAAAAAAATATATGCTGAAAATCCGTCGCCAATCAAAAACCGAATGCAATTGAAATATTCAAAAAATTGTCGAATTAAAAATAATAAGAGACTTAGCAGCATAGAAAATGAGTTTTTGGTTAAGAAACGTAGGAAATTTAACGGCACAAAAATAACTACTCAACGATCACTTGAACCTAGAGAAATCACCAAAACAAATCTGTCTTGTATGATAACTAACAACACAAAGAACCCAGAACAACACAAAGAAGCTTTAGCGAAAAAGATGGCTGTCGAAAATAAGTTAACATTGAATAATGCTTATATTGAATCAGAAAATATGATTAAATGGGCTGTAGCTTCTCGAAAAAAATATGTTCTGAATTTAAGATCAAAGCTTCACCGAATTAGATCCAAAATTGAAGTGGTACTTGCAAAATCCAATTTGAGTCAATGTTTAAAAGAAAAATATGCAGCATTAACAGGTGTATCGTTGCATTCATATACTTCAGAACCATTTTTTTGGGAACCGACATACACAAAATTTAATGATAATGCTTTTCCTATGCAAATACACACAGATGGTAAATGTTACAATTTATTTCAACCTCCAAGTGTTGGTAGCAAGGTCGACAAAAAATGGAAATGCAATCCTAAAATATGTAACATAAATGATCACGAAAGGATATATCATCGTTTAAAATTTATTATGAAGAATATATGTTCAAATAAACTATTTCATTCATTAAAATTTATCAGTCACATTGATATGTACAGCATAAGTGCTACTCATAGCAATAAAATGGGTCATCCCCTAACGTGTGATATACAAAATCCTGAAATTACAGATATGCAATTTTTAAGAAGTTTATCGCCTCATTATCCTTTTTTACGAGGTATATTGAATTTGCTTTATGATATAAAGAGTTCAAATAAATTCATAAATGAGATAGAAAATGCTATACATAACTTGGATATAAAAATTTTAAGAACATATGGGAAAGAATACAAACGAAGCGGAAGTAGTTTTGCAGTACATTGTGAAGAGTACACAAACGAAGATGAAATTCTTCATAAATACAAGGGCATCATAGAGCTGATGAAAAAAAAAATCTTAGATACACCTAAGAAAGTCTGCATCTCCTGTCAAAAATTCTGTTTTAAACGTGATTTACAAACCATAATTAAACTTAGAATGCCCTTGGAAGGTGACATATGGGAACAATTAACCGCACACGTAAAAAATTTTAGTTTGCCAAACGAATTCATTTGTAGTTATTGTTTAAAATATTTCCGAAATATGAAAATGCCACCGACGTGCCTAATAAATAATTTGTATGTACATCCAGTACCAAATGAAATTGCTATTCTAAACAGTTATGAAAAATTATTAATACAGAGAGCAAAAGCTTTTCAGGTTGTTACAAAAATGGGTACAATATCAGAAAATAATAAGCCTTCGGCATTTTTAAATCGTCAAGTAGTTGGAAGAACATTTCATCTTCCATTACCATTAGAAAAAACTTTGGCGAGATTACCTAAACCTCAACAGTGTATAATTCCACAACAAGATATGTATGTAATAGTACGTGGTGTTCCGACAAAACAACGAACTCTTTGAGAGAGTTTAGTTAACATTACAAATGTGTACAATGCATTAATTTGGTTAAAGAAAAATAATAATCTTTACCAAAGCATAGTTTTACCTAATTGCGCGAATGATCTTCTTGATGAGTTAGATGATGTAAATTCCCAGTTCAATGAAAATTCAGAAACCCCTCACGCTGAATTTCCTGAAAAAAACCTTAATAATAAAAATAATCCTAATAATTTATCTAAGAAAAAAACTGATTTATTTCAAGAAAGGGATTTTGATAGTTACAATGGGAAAAAAGTTATAAACATAAAGTTTGATTGTCGGGCAATGCTGACACAAAAAGACTTCAATGATGAATACTATCAAAATTTCACAATTAATTCCATAAATGAAGAAAAAATTAATAAAACAGCCAAAGAATTATATCAACTATTAAAAGTGGATGCGGATTGTATAGATAATAGAGATTTAGAATTAGATGTAAAATGTTTTCCCGATTTATATCCTACAGGAATGAACGGTATGAATGAAATGAGGATTACTAAACTGAGTGTATACGAATACAGTAAGTTGCGTATGATGTCTTGTGATAGTAGATATAGATTGAATATGCAATATTTGTTCTTTTTATTAAATTTGACAAACGTACGACAACTAGCTGCAGGTATATATCAAAAAATGAACACTACAACAGAAAAGCTTACAGCCAAAGAATATATGCAAATGATACACGATAAAGAAATAGATGGCTCCTTAAAGTCGATATTTGCAAGACTGAGGAATTCACCATCGTTTTGGTATAAACCACGAGCTGAAATTAATACAATGATTATGGCATATGGCCCAGCCACTTTCTTTCTAACTTTAAGTCCGGGAGAATACAATTGGAAAGATTTAGATGCTTACTTAAGAGAAGTTAACTTACAAAAATCTAAAGGGAAATCTACATCAGCCCTAATAGCAATGGATCCGGTGTCTACATCACGTTTCATTGATAATAAATTTAAAGCTTTCATGGAATTTATAAGCAACAAAAATGGACCATTGGGTGAAGTTATACATTATGTTTGGCGCCGTGAATACCAATCTCGGGGAGTTCAACATTTTCATATTTTATTATGGGTTAAAAATTCTCCTGTAATTGGTATATCAACAAATGATGAGATTGCAGATTTTATTTCTAAGTATGTTACATGTGCAATTCCAGATGTAAAATTGTTTCCTACATTGCACGATCGAGTGACACGCTTTCAAACCCATTACCATAACAGTTATTGTTTGCGTTTGAAAAAAACAAAAAAAGGGAGCGTGAGAACATGTAGATTTGGATTTCCGCGTACTGAAACAAAAACATTGACTATTCGTACAGTAGCCGCATCTATTTATGGTCGAAGAAACCTGAGGCCTGGCAGTAGACTGTACGATTTACCACGGACAAAGGATGAAGGGTATATTAATGATTACAATGCAGCAATTTTACTAGCATGGGAGGGCAATATGGATTTGCAAGTCATCTGTGAAAAATCCGCAATACTAACTCACTATATAACAAAATACCAAACAAAGGCAGAAAAAAGTTTCAATGTTGATGTTTTTAGTGATATTAATTCGAACAAATCTCTCAGATTGCGTTTGTGGAATATTGCAATGCGAAGTTTGAATAGCCGAGAATGCGGCGCATTAGAAGCTGCTGATACTTTGTTAGGTATTCCTCTTTATGGGAAAGACAGAAACACAGTCATTAAGTATGTAAACATTTACAAAAATCGGCAAAGAAAGGTAAAAAATTACAAAAAAATGCAGGAATTAGATGAAAATTCAACCGCCATATTTGAATCTTCCTTAGTTGATGACCACTATCCCGCACGTCCACAAGAATTGGAGAATGTATGTTTATACGATTTTGTCAAGTGTTACGACATAGTTAAAGAAATGAAAAATGAATCCTTATCTTAAAAGTTCAAATACGGATTTATAAAGAAAAGGAAAATGGACTGCTTAGTTAGTCATAAAATATTTAATGTGCAGCAAAATCCAGAAGATTACTTTTATTCGCTCCTTTTATTATTTAAACCATGGCGTAGGTTAGACAACTTAAAAAGTGGATATAAATCTTACACAGAAGCATTTGATGCTTGCAAAAATGACTTGATTTTAGCATTGCAACACCATGAAAAAATACAAGAAATACACACTGCTAGAGAGGAAGTGAGAAATTTTGTAGATAAATTGGTACAAAATAATTCGAGTGACGCAAATAATGTAAACCAGAATAAAACCGACGAATTCAATAAAATTGAAGCAGCCGGAGCTATGAACGAATTTCATAATGTGCAAGTCATTGAAAAAGATGATCTCAAAAATTTATTAGATAAAATGAACAAGGATCAAAAAAGAATTTTTGATTATGTAACAAAACATCTTCAAGACAGAAATACAGTATTAAGACACTTCGTATCTGGAGTAGGAGGCACCGGTAAGTCCTTTCTTATAAGAATTTTAAGAATGTGGACGAAGAAAAACTTACAAAAAGAAGTAGCTGTGTGTGCACCAACAGGAATTGCAGCATTTAATATAAATGGATTAACAATCCACAGGTTATTGCAATTACCAATAGAGCATGGGGGTGCAGAACGTTATAAAAGCTTGAACGATGACATATTGCAGATTTTAAGATGTGATCTAAAAAATGTTGTGTTAATAATAATTGATGAGATTTCTATGGTTTCTAACATAACATTAATGTACGTTCATCTCAGGCTTTCAGAAATTTTTAATACAACTTTTGAGGACGATGGATGGTTTGGCAAAATCCACATATTACTCTTTGGTGATTTATTACAACTCCCTCCAGTTATGGAACATGCACCATTCATAGAATTAAAGAAATCAGAAATGGACAAATATTTATCATGCCTGTATGCTACCAATATTTGGAAAGAATTATTTTCTTATGACGAGCTCACTATCAATATGAGGCAAAAAGATGATCAAACATTTATAGATCTTTTATCACGAATTCGATTAGGCATAATAAGTGAAAGTGATGTAAGAATTTTGAATAAAAAGCAAATAAATTTTAAAACCGTTTCCAGCTCTGATAAATTAATAGAACTTTGTAATTATATTCAGCACTTGCCAAACGATACTATATGCCTAGTACCAACTAGAGCTCAATGTAATGACATTAACAAGAAAATGCTTGAGTTAATTCCTGGAAATATAATAGTTTTAAATGCTAAGGATGATATCGAATGTGAAAAATCTTTGAAACATCGAGCTTTGAAAAATTAATTTCATATGAAGAAGATAACTCTCGAACAGCAGGATTAGATAGAAAAATTGAAGTTAAAAATGGAGCGAAAATAATGCTGAGACGTAATATTGATGTTACATTGGGCCTGGTAAACGGAGCTGTAGGTACAATTATAAATTTTCTTCAAGATGCTAAGGGGGAAGTGAAAAGCATTGATATACAGTTTAATAAAGAAATTCATAAGATTGAACCAGTAATTAGTAAATTTGAAATTCTATCAAAAATATATGTTTATCGTAAACAGTTTCCTATATCTTTAGCTTACGGAATGACCATTCATAAAAGTCAAGGTTTAAGTTTATCCTCATGTTTAATAGACATTGGCAACAGCATATTTACACATGGACAAAGTTATGTAGCTTTATCAAGAGTTACAAATTTAAATTCTCTTCATATAATAAATTTTGATCCTAAAAGCGTTACTGCATACAATAAATCTATACAAGAATACAACAGATTAAGAACAAAATATCGACCAGATTTGGATATCATAAAAATTACCAGATCATTAAAATGTAAGAAGAAAGATCACGTTTGGTATAACATAAAATCTCGCTCATTAGAAGAAATACAAGCTATTGAAAATGTTGCAAATAAAGAAGATATTGGCGAAAAAATGCCTCCTGGTTATTCAAACGGTGACGGAGTGTCGTGCTATGCAAATTCTGTATGCCAATGTATATTTAGTTTCCCAGAAATAATCTTAAATCTCAGTCATGAAAATTCTGTTTGCAAAACGTTAAAGATGTTAGGTGGAAAACACCTCGAAGGAAACACTACAATAAACACTATGGATCTTAGAAAAGAACTAGGCTTACCCTTTATCAACAATCAACAACAAGATGCAGAAGAATTTTTAACAGCGCTTATAAATAAAAATGAATTCCTGGATGTTTTAACATCAAATGAAATTTTAAATACTAAAAAATGTCGAAATCCAGACTGCGGATACACTGCTACACAAAGTGATAAAGCAAATATAGTTCGTTTGTACAGTGATAGAATTTCTAAATCCATTCACATCAGGAAGATGATTAAAGATTTGAGTCAATGGGAAACCGCAGACAACCAAGTGCGATGCGAAGAATGCAATGATGTTTGCTCAATAAAATCAGAAATCGTGACTCCCGCTCAAATTATTATATGCCAAATAATGATATGGAATGAAACAGGAGGCAAAAAAATAATAAACATTACTGGTGTACCTAATACTATAGTAAAGTTCAACAGTGATAAATATGTCGTTAAATCTGCAATATTTCATGAAGGAATAGATGCACAAAGAGGCCATTATAAATCTTTAATTCGTATAGAAGATTCATGGATCATGGCCAACGATTCACAAATATATAAACTAAAAAAATGGCCTAGAAACAGTAAAGATCTTTACCTATTGTTTTACAAAAGAATTAACGGTTAATGCTCACTCTATAATTATAGTAAAGTACTATATAGTAAAGCAAAAAATTGTCGACCAGTTTAAAGTACCACAAGAATTAATTGCATCAATAATACATAATTTATTTTATCTATTACATATATACATATTATTTGTTGCAATATCTATACCTATTACCCATGTCTAATATCTATTAATTGTCTAGAAAATTTAAGAATAATGTCCAGCAACTAGAATTTCTGGAAAACTTATACGAAGAAAAAATGTGCCTTTCATCAACATTATATGAAAGCTAAGATGAAGTCCAGGAACTGCGATGCACTTATTGATATGACATATTAACATATTTCCTATTTACGGTGTATTATATAATATCTCAAAAATATCATGTGAAATCAAGTAAATATAAAGACCATTTAAGAAAAAATAATGATATCTACAAAAAAGACATTTAAAAAGTACAAAAAAGCCAAGCTCAAAGAAAGAGAATGGATTAAAGTTGTGTCTAAAAAGGATGTGATATCAGATTTCCAAGCTTACATTTTAATACTTATTTAATGTTCTTTTTTAACTAAATTTTCACATGTAAATCAAGTGCCTTATGATATGTTGATAGAAATCCTTCTTTCCTGTACTAAATACATCATAGCGTGTTTCTGAAAATTATTTATTTTTATTTATGCATGATGGGCTTGGCGGCCATCTTTCAAAATATGAATAAGCATTCACACAATTTGAAGGAAGCTTCTGAAAATAAATATTTCAAATAAAATTAATTTGGTTATTCCATTCAACGGAGACTGAAATACTCCGATAACAAAAATTGCGAGTGAAAACATCGCAAAAGTGTGCGTTACACAAGTTCAATCAACTTGATATCTTATAAGTATTTCGTATTAAGTTTGGTGCACTTCCATCCTAAAAATGACGGGAATAAATGAATATGAGAATTTGAATTAACATAAAAATATGAAGGGAAATAAAGCACAGAAAATCTCCCCCCCCCCTCTGTTATATTTACCCAATTTAAATGTAGCTTATTGGAATAAATATCTCGTAAAAATAATATGGTTATTCCATTCAACAGAGACTGAAATATTCAGATTAAAATAGGAAAAATAAAAAAACTTCGCAAATGCTTCCGTTATGCACACAAGATGAATCAATTTAAGTTTTATTAGTGTTTAGTTTGGTGCATTCTCATCTCATAATTGTTGAGATACATAAAAAAATTCAAATGAACGTAAATTTTTGAAATATGGCCGCCAAGCCCATCATGCATAAATAAAAATAAATAATTTACAGAAACACGCTATGATGTATTTAGTACAGGAAAGAAGGATTTCTATCAACATATCATAAGGCACTTGATTTACATGTGAAAATTTAGTTAAAAAAGAACATTAAATAAGTATTAAAATGTAAGCTTGGAAATCTGATATCACATCCTTTTTAGACACAACTTTAATCCATTCTCTTTCTTTGAGCTTGGCTTTTTTGTACTTTTTAAATGTCTTTTTTGTAGATTATACAAGTACACAATATTTTTGAAGACATAAGACAACACAAACATCCATGCCCGCACCAGGATTCGAACCTGGGATAGTGATGTGGGCCGGGCAAATGCCCAATGGGCTGGAAATTCATAAAATGGGCAAATGCCCGGGAATTTGACCAAAGCCTTTTTAAGCGCCCAACGTTTGGGCATTTATAAATTTTTTTTAAAAACGATTTTCAATCTTAACTGATTTTGATATCACTTTCATTATTATGTATTTGAGCTTTTAAATAACTATTTCAATTATTATACATAATATTTTTTAAAATGAAATCTAATAATTAATAAACAATATGTATAAAATAGTTCTTTTTCAAAATTGTAATTTGTAAATGAAAATTGGCAACACTTCTAGCTTCTAGCATATTCTGGCAGCATTGGCTAATTTGAAGCCATTTTGTTTTTTGACTTGTTCTGATTTGGGGTTTGACTGAAGTGGAGATTTTTGTTTTGTGTACTAGTATTTGAATTCCATTGGTATTCTTTCAAAATGGTTAAGAAAAACGGACCTATTTGGAATTTTTTTACTTTGAAAGGGAAGGGAGTCAGTTGTAAGTATTGTTTTAAAGATTATAAACATTAACATGCAAAAAAAATGGCAAACCATATCAATAAGTGTTTTAAGTGTCCTCAAGACTTAAAAAAAGTCTTGGATTTAAATGAAAAGACTGTGTCAAAGAAAAGAACACGTAAATCCTTCGTAGCAGACGATTTTAACAGACCAGGACCAAGCTCAGGATCAGCAGAATGACGAAGAGTTAGGTGCAGAAAACACTGATGAAGAGGAAATCTCAGGGTCTGAGGAATCAGAATCGGACGAATCTGAATCTGAGCCACTTTACTCCTCTGAGGATAACAGTAAAAGTGAATGAAGCTGTGTAAAAAATAAACCAATTACACTCCATTTGTTTTTTATTAGCTGGCCTGGGATCTGGCTTAATATATGTTATCTATACCAAAACAAAAATATGTTGTATGTTAAAATGTGTATCTGTTTTAATTACAGAAATAAAAAGCACTACAAATTGGTGTTGACTGAAAATCAGAGAACTTTAAATAAAACAGCTTAAAATGCTAAGAAAACCACAATTGTTTTAGGTTGATAATCAATAGTTGTTGCCTGGTTGTCATACTTGTTAGTTCCCCATCATACTATAGGTATGGGGAACTTAGGTAATCGTGAAAAATTTCGACCTCGGTTTTTTGACTTTTCTACACGTTCTCAGGTGTGAGGAATCCGAAAATGACAAAATGTCTATGGTGTCTGTCTGTAGGGTGTCTGTTAGTCTGTTAGTCTGTTAGTGTGTTAGTCTGTTAGTGGGTCAGTCCGTTAGTTTGTTAGTCTGTGTACACGATATCTCAAGAACAGATTGTCGCAGAGAGGTCAGATCAGTTTTAAAATATTACTTTCGACACTGGCAAGAACCCTATTCATTTGCAACATTCGATTTTAAAAACTTCGTAAGTTATTCGAAATTTACGATTTTCTTAACATGGGAGAATAGGACAAAAAATCACTTAAACGTGCATTAAATAAAAACTTTTTATTGTAAAAATGTCAGACCAGTTTTAAAATATCAGTTTTGATGCCGGAATGAACATCAGTAACTATAAATATGCTACTTTGAAAATTTCGCAAGTTACTGGAAATTTACGAATTTCTTAACATGGCAGTATAGGGGAAAATTTCACATAAACGTCAATTTTGAGAGATATTTTCATCGTAAAGATGTCAGACTACATTTGAAACATTATTTAGGACACTGGCATGAATATTAATGACTATGAATTTTCCAATATAAAGATTTCGTAAGTTATTGGAAATTTACGAATTTCTTAACATGGCTGAATAAGAGCAAAATTTCACATAAACGTCAATCTTGAGGGATATTTTCATCGTAAAGATGTCAAACCACTTTCGAAATAATATTTAGGATACTGGCATGGATATCATAGACTATGATTTTTCCAATTTAAAAAATTCGTAAGTTATTTGGAATTTACGATTTATTTAACATGTCAGAATAAAGCAAAATTGAGCATAAACTTCCATTTTGAGGATCCTAAATACGTTAGACGACTTCAAAATTACGTTTATGATATTCGTTTGAACATGATTGAATACAAATATTCTAATAGGAAAATTTCGTAAATTATTCGTAATTTACGATTTTATCAACATAGCGAAATTGTAAATTCTTCATATAAATATGAATTTGAGGATTATTGCATTGGAAATAGTAGCATGAAAACTAAACAACGAAATTGACCCTGATAAAAAAAATTAATAGATTAGAATAAGATAAATATATCGAAATGAGCGGTGGATAGCCTATTAGGCGGGGATTTCATTCTGTCACTGTATGAAGCTTTGGTCAAATTGATTTCTTTTAACATTATTGCCGAAACGTCAGTGGAGGCCCTCTGTTGAGACTCAAAACGGTTTTGGGCTGTGTCTGTCTGTCTGTCTGTCGCACGATAGCAGCCGCCAAAAAAGCGCTATTTACTTGAAATTTGGTACACATGTTCATGAGCCCCACGAAAGCAGCTGTATAGTTTTTGGTATGTATTCCATTTGTAGTTCGTATACAGGGACACGCCAAAGTTTTTCTTATCATTACGGCCTATGGGAGAAATTTATATGTATCACGATAGCGGCCACAAAAATCACGCTATTGACTTGCAATTTGGTACACGAGTTCATGTGCCCCGCGAAATCTGCTGTATAGTTTTGGGTGTGTATTCCATTTGTAATTTGTGTACAGGGACACGCCAAAGTTTTTCTTATCATTACGGCCTATGGGAGGAATTTGTATGTACCGCGATAGCGGCCACAAAAATCACGCTATTGACTTGCAATTTGGTACACGTGTTCATTAGCCCAACGGAATCAGCTGTATAGTTTTAGGTGTGTATTACATTTGTAGTTCGTGTACAGGGACACGCCAAAGATTTTTTATGGTTAGGGCCTATGGGAAGAATCTGTATGTACCGCGATAGCCACTGCAAAAATCAAGCTATTGACTTCCAATTGTTGCCGAAATGTGAATGGAGGCCCTCTGTTGAGACTCAAAAGGATTTTGGATTCCGTCTGTCATGCGATAGCAGCCGCAAAAAACACGCTATTGACTTGAAATTTTGTACACATGTTCATGATGCCCACGAAATTAGCTGTATAGTTTTCGGTGTGCATTCCATTTGTAAGTTCGTGTACAGGGACACGCCAAAGTTTTTTTTACCATTACGGCCTATGGGAAGAATTTGTATGTACCGCGATAGCGGCCCCCAAAATAACGCTATTGACTTGCAATTTGGTACACATATTCATGAGCCCATTGAGCAAGCATTTGACGAAACTGATATAGATCTGAGACTGACCGCTTTGGCGAAAATAATGCTCCTTTTATACTTTTCTATCGAAAACAGACTGTTCTGGAAAATTCTCGTATCACATCAGCCAATGAGATTAGAGCTTCCATATTTGATATATCCCTAATAAGGATTTTCTCGCCAAGATCGCAAAAAAAATCGCCAAGGTGGGAAATAGTTGCCAAATTTGGCGCCAAATTTATTTCTTCCCTTATAGGAGCTTTTTAATGCGTTTTTAAAGGAAAATTTGGCTATTTTAATGCTAAAACGACTATAAAGGCACAAAATTAGCATTTTATCAACTTACTAAACCTCTTTGAAAGAATTTATACAAAAATAAATGCAATTATTTACAATTTCGTAACACTTTATATCATATACAAATAGGTATACAAAGAGAGATACAACGGGGGGTTGAGGGGGGCTGCCGCCCCCCTCAAGAATGTATTTGATTTTGGTAATAAGTCGATCGAATCAATATATACTATTAATATATATAATGACCCTCATCCTCATCTGTCATTCACGATTCCGGTTTGCACCGCTTTAAAACAGAGACTTTTGGCAGCCATTTTTTTTTTTTTTTTTTTTTTCCCATTTGTTCAATTCAACTTACGAAAACATACATATCATTTTCATACATGTTTTGTATCGCACATATTGTTATTTATTCCGTCTAAAACCTTGAAAAACTATTCAATTGTAATGTTTAAATGTTTAATTAAATATAACGGATCACTGGCTATTATAAACATGAACCTATAAATAGAATTATGTAACTTCATGATTATAAACAACGCTATGCCAAATAAAAACAAACATAATTTGTTGCCATTCAGAAAATACAAATTCCAAATGGACAACTCTTTAATTGCAAATGAACGAATGTTTCATTAAAAAAAAAACGCTTAAAATATTTCTAAAACATATTAAAGCCTTAAAAATCTTAAAATATATTTGTAAAAACATATTAAAGTCTTTAAATATTTTTATCAAGCTTCATTATTTGTTTACATTGTATGGTATGATTGGCGTCGAATTCAGTATGTAAATGTCGCCAGTTGATTTTAGTTTTGAAATTAATGTAAAGTTATAGTTGGGATAGAATGTTTGGTTGGGCAAGTAAAGGTCACCAGTTGAAATGAGTATTGAAAGTAGGGTAGTCTAAGGTGATAATATCGAGTCAAGATAAAATGTTCGGTTGAGAATGAGAAAGTCCCTAGCTGGATCCTGTATATTTTGGCGATGTTGTGGGTGAGATAGCTGGTTGGGAGTATAGAGTAGAGGTGAATTTGGGTTAGCATGGAGTGTCTGTAATTATTAGATAGTTAGTTAGAAAATACGCAAGCAAAGTGATGACGTCACTGGGCGTCAGTGGATGCAAGAAAAATATTTCCTATGTTAATCGCCCATTGGATTTTTTGTAAAAAATTATTAAAAATTGAAGAAAATTATTTCCCGATTTTAATTCCCATATTTCGGTATAGATATGTATTAGTTATCGTGTGCATGCGTTAGATTAAGTTGTTTTTGCTGTAAAATTGATAAAATTTAAATTTTAAATTTCAAAACTTTAGAAAAATAAAATAGCAAATTTCCATATTTGATTAAAAACATAAACATTTCATTTCAAAGGATGATATTTACACAATAAATATCCAACTAATATACTAATTAAAAGGAAAATGATAAATATTCTATCATAATTTGAAGTCAAATTTCTTTTCAAATGTTTAAATAAAGTGTCTGATATGATACTCATATGTTGCAGCGGAATAGATTTAATATATCTGTCATCCTTGGCGGAAAAAATATATCGCCAAATTATTTGGCGAACATATTTCATTCCTTTCAAAAATCATGGTTATTTTAACTGAATTATATGAAACAATATATCGTACAATACGTATTACGAAAATAAACATCTGGCATGTATATTTTCGTAGTATGTTTTTAATCGCCAAATACAAAAAACGCCAAAGATGACACAGTTTTGAAATTTAAAATTTTGTCAATTTGACAGCAAAATAACTCAGTCTAACACATGGATACTATATCATACCTATACCCAAATACGGGTATTAAAATCGGAAAATAATTTTCTTCGATTTTTAATAATTTTTTACAAAATATACAATGGACGATTAAAATAGGGAATCATTTCTTGCATCCACGGACGGTCAGTGACGTCACATTTCGCTTACGTATTTGGAAACAGGATCTTCGATCGTCTTAAAAATAGTATTTTGGTAAAATGAAGTGAATCGTTATTTACTTCCTCTTACCCATAGGGTCGAGAAAGTATTGTTTTAGGGTCAAATTTTCGAACGTGAGTTTTTGTTATACTTACATGTTCTGAGGTCCCCTGAATACGAAAATCACGTTTTTAGTGAATGGTCTCTGTGTCTATCTGTGTGTCTGTGTGTCTGTTATCAGCATATCTCAAGAACAAATAGTTGCAGAAATTCCAAACTCAGTATTCTAAATGTGTATCATATAGGGATGCTACAGTAAGCTTTTCGTTAAGATGAAGCAAATGGTTCGTGTACAGGGACATTCAAAAGTATTCAAATACATTACGGCGGTCTATGGGGGAAATTGCAGGTAGGTAGAATTTAACATCTATAGACTGCACTAAACCAAATGAAACGAATACATATTTTTTGTAATAGAGATAGTCAACTGGGAAATTTTTTTTTGTGTATGTAGGGGCCTCGCCCCCCCCCCCCCCTGGGGTAGATGTCCTCCCTCGAGTGGAGTAAATTTTCATGATGGGTATCTTTTAAAAGATCTCGCCAATACCTTTAAAACGAATGGTTGAACCATCGATCTACGATAATTTAAAATAAAGTTATTGATTTCTTTCATTTTTAACATTTTTTTTTTTTTTTTTACTTTACTATTGAGAATAAATTCAACTTTTTTTAGATATTTAGTGTTATACTATTTCTCTAATATGGAAATCGTATGTATTATCATACAAGATAACTTTTTAAAATAAAATTTTAACAAATTATTTTTCTTAAACTGAATTATTTTTTAATAACCGAATTAAGTTCTATATAAATGTAGGTGCATTAATGAAACGGAAGGTTGAGGGGGACCAGAACTAATTATCATATAAAACTCTTCCGAACCCTAATTTGAATTGTTTAACATAGGTTTACATAACAGTACACGTTATCTTACCTCTTAATCTCCAACCTGTACTTATAGCATTAAATTTCAGGGTAAGAGAAAGTCGTGTGAGTGACACACTAGATTATTCTTATTATGAGGACTTTAAATAGAGCACTTAACGGAACACTGGGATGTGTTGTTGCTGTTGTGTTTTCGGGCCTATATTTTTTGTCAACCAGCAGTTTTTTTATTGTCATTCATATTTATTGATCGGGTAGAATTTTTTTAATTTCAGAACGAAAATTAGAAAATATCGAAACACATTTGATTTATAAACAAAAACTGAAAATACATTTGAATGATCACGTGGTATTCTTCATGATCTAAACATTGTTTTCAAGATTTATCGTTCACATTCCGTCATTTTTGACGGGGCTATATACTAGTTATACAATAAGGAATAAATAAAAATAACCTATTGAATAATGTCTGATGCAAATAGGACGTTGAGGCTCCTGATCTGCAGATCCACTGGTAATATGTCTCGCACTAGAAATTTCTGAGAACATAAATATGATGGGGAACTGAGCAGAGTCCACCTATGCCAACTAGTTTTTCCTATTTTTGCCTGAAAAAGCATTACATATTTTATTATATCAATCCAAAACAATTGTTTATTTATTTATTTTTTTTTTTTTTTTTTGCATTTATGGTGTTTTATTGAAAGTTTTAACTGTCAAATAATACCTACATCCACCGTAATGAAGTTCCAGAAAAAAAGTGATCCATTACACAATATTTAAAAATAGAGCATTTCCTCGTGACGTCAGCTGGTTGGCAAAAAAGCGCGCTCGACTTTCCCGCGTCCCGCCCACCATTGATTTTCCGTTGGTAATCCGCCATCGCCACGGAGTAATATTAATAGGAGTTGAAGGTCCAATGGGAGAAAGCTACGAAACTGTGATCTAAATTTTTGGTAAATATTGAGGGCGCCACTTGTCATTCCTCCCTACTTCGGCGCGGATATACTGTTATTTTCAATAGAATTTTGCTGAAGTACATTTAAAATTTTTTATTTTAAGCAATTTAATTTCTTTGTAAGTTCTTAAAACTGCATAATTCAGATGTTTCAAATAAATACTTCGTTCCTAGTTGTAAACCAGGCTATGATAGTGATAAGAAAAGAAAAAAAAAGGCCGTAGGAGAAACATAAAGTCCGAGTTCGTGTTTTCTGCACCTAAAGTAAGTTTATTTTTTTTCTTTACAAAATTTCATCCATTCTCCTTCCTCCCAATTGTCTGTTTTAGCTAGCTTCGGTTCATAAGAATCGTCATTTTTTAAAAGCTTTCTTTCAAAGTAAAATTAGTATAAAATGGCTCTTAAAAAAAACATGTTGGTTAGAATACTCTATTTAATGAAATTTGCTTTCAATCGAAATTTTTTCAGCTTGATATTATTTTTAAAAAAATAATTAAAACGAGACATTTCCCCATTGAATAACATTGCGGAAGCTGGAGAGAAGGAAGGATTGCACGCTGGCGCCATCTGTAAACATTAGAAAACAACATCACAAAATTTCAGCGTTACCTTCTTCTCCTGTCTTTTTACTCCGTGGCCATCGCTATGCTTTTCCCAAGCCTTTTTGCGAACCACTCATAAAAGTTGAGATGTTTGTTTACAAACAAGGAACTGCCCTATAAATAAATAAATAGAAATTAGTTCATTAGACTAAATATACAAAGATTGTACAGAAAATTTGATCAATAATATATCATTAAACCAGATTCGATCAATAAATCTATATATATATAAATGAATGTTTGTCTGTATGTTATTTATAAAATCGTAAACGGCTTGACCGATTTCGATCATTCTTTTTTTGTTTTTTTCCTTATAGGTCAGGGATGGTTTAGGAAAAAAAAATTTAAAAAATCTTTAAAATTAATTAAAATGTGAAAATAATAAATTTATTGACTTATATTGACTTAATATAAGCCATTTAAATTTTTAATTGTTGCCAAAAAAAGTTTACGAGATATATTTATTTATTGTTTTCAGCATAAAATGAAACATGCGTTCATGCGAAAAATAAGAAATTACTAAATGTTAAATTGGTCGATGAGAAAATGACACATTATAATTTTAAAATAAAATAGTAATATTACAAATCTAACATATTTCTTCTGAATTTTATTTCACAGCATTTTTTTTATATACCTCAACTTCAGACTTTTTTTTTAGTATGGCAGATGAAACACGCTTGGCATAAAAGTTAATTCAGCATTATGGTAAAGGTATTTTCTTATTGATAATTCTTGACAATTTTTTATAATTTTGATGCTGAAGTAGATCGGACATTTTGCGCCAAGGAAAAGATAGAAAGAAATACGCAAGTGAAGTGATGACGTCACTGGCCGTTCGTGGATGCAAGAAAAATATTTCCTATGTTAAACGTCCATTGGATTTTTTGTAGAAAAATATTAAAAATCGAGGAAAAATATTTCCCGATTCTAATCCGCCTATTTAGGTATAGATATGTATTAGTTACCGTGTCCATGCATTAGATTAAGTTATTTTTGTTGTAAAATTGACAAAATTTGAATTTTTAATATTAAAACTCTAGAAGAAAAAAAAAAATGGCAAACTTCCATATTCGATTGAAAACACAAACATTTAATTTCAAAGGATGATATTAACACAATAAATATCCAACTAATATACTGATTAAAAGGGAAATGATAAATATTCTATCATAATTTGAAGTCAAATTTGTTTTCAAATGTCTAAATAAAGTATCTGATATAAGATACTAATATGTTGTAGCGGAATAGATTTGATATCGGTCATCCTTGGAAGAAAAATAAAATATCGCCAAATTATTTGGCGAACATAATTTAATTCCTTTCAAAAATCATGGTTATTTTAACAGCTTATGACTTATGACAGTAATGAATAATATGAAACAATATTTCGTACAATGCATATTACGAAAATATACATCTGGCATGTATATTTTCGTATTACGTTTTTGATCACCAAATACAATAAGCGCCAAGAACGACAGAGTTTTGAAAATTAAAATTTTGTCAATTTGACAGCAAAATAACTCAATCTAACACATGCACATGATAACTAATACATATGTGTACCCAAATATGGGGATTAAAATCGGGAAATAATTTTCTTCGATTTTTAATCATTTTTTACAAAAAATCCAATGGGCGATTGACATAGGAAATCATTTTCTTGCATCCACGGACGGTCAGTGACGTCACACTTCGCTTTCGTATAGGAACAATAATCGCATAAATTATATTTTGGTCTAAAACGGCAACAAAAATTTAAAAGTCGCCAAGGGCATTAAGGCTGTACCATGATCAAGTTTACATACTAATTTATTTATTTTTCTATATACCAACTACTATTAACTAAGCATGAAGTATATATAACCACAAAATAATAATTGTCTCATGCGATAGAAGTTGCCGATCATAGCATATTGTAATATTATATGTGGCTTGAAATTGCTGTCATTCTATGGTTGATTGATTAAATCAAATAAATATAGGAAATAACTTGAGAGCAAATATTATGTACATCATATATAATGTTGTTCATATGTAACTGGGATTCAGATATAAAAGAGCTACTTCAAATTTTTCGATACTGTCCGTATCGAAACTGTTATGTATGATAAGCAACCAAATGGAAGCCCACGGGTAAGCCATTGTCGCAGGCAATAGGGACAGGCACCGGAGATTGCAAGGACGAACAAGGCGCTACCTAAGGCAGCGGAAACCCAAAGCAAACTTTTGACCGATTTCAGTTTTTTTTTTTCCCATAATGCATATAGAAAAGAGTTTGCCGGCGAAGCGGGCAAAGCCGTCCAAAATTGTTTAAGAACTAAAATATTATTCAACAATTCGCCGGAAAATGAAAAAAAAAAAAAAAAAAAAAAAAAAAATTGAAACTCATAAATATTATATGAATTTCACCACATAGTTAAAATTTTAATTAACCAGTCACCAAATTATTATTAGAACCAGATTAATATTGTGCAAGAGTGAACTAAAATCATACAAAGAAAGTTTTCGAAATAAAATTCATAATTGACGACCCAGTTTTTATACTTCCACAACGCAGTACTGTTTTAGTACAGAATCCCTATGGACGAATTTTAAATTTTTATCGCCATGTTGGCGATAACTTTTTATTTATTTATTTTGGCATTTTATTTTGGCTTTCAATGAGTTACAAATTTTTTTGAGTGTACTTTATCAGACTCTGTTTTGCACAGCACCACAATGATAAGGTTTCATTTCATTACATATTATGATCAAACCGTCAGTTTACACACATACACATCAAAATTTCCACGTGAACGAAGTCGCGGGTAACAGCTAGTATCATTAATAAGTGCTTGTTTGACAATAATTCAATATTTTCTCAGAAATACATACAGTCGGCTGCAAAATTATTCGAGCACTAGCAATAATCCTTGCCAAAAAAAAAAGTACACTTAATACAGCTTTGTTAAATAAATCCTTGTCGAGTCATGTTCTTAATCAGTCTAAGAACATGATTCGACAAGGATTTACTTAGCAAAACAGTCTTAAGTGTACTTTTTAAACATAGGAATTATTTGCTAGTGCTCGAATAATTTTGCAGCCGACTGTAAATGCCCGGGCATTTTTGTATTTTGGGCATTTGCCCGGGCATTTTTGCAGGGCATATGCCCCAACTTATAAATGCCTGGGCATTTTACATCAGTAACCTGGGACCATAAGATTCGGAAGGCAGCGGCCTACCGACCGAACCACCTGGCCGGCATGGCTTGTGCTAAATATTCAAATTTATCATGATTATCCAAATTTGTATCCTTATCTATTTTTTGAAATTGTCCCCAAAAGCCTAGCCAGTTCTTTATATCACCATCAAATGAGGGTAGTTTAATTTTCGGATAATGCAGTAAAGTGTTTGGCGAATTATTAAAACTATTGGCAACTAAAACTTCCTGTTTCTCATTCAAAAGGTCATTTAATTTATTTTCTAAATTTCTCCATTTATCAATATAACATTCTGATTCATCAGTTTCTTTATCGATTTGATAATCTTTTTCCTTAGAATCTAATAAAGCCTCTCTATATTCATATTCACATGCTAGCATCAGTTTAGCTTTTGATTCTATTAATTTTAACTTTGAAATTTTCTCATCATTAGGTATTGTATTTTCACTTTCACAAAAGTCATTGCACGCAATGGTAAATAATCGTCTATTCTGCTTGGTTATTATTGGTTAAATCATGGTTATTTTAACAACTTATATTAAGAGAGTAGTGAATAATATGAAACAATATTTCGCACAATACATATTACGAAAATATACATCAGGCATGTATATTTTCGTAGTACGTTTTTGATCGCCAAATACAAAAACGCCAAGGACAACAGAGTTTTGAAATTTAAAATTAAAATTTTGTCAATTTGACAGCAAAATAACTCAATCTAACACATGCACATGATAACTAATGCATATATATACCCAAATATGGGGATTAAAATCGGGAAATAATTTTCATCGATTTTTAATAATTTTTTACAAAAATCCTATGGGCGATTAACATAGGAAATAATTTTCTTGCATACACGGACGGTCATTGACGTCACACTTCGCTTGTGTATAGAGCACTTAATAGAACACTGGGATGCGTTGTTGCTGTTGTGTTGTCGGGCCTATATTTTTTGTCAACCAGCAGTTTTTTTTATTGTCATTCATATTTATTGATCGGGTAGATTTTTTTTAATTTCAGAACGAAAATTATAAAATATCGAAACACATTTGATTTATAAACAAAAATTGAAAATACGTTTAAATGATCACGTGGTAACCATCATGATCTAAAGATTGTTTTCAATATTTATCGTTCACATTCCGTCATTTTTGACGGGGTTATATACTAGTTTTAATAAATAATAGTTTCAATAAATTATTTTCCCTAGATTTGTATAGGAAAATATAGAAGAAAGTCTTGTGGTGGCCACAGCATACTAGTTTAAATTGTTATAAGGAAGGTCTTTTAATTTATTAAAATAATAATAATAATTCAATATATAGATATAGATTATTTAGAGTTAATTTTTCTTCAGCGAAGCCGTATGAAAGCACTTTATGACATCAGTTAAAGTTATTGTTGTATTGAATAATGCACACTTGTATGGTACGAACTCATTGTTGCACGTAAAAGATAGTAAATATTTTTAATCGCTTATTTTTTAGAATTATACGGCTACGTCCTATTATTTTAATTTACTGTTATCGTGTGAAAGATTTACGTTTTCAATTGAAGAATATTGTTTCTATAAAAAGAAAAGAAACTAATTAAAAATGTTGACGCCTTCTGTAAGTCTTTGAGTTAATTTGATTCAACTATTTACTAATATTCAAAGTTAAAATAATAAAAATTAAGTTTTAATGTTCCACAGCATATTGCAATGTTGATTGCGACATATATACCTTATTTTTGATTATTATTTTGATAACTATGATGATCTTTCCATGTACCATTTAGTAAATACGGTACAACTATAGTATTTCCCCTCAGCTGAATTTGGCGATTTTTCTTTGGCGCCGATTTGAACTATAACGATGTCGTTCTGGATTGTTTGCGATATAATATGGCAGCCTACATGCTATTTATTTTGGATTTATGTTTTTATGATTTATAATTTAGCTTACGATTTTATAATTTATGCTATATGATTTATAGATTTATGATTTAGCCATAATCGCCAACGAAAATTCGCCAAATCTTGCTGAGGGGAAGTACTATAGTTGTTCCCAGAAGAACACATTTAATTTTTTCCAAAAGTATTGATTATTTTAATAATCTATATTAATAGAGCAGTCAATAATATTAAACGATATTTTGTACACTATGTATTACAAAAATACACATATCTGGCATGTATATTTTTGCACTACGTTTTTAATCACCAAACAGAAAAGTCGCCAAAAACGACAGATATCAAATACATGCCATTTTTCTTTATTTTTCATGTGCATTTTTGATACATACGTGCGTACGGGTGGTTGCTTAAATGTCGAATTTGATTCATCCACATCATGAGATCATATATTTTTTTATTTGCTCTTTTTCAACTGTGATTATTTAAAAGCCTGTTTTTTAATTAAATGAAATTTCTTTTAAAATCTGTGTAAAATATCTATTTTTGGTACAACTATAGTATTTACCCACAACTAGACTCGGCGATTTATCTTTGGCGCCGTCTTGAACGATAACGATGTCGATCTGGATTCTTTGCAGTATGATATGGCATCCTAATTGCTATTTTGGATACCCATAGCAACTAGCGTTCTGTTTTTTTTTTTTTTTTTTTTTTTTTTTTTTAAGCTATTGTATAACTTTTATCGCGGGCTTTGAGCGCGGCGACCGAATCGAAAAATTCCGTAACGAAAAAAAAGCCTAACACAGTTCGGTAGACTTCGGCTGTACGAAGCTCGCACAGATCGAGACGAGTTTTCCCGAAATCGGACGAATACATAAGCAGCTGTTTGTGAGAAAGTATATAGGTGTATAGGTATCTATCATCTATGTACAACAGTGAATAGCTGTACGCGTAAAATTTGTGTATAAAGTAGATCAGATAAAACTTGAATATCTCCATTCGACTTGCAGGCCTTTAAAACCTATTAAATACCTTTTCTCTATTAAAATTTGTTTTCTTATCATTATTGTTATCTTATTCATTAATATCAAAGAAAAACCTTGATTATCCCCATTCGACTTGCAGGCATTTAAAACCTATTAAATACCTTTTCTCTATTAAAATTTATTTTATATCGGTCACCACGCTCAAAAAGTGTAACTTGAATTAATATCAAAGAAAAAACTTTAATATCCCCATTCGACTTGCAGGCCTTTAAAACCTATTAAATACCTTTTCTCTATTAAAATTTGTTTTCTTATCGGTCACCACGCTCAAAAAGTGTAACTTGAATTAATATCAAAGAAAAAAATTTAATATCCCCATTCGACTTACAGGCCTTTAAAACCTATTAAAATACCTTTTCTCTATTAAAATTTGTTTTCTTATCATTATTGTTATCTTATTCATTAATATCAAAGAAAAACCTTGAATATCCGCATTCGACTTGCAGGCCTTTAAAACCTATTAAATACATTTTCTCTATTAAAATTTGTTTTATATCGGTCACCACGCTCAAAAAGTGTAACTTGAATTAATATCAAAGAAAAAACTTGAATATCCCCATTCGACTTGCAGACCTTTAAAACCTATTAAATACCTTTTCTCTATTAAAATTTGTTTTCTTATCGGTCACCACGCTCAAAAAGTGTAGCTTGAATTAATATCAAAGAAAAAACTTGAATATCCCCATTCGACTTGCAGGCCTTTAAAACCTATTAAATACCTTTTCTCTATTAAAATTTGTTTTCTTATCGGTCACCACGCTCAAAAAGCGTAACTTGAATTCATATCAAAGAAAAAAATTGAATATCCCCATTCGACTTGCAGGCCTTTAAAACCTATTAAAATACCTTTTCTCTATTAAAATTTGTTTTCTTATCATTATTGTTATCTTATCATTATTGTTATCTTATTCATTAATATCAAAGAAAAACCTTGAATATCCACATTCGACTTGCAGGCCTTTAAAACCTATTAAGTACCTTTTCTCTATTAAAATTTGTTTTATATCGGTCACCACGCTCAAAAAGTGTAACTTGAATTACTATCAAAGAAAAAACTTAAATATCCCCATTCGACTTGCAGACCTTTAAAACCTATTAAATACCTTTTCTCTATTAAAATTTGTTTTCTTATCGGTCACCACGCTCAAAAAGTGTAACTTGAATTAATATCAAAGAAAAAACTTGAATATCCCCATTCGACTTGCAGGCCTTTAAAACCTATTAAAATACCTTTTCTGTATTAAAATTTGTTTTCTTATTATTGTTATCTTATTCATTAATATCAAAGAAAAAACTTGAATATCACCATTCAACTTGCAGGCCTTTAAAACCTATTAAATACCTTTTCTCTATTAAAATTTGTTTTCTTATCGGTCACCACGCTCAAAAAGTGTAACTTGAATTAATATCAAAGAAAAAACTTGAATATCCCCATTCGACTTGCAGGCCTTTAAAACCTATTAAATACCTTTTCTCTATTAAAATTTGTTTTCTTATCGGTCACCACGCTCAAAAAGTGTAACTTGAATTAATATCAAAGAAAAAACTTGAATATCCCCATTCGACTTGCAGGTCTTTAAAACCTATTAAAATACCTTTTCTCAAAAAATAGAGTTAGATCATTCAAATTTGGTACATCGAGGTTTTCGATACCTACAAATCGATTGCGGATATTTTTGATATGTTCTCATTGCGGTTATATTCTCATTTATTCAATAAAAGAAAAAAAATTGTTTTCTTATCGGTCACCACGCTCAAAAAGTGTAACTTGAATTAATATCAAAGAAAAAACTTAAATATCCCCATTCGACTTGCAGACCTTTAAAACCTATTAAATACCTTTTCTCTATTAAAATTTGTTTTCTTATCGGTCACCACGCTCAAAAAGTGTAACTTGAATTAATATCAAAGAAAAAACTTGAATATCCCCATTCGACTTGCAGGCCTTTAAAACCTATTAAAATAACTTTTCTGTATTAAAATTTGTTTTCTTATTATTGTTATCTTATTCATTAATATCAAAGAAAAAACTTGAATATCCCCATTCAACTTGCAGGTCTTTAAAACCTATTAAATACCTTTTCTCTATTAAAATTTGTTTTCTTATCGGTCACCACGCTCAAAAAGTGTAACTTGAATTAATATCAAAGAAAAAACTTGAATATCCCCATTCGACTTGCAGGCCTTTAAAACCTATTAAATACCTTTTCTGTATTAAAATTTGTTTTCTTATCGGTCACCACGCTCAAAAAGTGTAACTTGAATTAATATCAAAGAAAAAACTTGAATATCCCCATTCGACTTGCAGGTCTTTAAAACCTATTAAAATACCTTTTCTCAAAAAATAGAGTTAGATCATTCAAATTTGGTACATCGAGGTTTTCGATACCTACAAATCGATTGCGGATATTTTTGATATGTTCTCATTGCGGTTATATTCTCATTTATTCAATAAAAGAAAAAAAATTGTTTTCTTATCGGTCACCACGCTCAAAAAGTGTAACTTGAATTAATATCAAAGAAAAAACTTGAATTAATATCAAAGAAAAAAAAAAATACTGCATAAATAAAATAAATAAATAATTATAATTGCATAAGTTGATAAAAAATGCTATGCAATAGCTTTACCGCGGCAGTCCTCGAGTGCCACACGTATTTTTTTTTTTTTTTTTTTTTTATTACCATGGCAACCAGCATAGCAAATAATTATAAAGCAGTACCAAAGCACGTACAATAGTAAGCAGCTCAACTCCTATGGAGATATATGTCCTCCCAATGTTGGCCATTAAGGGCGGCAAATGTAAACAAACGATGTCACACTTTATGGTTACCGGAAAAATCTTGGCGCAGCGACTTGGCGTATTCAGTTAATATACAAGTTTACGTTTACATTGTTTTGATTCGTTCGCTTTGATTAGAAGTATAATTATTTACTTTTCTTGCAATATTTTGGTAACATTTTAGAATAACTTAGAAAATATAATTAGTTTTGCATATGTTAAACATAATAATCATATTTTTATCATTAAAATGTGTTGAATACTAATCAATTACATTCACATCTAAAATAAAATACTAATGTGATTTTAGATTGTTGTTCTTTCATGATTGAATTGAGTAAATAAATAGTCGCTTTTAAATATTTGTGTTTAAATATGTAACTTTATTTAGTCCTTTGACAAGTTTGTCTCTAAAGATGTTAAATTTATTATTATTATCTTAACGCTATTTTTTTTTTAACTTCTTTTTGATGATGAAAATGAAAGTACTTAATATTTAAAATTGTTGAGCGAAGAAAAAAATATATAATCTACACATTACAGTAGGCTACACAATAAATTGTAAAATGTTACTTTGACTCATTATTTTTAACATTTTATTTAGAATTCTCAGTTCAATTTTAAAAGAAAAAAGTACATTTGTGACGATAAATATTTCCCTGGTGTCTTTACCTTATAACACTTTTACAGATAAATGAACTACATTTAATGCTTTTTAAAATTAGCTAAACACTAAGTATGTGTTATTTTTAAAAATATTCCATTTGAAAACGGAACCGCATCTAAAACTGATTTATTCTTATTAAATCTACTAAAAGTTTTCATGTATCTCAAATATTCTAATATGCTTTTAAATGGTGTTAATTCATAATTTTGCATTTGAAAATCATCATACTAAACAATCTTTCTATCAAAGCAAGCTTTTTCTCATTTGTTTACGTTTTCCTAAAATTAAACTTTGTTTTAAAAGTTCAACTGTATTCCATAATTTTTTCTACGGCGTATACATCAAATTGGTACGCTTGAACAGACTCTTCTTCTTCCGTCTCACACAACAAGCAACAAGAAACCGAGGTCCGAGAAAAACAACAAACAAAATTGGCGATTAAATCTTGGCGATTTAAGAAAAAGCTAACTTGCCAAATGTGGTACACGTTTTGGCTGAATCGCAATCCTTTCCAACGATTGTTTTTATTTGCCGCCCGACCGCTAATAGCAATTGGCGCTGCAGTAAGCGGACATTATTTTTTATTATGCTGTGCCGCTTAATATTGTACTCGCTTTGAGCAGTACTTATTCATTATTCTACTCTATTTCAGCTGATGAAGTACCATTATATTAAATAGTATTTTTATTCTTTATTCTTAATTTATTTTGTTTATTTAATTTATTATTATTTAATTTTCTTTACGTATGGCATCTAGTAGTAGTGAATCAGGACTTTTTTGAGTAAATTACTTAGAGAGAGAGAGATTTTTTTTTTGAAAGAATTTGAATTAATTAAACGAAGCAGGTAGTTACAGGTATTTAGCTTCATGTGTATTACTTATCGTTAAGTTGCGTTTTCCTTTCATGCTACGTAAGACAGGTGGCACGTTTGCGCGCCCCATCATCGACTGTCCCAGATACAAGGGGTATCCACGCAGTCCCGTTTCATGCTACGTAAAGAAGCTTATTTTTAAAAATGTGTTTTAAAAATAATTAAAAGAAATGGTAAACGGAATTCTAATTTATATAATCGTATTTTACCGATAAGTGCATAACATTTGAACTTTATAAATGAACGGGAAGTATATATTTATATATATTCATAAGCTTAGAAGTAGCGAAATTTAGGAAGATCTTTTGTGATGAATAGTGAGGTAAGTACATTTTAATTATGTATTTGCTTTATTATTATTAAAAATAAGCTTAAATAATTTTGGTAATGACGCCATTTTTGATAACGCATTTTGCTTTTGTTTACGCCTGGAACCCATGGCAACCACTTCCAAAAATGGCATTTCACCATAATCGACAAAGATAAATCGCCAAATCCAGTTGCGGGGAAATACTATAGTTCTTCCCAACTAAAGTATAGGGTTCTCTTGGCAGCTTTTGAAGTTTCGTTGATATTTTGGCGGTGAATTAAAATCGGTACCGAAATTGCCGATTTATTTATTTTTTTAAATATTGTTACTGAGTGAATTTGTATAGACAAATATAGAAGAAAGTCTTGTGGTGGCCACAACGTACTAGTTTTCTTTGAAACTATCGTACTTTTCCATTTCGCTGGCTCAAATCTCGCCAGGTAAATTTTATTGGCGACAACAGTGGATTTAAGTTTAATTTGGAACTTAGATTTTTTTTTTTTTCCAAATTTAAAGTTAATTTATATTTTTACTAACCGACTTCAAAAAGGAAGAAGGTTCTCAATTCAAAGCGTATGTTTTTTTTTTTTTTTTTTTTTTTTTAATTTAGCTCATAACTTCTGAACGGATACTCCGATTTCGATACTTTTCTTTTTGTAGGTGAAAAAGTCTTGGTCTGAAGTAGGTCCCATTGTAAGATCTTTACAATTAAAGAAAATACAGAAAGCCCAAAAAAGTCAGTCCCAACTCTTTTGACTGATGAATGGCTGCAGCTATAGTCATAAACGGGGTATGTGGGTATAGTAAAGTGGTCATGTGCTACAAGAGGAAATCGTTTACAGCGCCACCTGGTGGAAAATAGTAGAGTTAGTGTTCCTATCTCGAAAATGGTTCAAAATAGAGAAAAAAATAAATTACAAAGTGTTAAAGAGTATCATCGATTCAGTACAAAAAGACAGTCTGTAGACATTGATGCTAAAAATAGAACGCTAAAAACGTGCATTTGTTTGTTTGCAACTTCTTACACTATGTACACTTGAACTACATTGCACACGTTGTAGTGTACGCATGTATGCTACGTAGTTCAAAATACGGTTACTGTAAGCGGTCACATCGTATAACTCATTGCGCTATACGATATGCGCTACAAGATGAAACCGCGTACAGCGCCACCTGGTGGGAAATAGCAGAGTTAGTGTTCTTATCTCGAAAACGGTTCAAAATAGAAAAAAAAAATGAATTACAAAGTGTTAAAGAGTATCATCGATTCAGTACAAAAAGACAGTTTGTAGACATTGACGTTAAAAACGTGCATTTGTTTGTTTGCAGTTTCTTACACTATGCACACATGAACTACATTGCACACGTTGTAGCGTAGCACATGTATGCTACGTAGTTCAAAATACGATTACTGTAAGCGGTCACATCGAATCACGCATTGTCGCTTTTAATTGAATTAACAAGGGAGGTGTTCTGAATTCAAACCATATATTTTTGTTGTTGTTGCTGTTGTTTGTTAGCTTATAACTTCATAACAGATGCTCCGATTTCATTACATTCTTTGTTGTAAATATGTTGGCATGAAATAGGTTCCATTAAGATCTAAACAAATTCTAGGATGCTCACAAAAGTACGTTTACATTCTTTTAAATGCTTAACGGCTGCAGCAACACTCATATTAGTAATATAATAAAGTGGCCATGCGCTACAAGATGCAACCGCTTACAGCGCCTTCGGTGGAACATTGCAGAAATAGCGTTTCTATCTCGAAAACATTATGAAGTAGGGAAAGAAATGACACAAACTTGAAATGCAGTATTTGAGAAAAATTAACTTTAAAATAAAGCACTGACTTGAATAAAACAGACTCAACTGCCTCTCAAGTGGACAATTTCCAAGAAGGAAACGTAACGTTTTTTGTGCACATTGGGGCACTTCATCTTTTTTACTTTCTTCTATATGTAATATAGAGAAAGTATTGGATTCGCAAAAATTTTCGACCTCCGTTTTTTGATGGATTTACATGTTTTGGGATGTCTAGATTACGAATTAATAGTTTTTAGAAAATGTCTGTCTGTCTGTCTGTCTGTCTGTATCATTTTTTTTTTGTGGACGCTGTATCTCACGAACCAATGAATGAAATTTAACCAAACTTTGTATTTAGTTGCACCCTGACATGAACTGGCGCTGATTAGATTTTGGGATCAATAGCTCAACAGGTGGCGCTGTAGTCGCATTTTATGCAAATTTTTAACATGGCAGCATAGGACAAAATTCCGTATAAATGGGCATAATGAGAGTTATTTTAAACTTGTGATTGTAAAATTATTATGAATTATTTATAATAATAGTAGTTAACTAGAAAACAAATTTTGTGCATGGGGGGGCATCGGTGCCCCCCCAGGGGGGAAAGTCCCCCCCCCGGGGAAGTAAATTTTCAAGATGGGTATCTTTCGAAAGGTCTCGTTTATAATAGTAATAGTTAACTGGGAAAAAATTGTTGTGCATGTGGGGGCTTGCCCCCCCCCCCCAGCGGGGGGGGGGGCAAAGTTTCAAGATGGGTATCTTTCGAAAGGTCTCGTCAATACCTTTAAAATGAATGGTTGAACCATAAATCTGTGATAATTTAAAACAAAGTTATCGATTTTTTTTACTTTTAACGAAATTTTTTTTTTTTTTTTTTTTACGAAATTTAACCAAACTTGGTATTTAGTTGGTCCCCGACATAAACTGGTGCTGATTATGTTTGGGGATCAATAGCTCAACAGGTGTCGCTGTGATAGCATTTTATCTAAATTTTTAACATGGCAGAATAGGACAAAAATTCGTATAAACTTGCATAATAAGAGTTGTTTTAAACTTGTGATTGTTATATTATTATGAATTATTGATAATAATAGTATGTAACTAGGAAAAAAATTTTCTGCATGGGGGGGCATCGCTTCCCCCCCCTAGGGGGGAAATACCCCCCAGGGGGGGGTAAATTTTCACAATGGGTATCTTTCGAAAGATCTGGTTGATAATAGTAATAGTTAACTGGGCAAAAATTTTTGTGCATGTGGGGGCATCGGTTTCCCCCGGGGGGGGGCAAAGTTTCAAGATGGGTATCTTTCGAAAGGTCTCGTCAATACCTTTAAAACGAATGGTTGAACTATAAATCTGTGATAATTTAAAACAAAGTTATCGATTTTTTTTCCTTTTAACAAAAAAAAAAAAAAAAAAGAAAGAAAAAAAAAAAAAAAAAAAACAGAAAAAAAAAAAAATCGCATTTTTTTTTTTTTTTTTTTTTTTTTTTTTTTTAACGAAATTTAACCAAACTTGGTATTTAGTTGGTCCCCGACATAAAGTGGTGCTGATTACATTTGGGGATCAATAGATCAACAGGTGGCGCTGTGATCGTATTTTTTCTAAATTTTTAACATGGCAGTATAGGACAAAATTTCGAATAAATGTACATAATGAGAGTTATTTTTAACTTGTGATTGAAAAATTAATATGAGTTATTGATAATAGTAATAGTTAACTAGGAAAAAATTACTGTGCATGTGGGGGCATCGCTTCCCCCGGGGGTAAATTTTCAAGATGGGTATCTTTCGAAAGATCTCGTCAATACCTTTCAGACGAATGGTTCAACTATAAATCTGTGATAATTTAAAACAAGGTTATCGATTTTTTTTACTTTTAACAAAAAAAAAAAAAAAAAAAAAAAAATCGTACCTTTTTTTTTTTTTTTTTTTTTTTTTAACTATTGTTACTGATTGAATATGTATTACTTTTAACAAAAGAAAAAAAAATTAGAAAAAAAATCGTATTTTTTTTTTTTTTTTTAATATTGTTACTGATTGAATATGTATAGGAAAATATAGAAGAAAGTCTTGTGGTGGCCACAACATACTAGTTTTTCAGTGACATATACTCAAAATTACCATTTTTAGAGTTTGTGACTTTCCTTGCTAATTCCGATATGTGAGACTGCCATCCATCTCATGTTCTGCTATAAATACATTTCCACTGAAAGGAAAAAAATAAAATATTTCTGTAAAAAAAATAGAACCGACTGCAAAGAGCAACAATTATTCAAACAACTAAAAATGAAATGAAATCGAAAATTGCGCCTAAAAGTATAAAATAAATTATTTCGCCAAACAACATAAACACTACAATTAATCATAACTTTTGAAGTCGATGCAAAATTAAATAAAAAGTGATTGTATCAGTTTGTTTTCGGAATATACATCTCACTTTGGCATCTACAAAACACAGCTGAAAATCATTTTATTTCAAATACAGTTAAGATTTCTTAAGCTGCAAAAGTTTGCGGAATTTTTGACCTGGTATCTGTCGCCCCTGGCGAAAAGAAAAGAGATCGCTAAATTATCTTGCGAACATATGTTATTCCTTTCAAAAATATGAAACAATATCAAGAATATGAAACAATATTTCGTACAATGTATATTACGAAAATATACATCTCGCGTGTATATTTTTGTATTGCGATTTGATCACCAAATCCAAAAACTGCTAAGAACGATAAACATCAAAGCCATACCAAGTTTGTAAAGAAAACTCTTGTAACGTCTCAGAAACATAATTATTGAATAATGTCGAAGGATGTTGACTGTTCTACGTAGATTTTACTAATAAACCAATTGTATACAGCGGTAAAATAATAAATCAAACTATGAAGATGGATCATTCGGTGCAACAGCGTTTGTAGCTATCGGTTTAAAAAAATTCTGTTAAAAAATCAAATTTCACCTAATTTTGCACCGACTTCAAAAGTTATGATTAGTTGTAGTGTTTATGTTTTTTGGTGAAATAATTTATTTTATACTTTTAGGCGCAATTTTCGATTTCATTTCATTTTTAGTTGTTTGAATAATTGTTGCTCTTTGGAGTCGGTTCTATTTTTTTACAAAAATATTTTATTTATAATGGATTTGATAAAATAAATGTTATATTTGTTATTAAACAACATTTTTAGTTATTAAACAACATTTTTAAAAGCTAGTTTTAAGCAAAATTTCAGAAAATTTACTTCTTAATATCTGGCCCCGACTTACGGCAGGGCATACGGGGCAAATGCCCTGGGCCCCCCTTCTGGAAGGGGCCCCCCTACAGGCGAATACAGAAATTCTGCAACCTAAAGACCTCTTATGCCATTGCAAGTGGGCCCCTCAGAATAGGCTTGCCCCGGGGCTGCAGGTAGTCTAAGTCGGGCCCTGCTTAATATAAAAAAAAATTAAGTAAACAGTCGTTTTTCCTTATTTTTCTTCGTATTATTACACAAAGTTTTTTCACACAATTACTCTTCCTTAGGTGCGTAAAGATTGGTGTCGCTTGTAGAATTTTTGCTGACTTTAGCGTCTGTGCCGGGGAAATGCAAAGTTGCCGACATTTTTTGCGTGCAGAAAGTATTTTTACAGACATAGAAAGGTTCTAGTCGACGAATGCACTTTTATGAACATTCAGCACGTAGATAGAGCACGTAATGATATTCTTATGAAAGATGCAGACATTTTCGAGTGTAGGAAATAATTGTTAATATATAAGCAGGTTCTAGTCGACGAATGCATTTAATTTTGTTTTATTCTTGTTTGTCATTTAATCCTTTGCGGCGCAAGACAATTCGGATCATTTAAATTATACTGCCATCGGAATGATCTGACCTCTCTGCTATCATTTGTTCGTGAGATATCGTGTAAACAGACTAACAAACTAACGGACTAACACACTAACAGACACCCTACAGACAGACACCATACAAATTTTGTCATTTTCGGATTCTTCACACCTGAAAATGTATAAAAAGTAAAAAAAAACGAGGTCAAAATTGTTCACGATTACCTAAGTTCCCCATACCTATAGTATGATGGGGTACTAAAATATTAGATATCAAGAATACCTTTGTTTGAATATTATATTCACGGCGTCTTTAAACAGAAGTTTTGTTGCAAAGGATTATCTTTCCGACATAAAAAGTGTTATTGAAGTAGATTTACAGATAAATTTGTAGAATAAAGAGCATGTCTTTTCATTTCCAAAACTGTCACGCTTTGGGACAAACTTGACAACTTGACAAATAAAATCTTCAAGAAATAAATGTTTATGACTGCGTAAGTTCGGAGGTTCTATTTTCAGTAGATGTCGATATCTGAAAATTTCCCATTAGGTTCTAATACAAAATTAGCTAGAATTATCCCAGAATCCTTATTGTGAGTATAAACATTTAGTTTCTAGTTATATTTTTATTTCTCTGTTGTACTGAATTCTGCAGTAGAGTTCTCAAACATAGAGGAAATACAAATTTCATATGAACAATAACAGATATATATATATAATGTAAATAAAAGTAGTCTTTGCAGCGAAAATTTTCCAGTCGAGGTCAAGAAACCGAAAGAATTATAGAAAATATCCAATTTAGAGTCATATAAAATAAAGGACGTACGAATAAAAAATACTTTCTGATAAAAAATACCTAGAAGACATTTTCTTGGGTTTTTACTTCCATTACCCTACTACCGTAGGTAATTGAAGTATTGTATTCGGTCTGAAAATTCGATATCGGGTTTTCACCTGATTTACACGTTTTAAGGTCCCCTGAGTCCAAAAAAGTGGTTTTTGGCAATTGGTCAATGTGTATGTATGTGTGTGTGTGTGTATGTGTGTGTATGTATGTATGTATGTGGAGAATCTTCTGGCTATTATAGCTCAGAAACTAATAAAGATAGAGCTACGAAACTTTAGAATTGATATACGTCTGGTGTACAGATGAAATTTCCAAGTTTTGGTGAAAATTGAAAAACCGGAAGTGGGACATCGGAAACCAGAAGTGGGACCGTAAGTCCGTATCTCAAAAACGGCTCTAACGATTTTCTTCAATCTTGCTATATAAACACTCTATTAGATGTCCTTTCGAATAATATAGTTGGTTAGTTCAGGAAAATTGATAGGCGTCCTATATAAATAGCTCAATTTAAGGCCGTTCCTTTAAAAACGGTTGTACGGATTTTTTACAAACTCGCCATTTTAACTCACTTTTAAATATGCTTTTGTATGTAATTATTGTTTTCCGGTCAATAATTGATTTTTTGTAAAAGTTGGTATCTCAAAAACGGCTCTAACGATTTTCTCTTTAGGTCACTTTTATGTTTTCTGATTACATTTTCTCTCAAAAATGCATATAATAAATGTAATAGCGTGTAATGGAAGTCGTGTGGTTGTTTCACACCAGATTTTTTTTATGCTTGTAAGCATTTATTTATCTACATAAAAAGAATGGTAATTTTCCGAAAGGGATTGGGACATGCGCGCAAACAGTGACGTCTATTTACAAAATGATTGTTGAAAAGTCCCCCTACTGGAAAATGAATTTTTTGTAATCTTCATCAAAATAGAGCTTTTTTTATGAGTTTATAAATTGTATACAAACTTATGGGTCACCTGGTACATTGGTTATGTTTGATATTAAACGATTTATGTTCAAGCAGGTAGGGTTTCATTTAGAAACAAAAGTCAGTTCCTTAGTGTGAACAAAAATAAGTTTTTAAGGAAATGAATATGTGAACTGAGAAATAAGAACAAAAGGAAAAATTTTATAAATTTTAGAAACATGGAAAAACAACTTCTCATCAATATTTACACTGTAAAAGTTTTATGTAGTAGATAGTACTTTTACTAGCGCAGTATGCTGGTAAAAGAATTCCCTACTCACTGTGCTGTATTATTTTCCGAACACTATAGCAAGGAAAGTATTGTAATCATGTGAAAAATCCGAATTGGAGATTTTGATGTTTCCTTACGTTTCGAGGTCCCATGAGTCCGTTTCCACTATTTTTACGATGATGTTTGTATGTGTGTGTGTATGTATGTGAGTGAACACGCTAGCGTCTAAACGCTTTGTTCGAAAAGTTGTTACGTATATTGTAAGCCACCATAGTACGAACCCTATTGATTTTCGTGAATCTAGCACTTGTACTTTTTCACAGGGACGCCAGGAAATGTTCTTTATCATTATGGCATATGGGCCAAAAATTTTAAAAGGGCGATAGCGTCTAAACGCCTTATTAATCTGAGCAAAAAAATTGTACACATGTTATAGGTCACAGTTGCACCAACTGTATAGATTTTGGTGAATTTAGCACTTAGTTTTTTTACAGGGACACAAAGACAAATTCTTTATCCTTATGACCTATGGGACCAAATTTCTAAAAGTGCGATAGCATCTAAACGTCTTATTCAATTGAGCTGAAAATTTATATGAATATTATAAATCACTGTTGCACTAACTATAAGCATTTTGGCGAATCTAGCATATATAGGTTTTTACAGGTACACAACGAAAAATTCTTTATCATTATGATCTATGGGCTCAAAGATCAGTAGCGTTAAATAAAACATCGTGTAATATATGGAGAAAAATACTCAAACACTCTATTACGGTTTTCTCTTTTGTTTGTTTAACAACTCCTCTTTCTTTACCTTATCTACAAAACTGTTAATTACTCAATGTTCGGAAAGTCGAGTGGAGTCACTCCAGATTTTTTTTACAAAGTGCAGTAAAACAAATTTGCTGCGATTTTTACTCACGTGGGCTGTAATTTTCACAGTATGCTTTAAAAATATTTCCTGAAATTATCACACATGCGTGCAGGGAGTAATCCACAACACTAAGCAACTTTTTTTTTTTTTTTTTCACATATAATTCACTTTTTACTTTCTTCTATATTCAACAGAAGAAAGTATTGGATTCGAATAAATTTTCGACCTCGGGTTTTTGATGGATTTACACGTTTTGAGAGCTGTAGAACACGATTTGACCATTTTAAGAAAATGTCTGTCTGTCTGTGTGTGTGTGACAAAACATTGTGGCAACTGTATCTCAGAAACTACTGCACATAATTTCATACAAGTTGGCATGTAGTTGCACCTTGACATAAATTAGTGCCTATCAACTTTTGGTAAAAATTGTCTGGGAGGATGCGTTGCCATCCCGCTTTTTCTAAATTTTTAACATGGTGATATAGGACAAAATTTTGTATAAATGTGCATAAAGAGAATTATTTTTTAGTAATCATTATGAAATTTACAAGAAATATTTATAATAGAGATAGTCAACTGAGAAAAATTTTTTGTATGTGTAGGAGCCTCGCCACCCCCCCCCCTCCCCCTGAGGTGGAAGTCCCCCTCGAGGGGAGTAAATTTTCAAGATGGGTATCTTTCAGAAGGTCTCGTCAATACCTTTAAAACGAATGGTTGAACTATAAATCTGTGACAATTTAAAACAAAGTTATCGATTTTTTTTACTTTTAACGAAAAAAAAAAAACTTAGAAAAAAAAATCGTATTTTTTTTTTTTTTTTTTTTTTTTTTTTTTTTTTACGTAATTTAACCAATCTTGGTATTTAGTTGGCCCCTGACATAAACTGGTGCTGATTAGATATGGGGATCAATCGCTCAACAGGTGGCGCTGTGATCGTATTTTTTCTAAATTTTTAACATGGCAGTGTAGGGCAAAATTTCGGATAAATGTACATAATGAGAGTTATTCTTAATCTGTGATTGTAATATTAATATGAATTATTGATAATAGTAGTAGTTAATTAGTAAAGAAAAATTGTGCATGTGGAGGCATCGCTTCCCACCCCTGGGGGGAAGTACCCCCGGGGGGGGGGAGGTAAATTTTGAAGATGGGTATCTTTTAAAAGGTCTTGTCAATACCTTTAAAACGAATGGTTGAACTATAAATATGTGATAATTTAAAACAAAGTTATCAATTTTTTTTCTTTTTTTTTTTACTTTTAACAAAAAAAAAAAAAAAAAAAAAAAAACTTGGAAAAAAAATCATATATATATATATATATATATATATATATTTAATTGTTATTGAGTGAATTTGTATAGGAAAATGTAGAAGAAAGTCTTGTGGTAGCCACAACATACTAGTTTAATTCTGTCAATATAAGTTTGATAAGGCACTGCATTTTATTATTGAAATCTAATCTTAATTAAACGCCCTATCTCGTGAAACTTCATTTTGAATTATGAATATTAAAATTTACAACACAGTAATTAGTTTCTCCCTAAATAAAACTATTAAACCACAACTTTTTAAAACTAATTTACTTTAAAATTGATTTAAATTACTATTACTTACTGAAAAACAAACAAACAACAACAAAAAAAAAAAAGATGTATTAATTTTTAACTCTGAAAAATATGGCATTCAGTATTATGGCATTATTTGATAAGTACTTAATTTGACATTTTTATGCATTTTTTAGCATTTCATTACAATTTTTTTTTTTTTTTTGTTTCTTTCAATTTCAAGTTTCCTTTATATATTTTATATATCATGACTATATCTTTATGTTTAGTTTTGTTTGCTTTTTCAGATAATTTCATTGTAGTTTATCACAAAAAATGTGTTAATAAAGTTTTTTTTTTTTTTTTTTTTTTTTTGTAAAATTAATATATTTGCTACATTTGTACAGATATATGTGTGCTGCAAAATATAGTTTAATAAAGCACTGGAAAATTTTCATGTGTTCTAAAAATTATTAAAGCAGTTTTAATTATTTGAAGTACTTTTAAAAGAATGCTTCTGAATTGTCTAATTTAATATTTCTTTATCGTATTAAAAATTGGTGCATAACTTAAAAAAAAAAAAAAAAAAAAAAATAGCAATATAAGTTGTTAATAAAACTTTTTTTTTATTTTTTTTTATTTGAATGATTAAATATTTTTATTTTGAAAAGAAATCGTTACTGTATAACAATTCAAACATTCATTCATAAAATAGAATTTATTGAAAGCTATTAAAGTTATTATATTTCATATTAAAAATGCATAACATCTTCAAATTTATATTGACAGAATAAAAAAGATAAAATAAATAAAAAAATTAAAACAAATATAACTTTAAAAGACATAAAAATTAAAACACATACAGATTAAAATAAGTAAAGAAAGAAAGAAAAGAAAAGAAAACTAATTTTTTTCCCCCCGAATGAAAAAAAACAAATACAACACAGCGTGCTGTAAAATTACAACACCAGAGATCTTATTTTCATTTTAACGAGTGCCTAGTAGGTAATGTTCAGATTATCTAGGTAATACGCAGATTACCTAGGTAATTTGAAAAATGAAACAATTTTCCTCACTTTAACGGATCACCCTAGTTAATGTGCAAATTACCTAGCTAATCTGCAGATTAACTGATTTCTACACTTTAGCGGTAACATATATATATATTCCAGAACACGTAAAATAAATAGATTCCTAAAGTCCCTTTTTTTTTTCTTTTAAATTTTGGTCCCTAAAGTCCCTTAATTTTTGAGAGAGTTGTGCTAAATGCCCTGCGATGTATAACAGCGCCACCTGTTGTGCAATTGGCACCAAAAGTTGATATGCACTATGCCGAGGTGCATCTGCATTAAATTAATATGCAATTGCGTGCAAAAGTTCCTAAGATATAGCCTTTTCTTAAATTTCGGAAATTGCTGTACAGCAGTGCCTCCTATTGAGCGATTGGCACCAAAAGTTGATAGACAGTAATTAATGTCCAGATGCGTCTGTATATTAATTTACATGAAATTCTGTACAGTAGTTCCCAAGATACAGTCGCTACAAAATTTTTGTCTCATACACTCACATATGGACAGATATTTTCTAAAAATGGTCAAATTGTGTTCTGGACCTCTCAAACTGTGTAAATCCATCGAAAACAGGAAATCGAAAATTTTTATGAATCAAATGCTTTCTTCTATTGAATAATAATATAAAAAACTGAAGAATAGTATGTATGTTACTTTAAAGCAAAGCAATTTTAAATTGAGAAAATAATACAAAGAAGCTTAAGGGCCCTCTTCACTCACTGCCGTCGGAAGCCGAACCTAATGTTATTCTATGGGAAATTTTTCTTTACAAATAACTTATTAACTAATACATATTTTTAAATTCTGTTTTCACATTCGGAAAATTCTCAGCTGTTAAATTGACGCACCTTTTCTAAAAAAATATTTTTTAAATTTTTTATATTTTATTTTGAAGCTTAAAAATACGAATTTTCAATTTGTGAATTCTTTTCCTTTTGCAATTTCAAAATAAAATATTAAAAATTAAAAAAATACATTTTTGAAAAAGGTCCGTCAATTTAACAGTTGGGAATTTTCTGAATGTGAAAACAGAATTTAAAAATATGTATTAGTTAATAAGTTATTTGTAAAGAAAATTTCTCCATTGAATAACATTGGCTCGGGCTTCCGGTGACGGTGAGTGAAGAGGGCTGTACGGGCATCTGTTACATTATGATGTAATAAGGTGCGCACGCACCTGTGTAGAGGCTGCGCCCTCTGTGTTGGAGTCAGTGTTTGAGTAGACTCGAGAGTGTAAGGAGGGATCCTCGAGCGCGATCCCACCTTGAGTTTGTGTTTTGTAATAAAAATGAGTATACAGTCCACATGAATCTAATTTGTGCCTCCACGCAACACCAGTGCCTACGAGAGACCTAACATAATGGTCCGAGCAGCCGGAAAAAAGAGGCACTGTGAAATTACAGTTCGGAACGAGAGTTACAGTACCGAACGAGATCGAGTAAGTGATTAACACTTTTTAACTGTGTTTTTGAGAAAATAAACGTAATTAGAGATGTACTTTAATTAATAAACTATGTTTAAAAACTGTAAAAAAGACGATCTGAGGCTAATAGCCTCCGAATTAGGTGAAACAGTAACTGACAGTTTACTAGTTGCTGACTTAATTGAGCTAATTAAAAATAATAAACATTACAAAACTGATATAGATTTGGTAAAAGAGTTTATAAATACTACGATTGAAGATCGTAAAAGTAAAGAAATTGATTCTGCTAATTCAATTAACTTAGAACAAATTAAGTTAGAGCGAGTGAAAACAGAACTAGAGTTAGCACGGTTACGTGCTGAAACACAAACTGAAAACAAAAGTGAAAATGATCATGAAATTCATAATTCTTTAGATTCATTAGTGAAAAGTGTAAGAATTCTGACTGTGAAAGTGCCTACTAGGCCGGAAGGCTGGGCCTTCTCTCTCTTCTCTTCGTTAGAAAGAGCATTTATAGCTAAAAATGTTCCAGAAAAGTGCAAGTCAGAAATTCTACTAAATTTGTTAGGAGAAAAAGCAAGTAATGTTATTACATACATTAAAGAAGATGAATTAAATAATTACGAAAAAGTTAAATCGATTATTTTGAGAGAATACCAACCTACGCCACAGGCTTGCTTACAGCAGTTTAAAAAAGCAACACGCCAGGAAAACGAAACGTACGTTCAATTTACTTCTCGTTTAATCACGAATTGGGAATACTATTTGAATTTTAAAAAGGTATCAGATTTTAAATCATTAAATGATTTAATTATATCCGATAAAATAATCAGTACGCTTGATAAAGAGGTATCTGCTCACATTTCAGTTCGACAAGCAGAAAGTTGGTTTAGTCCCTGTGAATTAGCAAAAGAAATTGATTTATATGACACATCACGAGGAAAAACTCATAAGATTAACCAGAGCCTCCTTAAGTAGATGCCCAGCGAGTCGCTCGAAAACTTGGCAACAGTACAAGAAGAACATACCCAGTAGATGGCGCTTGATACCGTGTCGTAAAGTTCTGTTTATTTCCCGCGATTCAATTGAGTTTCAATTGAGCTCTTCATGGTTTACGTTTTATTAATTTAACAAATGAGGGAGGTTTTTTTTTTTTTTTTTTAAATATAAAATGGTGTATTGCGTCGTTCCATTTTGTAAATCGGAGTCGCCGTGAAAATATAAGTTTTCACGGTTTCATATTTCAAGACAAGGTATGTAAACTGCATAAGTAATTAATGCAAAATTACCAACCCTCCGGATTTTTTAATATCAATAATATTTTTACCAAAAAACATTATTTTTATTTATTATCGTAAATTCTGTGATTAAGACGCAGATAAATTTAAAAGAAATTATGATATAAAAATTCGAAGGGTTGACACCTCTGTTAGTAAGTTAGATTTAACAAATAAAATAGTTATGCTTATTACAAAATGAAATGAAATTTTTATTTATTGATGTAGGAATACAGAAAAATAACTTGTTCTTAGTTACTTTGAAGAACTCTATATTGTAGTATTTTATAGTTTTATTCATAAATTACATTAGTAACTTATGAATAAAACTATAAAATACTCCAATATAGGAACAAGATTGATTTATATTTTTTTAATACCACTGTTTTTTAAAGACTTGTGTAAATGCGTATAAAAATTTGATTATTTCAGTTAAATCGATACAAAAGTGTTGGGAATCTTGAAAAGAAAAAATAGAACATTTTTATTTCTACTTTTGTTCTTTTTAAAAATATTAAGTTTTAAGATTCATAACATTAATTTTATTAACCTTTTACCACACAAATGGAATATGGAATTAAAAATTCATGTAAAAATTAAATATCATGAGTACTGATTTGAAAAATTATCAGATATAACAGAAAGATGACTTGATTTTTTGAAATAGAAATTCCAATTCAATCATAAAAGGGAAAATGTACAGAAAACTTTAAAATGACTATTTTACCATTTTCCTTTCTACCCCACAGTTTAAAAATTCACATAATTTAGAAAACTAGGCAAATGCTTCTAAAAATTGGCAAAATAACTTACATTATTAAAATATAATAATATTTTAGTATAATAACATTAAATAATAATATTAGATTAATAATTTTAAATTATATATATATATATATATATATATAAATGTTTTTTGTATTCAGGGAACCTCAAAACGTGACTTTATTCAAAAACCTGAGTTGAAAATAGAACTTCAAAAAATACTTTGTTTACATTATAGGTCGAAAAATTAATTTTCCTTCTTCAACAGTATCCGTCGACATAAAAAAAGTGTAGCAAAGCACTTTCACCGTCAATTACATTCTACAGAAAAAAACGTTTAGCTTAATTTTGAATAGCCCTGTATGTTTTCAATAAACTGTGTGCACATCAGATTGTGCATTTAAATTTAGTCTTATATGAAAAACACCTAACACAAAATGATATACACTTTCAGCATTTTCCAAATATATCCGAGATAGACAAGCCGACGCGCACAGACCAACCGCTAAAAACATTATTTTTCGTTTCAGGAGACCTCAAAACATGTGAATAAAACACAACTTTATTTCGAAAATGTCTATCAGTTTCGAAAGCATACCCTATCAGAACTGGTAGAGCTAATAAAATCTTGAATTAAAAAAAAAAAAAATTGGTGCTAGAGAAAACTTATACTCAAGAAATCCTTAATTTTAAAAATTTAAATCTTAATGGTTATTTATTTATTTTTTCTGACGGACTAGACAACAGATTGTTTTCTTCTCCAATTTTTATTACTGAATGTTAACTTATCTCGTTAATGTGCTGGTCTATTTTTCTTATAAATTATATAAAATTTTCGATTTAAGAAAAATAATTCACACCTAATAAGGTAAAAATGCAACGTAAAGGACATGACCAAAAAAAAAAAAAACATGATTTTAATAATTTGTCATTATAAATTATTCATTCTAAACTGAAACTCATTTAAAGTTCAGATATTTTAAGTTATATAAACGATACTTTCATCTGATATCTAAATTAAAAAAAAAAAAATTGTGAAATTTTTATTGAATAAATATATAAAAAATAATTTAATCGCGTGATAGACATGCCATGTTTTTGCTTATTTTAAATTTCTTTTTTTAATTAATAATTTATATATATTTTTTTAAAAACGTGTTATTTATTTGATACGTTGTAAATCAATTAGTTGAAAAGCTAAAATAGGTCTTGTCCACTTTCGAAGAAAATTAAACCCTATACTTTTTTAAATATAAATATATGAATATTTTATTGAAAATATTTACGATAAAGCCCTTTCACATCATTTTTTCAAATTAAAAGAAAAAAAAAAAAAAAAATACAATTTTGGACTTTAAATTGAAATTAATAGCTAGATTTTTAGATGAAGAATATAACTTATCTATGAAACAGAAGAAATATGTTGCTCTGCGTAGGTGCTGCCACCTAGCGTTAGTTTTGTTTTTTAAATGTTGCCTAATTTAACATTGGGATTCGCTGCGCGTGGAAGGCATCTACTTAAGGAGGCTCTGGATTAACTATAGTTTTAAACCAAAACATGAGTCAAAAGTGTTCTTAACCGATGTTAAGCGATTAAAATGTGTCTTGTGTAATACAGATCACTCCTTACACTTATGCGCTGTGTATAAAAACTTATCTATAGCTGAAAGAATAGAAGTAGTTAAAAAGAATAATTATTGTTTTAATTGCCTGTCATCTAAACATGTAGTGAAAAATTGTACTTCTAAATTTTCCTGCTCAATATGTAAAAAAAGACACCACCATTCAATTCATTATGAAACAAAAAAAGAAAACCATGAGACAGGTGCAAATCAATCGCTTACTGGCGTCATATCCCCATCCCTATCGGCGACAGCTCAAGAATTTTTGCCCCAGACAGAAAGTAATTTGTTAGTAGCATCGAGCATAAATAAAACAAAACAGTTCTATTGAGTACGGCTGTTTGTTATATTAATGACTCATTTGGAATATCACATCCGGTTAGAGCATTATTAGATGAGGTAGTACATCGTCTTTTTTAACAAAGGAGTGTGCTGATTTGTTAAAATTAAAAAAAGAAAAAGTGAATATAGTAATTTCAGGTTTAAACGACGCGTTATTTACAATTAGATCAAAAGTGTCTGCATGCATTTCGAACGAAGATAGAAGCTATATAAAAATCTTAGATTTTTTTATTGTGCCAAAAATAACACAAGACTTAGTCCCTGCACAAAAAATCGAATTAGATATGAACAAAATTTCTAATTTAAAACTAGCTGATGTAAAATTTAATTATCCACAAAAATTGCAAATGCTACTCCCAGCAGAAATTTTTTATGAGTTATTAAGACCAGGACAATTGAAAATTCAGGTTTAATATTACAGAATTCTGTATTTGGGTTTATAGTGTCAGGAAGTATTTTTAGTGAAAGAGAAAGATTTGAACACTGTGGAGTAATAAATACTACAAATGATTTAGAAATAACAATGCGTAAATTCTGGGAAATTGAATCAATTGAAAAAGAAACAGTAAAAAATAAAGAAGCTAGTATATGCGATGAACATTTTCAAAATACGCATAGAAGAGATAAGTCCGGAAAATACATAGTCAGTATGCCATTAAAACAAGATCCGTTATGTTTAGGAGAATCAAGAGATATAGCTTTAAAAAAATTAAATGCCTTATGGAAAAGGTTGAGTTTAAATTCCAATTATTTAAATTTATACAAAGATTTTTTAAAGGAGTATGAGAACATGGGACACATGTACGAAGTATCGGAGAAAGAAAATGAGAAAGGATCTTATTTCATACCACACTTGGGGGTATATAAACCGGAAAGAAGTTCGACAAAACTTAGAGTTGTTTTTAATGCGTCTAGTCCCACAACAAAAGGGAATTCACTAAATTCATTACAATACAATGGAGGTGTAATTCAAGACGATATTTTTACCTTAATGACCAGGTTTAGAAAACACATATTTGCTTTTACTGCCGATGTAAAGAAAATGTTTAGGATGATATTGATAACACCAGAGCAGAGAAAGCTTCAGCGAATACTTTGGAAGACAGAAATTGATGAACCAGTAAAAATATATGAATTAGCTACTGTCACATACGGGACAGTAAGTGCTCCATATTTAGCTATGCGTACACTACACCAATTATCAATAGACGAATCAAAAAATTTCCCATTAGCTGCTCCAATAGTAATGTCCGATATATACATGGACGATGTGTTATCGGGTTCTGACACATTAAGTAATACTAAAGAGTTACAACATGAATTATGCGAAATCTTCAAAAGGGGAGGTATGCACCTTCATAAATGGTGTAGTAATTCAAATGAATTAAAAAATAGTGACGACTCAAGTTATTCATTTATGAAAAGTGAGGTTACGAAAACATTAGGAGTTCGTTGAAATCCCAAAGACGATCACTTTGAATTTAAGGTAACACTCGAACCACAAACTGTACAAACCAAGAGAAGCGTACTGTCAACTATAGCACATATATTTGACCCACTGGGTTTATTAGGCCCCATCATTTCGAGTTTAAAAATTTTTATGCAAAAATTGTGGTTATTAAAAATTGAATGGAATGACCCCTTACCAGTTGAAACTCAAAACGAGTGGAATCGTTTAACCGAAAGTCTACATGTAATAAATGAGATAAAGATAGACAGATGCATAGTTATAGAAGATTCGGTAGCTGTAGAATTACATGGATTTGCTGACAGCTCAGAACTAGCTTATGGAGCAGTTGTTTATGCCGAATCAACCAATAGGAAAGCAGAATTCAAAATAAAAATGATTGCCAGTAAATCAAGAGTTGCGCCCATAAAAAAGGTTACTATTCCACGCTTAGAGTTGTGTGCTGCAGTTCTTCTAGTGAAACTAATGGAAAAAGTGCAAATAGCACTAAAGCTGAACGTAACATCCCTTTATTTTTGGAGTGACTCTATGATCGTTTTATGTTGGATACGGAAAGAATCTCACCAGCTTAAAACCTTCGTAGCAAATAGAATTGCAACTATTCAAGAGATGTCCGATGTGCACCAATGGAGACGTGCAAACCCAGAACAACCCAGCTGATTTGTTATCCAGAGGTATAGACCCAAATAAATTAGTAAACTGTGATTTATGGTTCAACGGCCCAAAATTTTTGACTATGCCAGAATATCCCAATAGAGACATTCCAGTGTCTGTGAGTGTAAATGACTTTCAGAAAGAACTTAAATCTAAAGTAGAACATTTAAATGAAAAAACATTTATTAGTACAAATAGTACTTTTTTATCTGACTTTCTTGATATCAGTAATAATTATCCTAAACTTGTCCGTGTTCTTAGTTTTATTTACAGGTTCATAAACAATTGTAAAAATAAAGATAAACAAAAAGGTCCTTTAAATAATAAGGAGATAGAGACCGCTGAAAGGATCTTAATAAAAATGTTACAAGAAGATGAGTTTAGAAAAGAAATAGTGTCTCTAAAAAAGTCAGGTACATTAAGTCCTAGAAGTCAGGTAAGCAATTTGCATCCTTTTATTGACAAAGAAGGCCTGTTAAGAGTAGGAGGAAGACTTGGAAATAGTGATTTAAATTATGATAAGAAATTTCCAATTCTCCTTCCATCTAAACATAAATTAACTGAGTTAATTGTTGTCTCTTATCATAAAAAATTTTTGCATGCTGGGCCTAATTCTCTATTGTATTATTTGAGGGAAAAATTTTGGGTTACAAATGGTAGAAATTTATGTAGAAAAGTTGTGCATAAATGTGTTAAATGTTTTAGGGTTAATCCAAATTCAGCACAACAAATATTAGGTAATTTGCCAAAAGACAGAATTGTTCAAAACTACCCATTTAATATTACTGGGGTAGATTTCACTGGTCCTTTCTATATTAAGTATAAATATCAGAGAAAAGGGACTTATAATAAAATATATGTTGCAATTTTTATTTGCTTTGTGACCAAGGCTATACATTTAGAGTTAGTCACAGATTTAACGTCCGCAGCCTTTATAGCTGCCCTTAAGAGATTCATATCGAGGAGAGGAAAATGCAGTAAGCTGTATACAGATAATGCTGGGAATTTTGTAGGAGCAAATGCAGAGCTCAAAAAATTGTATAAAATAGTAAATAAACGAGATGATCAAATTTCGGGGTATATGAGTTCAGAAAACATTGATTGGCAGTACTCACCTCCTAGAGCGCCAAACTTTGGAGGATTGTGGGAAGCAGGAGTCAAGGAGTCCTTTAGGGAGTCCTTTAAATATTATTTGAAAAGAACTGCGGGAAATTTAAAATTAACCTATGAGGAATTTTTGACTTTGATTATACAAATTGAAGGGATGCTAAATTCTAGGCCTTTAGTCCCCTTAACTGCTAACGTAGAGGATTTAAATGTGTTGACTCCTGCCCACTTCCTCTTAGGAAGGTCAATTACGTCTATAACTGAGCCAGATTTATCAGAAATTACAGAAAACAGGCTTAGCCAATGGCAAAAAATAACAAAGTTATTTCAAAGCATTTGGCGTAAGTGGCACTCAGATTATCTATGCCACTTACAACAAAGATCGCGATGGAAATTTGAGAAACAAAACATATGTGTTGGAGACATGGTTATTCTAAAAGAGGATAACTTACCTCCATGTGAGTGGCCACTGGCTAAAATAAGCAAAATTTTTCCCGGAGCGGACAAAAAAGTAAGGGTAGTGGAGATTAGTACTGCCTCTGGAAAATATAAAAGGGCCATTTCTAAGATTTGCCCGCTTCCAATAAATGATTAACATTGTTATTAATTATGAGTGTTGTAAATTATGTAATATTTTGATAATTTTTTTTTGCATTATTTTTTTATTTAACATATGTAATATTTACTGTATAATATTGTGTAATATTAAGTGTATCAGAATTTTATGTTGAAAAAAAAAAAAAAAAAAAAAAAAAAATTGACTGTTAAAGATTTCTTGAATGTTTAAAAACATTGCAAGGCCCGGGGGAATGTACGGGCATCTGTTACATTATGATGTAATAAGGTGCGCACGCACCTGTGTAGAGGCTGCGCCCTCTGTGTTGGAGTCAGTGTTTGAGTAGACTCGAGAGTGTAAGGAGGGATCCTAGAGCGCGATCCCACCTTGAGTTTGTGTTTTGTAATAAAAATGAGTATACAGTCCACATGAATCTAATTTGTGCCTCCACGCAACACCAGTGCCTACGAGAGACCTAACAAGGGCCGTTAAGCATAATTTTAGACTAATAACAATTAATATGAAATGATTATGCTCCTATAAACATCCATAAAAGAACAACAGAAATTTTAATTAATTGCTAAAATTGTTATAAAAATCAAAATTTAAGATACAAAAAGAACCAACTCATTCAAAAATTTATGTTTAATCACTCACAGCTGATTGCTCAAATATTTTTTCTTCCTTCTATTTTTACTTACTTATACAAAGTATAAGGAAGTATAGTAATCCCGATTTGCGAAATGGATTTTGCATTTCACATTGCTCGAAAACGAATGATCGCTGTATGTTGCCAATTTATACGTGTGACTGTCATGATGTCTAGTTGTACACCTGCAAGTGTCGTCTTAACACGAGCTCTCGTTTTAGAGATATAAGGGAATTTACACGATTTTTCGTGACGTCTGTATGTATGTGTGTGTGTGTGTGTGTGTGTGTGTGTGTGTGTGTGTGTGTGTCTGTCCGTATGTCGCATAACTCAAAAACGGTTGGACGTAGAAAGTTGCGAATTGGTACATAGGTTTGTTATAACATCTAGTTGTGCACCTCCCTTTTTGGACTTTGTATGATTTTACGTTTTGGAGATATTTAGGAAAATTAGGTTCATTATGGCCAGAATGTATCAAAAAACGGTAATAACTCAAAAACGATTTGGACAAATCTTGCAATTTATCGAAATCTAAAATTTATCGAAAATATAATTGAATAATTTGAAAGCGATGTTATAATTGGGAAGAAAAAAAAAAAAACTAATAGTCCTCCGTCCTAAACTAAATTCTGCTTTTGTCAGAATTTACACAAAATCTTTTCAAAATGACATTGACATGAGTCCGCCCAAGGCACAACTATGACATGAGTCCCCCCCCCCAAGTCACAACTTTGACATGAGTCCCCCCAAGGCCCAATTTTGACATGAGTCCCCCCAAGTCACAACTTTGACATGAGTCCCTCCCAAGGTACAACTTTGACATGAGTCCCCCAAGGCACCACTTTGACATGAGTCCCCCCCCAAGGCACAACTTTGACATGAGTCCCCCCCAAGACACAACTTTGACATGAGTCCCCCCCAAGGCCCAACTTTGACATGAGTCCCCCCCAAGGCCCAACTTTGACATGAGTCCCCCCCCAAGGCACAACTTTGACATGAGTCCCCCCCAAGGCACAACTTTCACATGTCCCCCCAAGGCCCAACTTTGACATGAGTCCCCCCCAGGCCCAACTTTGACATGAGTCCCCTCAAGGCACAACTTTGGCATGTCCCCCCCAAGGTACAACTTTGACATGAGTCCCCCCAAGGCACAACTTTGACATGAGTCCCCCCCCCAAGGCACAACTTTGACATGAGTCCCCCCAAGGCACAACTTTGACATGAGTCCCCTCAAGGCACAATTTTATTTATTTATTTTTTTTTTTTAACGTCAGCATGCATTTTTTTAAAAATATTTTTAGCCAACTGTTTCGGGTCCAGTGACAATGTTCTTTAACATTATATATATTTCTAAAAATGTATAAGGAAGTCATGTGGTGCCCACATCAGATTTTTTTTTTTTTGTGTGTGTGTGTGTGTGTGTGTGTGTGTGTAGGGTTCGATTCGGAGGAGGAGGAGGGGAGGCAATTGCTAAATTACAATCGAAACTCATAACTTAACTTCTGTAAATGAGACTCAAAACGATTAAAAAAAAAAAAGTATTTCCTACTTTTCTTTCTCCTTCTTCCCTCCCTGTTTTATCCGCTAAAGTAAACAAACACATCATTTCTCCCAGCGTCCTGTCATTAAAGTGTGTGATAATTTATGTGGACTTGGTACTTATTCTTGTAGCATTTTAGCTAGACTTTAAAAAAGAAAAAAAAAGTTAGATTTGATACTTTCTGTAGCTTAAATGAATCACCAAATATTTATCATCAAACTTCGAATACTTAATACTTAATACTTTTTTTTTTTTTTTTTTTTTTTGGGGGGGGGGGAGGGGGGCAAATAGGTATTTACAGGGAATACACATGTAACAGAAGAATACAGCTGTTAATTTGTACTTTAATATTAGAAGGTTTATTTTTTCAGTAATTTTTTTTTTTTACTTCCATTTTCATTTTTATTTTATTCTAAGATAATAAATATTCAAAATTTTCCCCAGACAGCCAGAATTTCCCCCGAACATCGTTCATGCGTTCGGACATATTCTGCACCTCTGGAGTTTTGTTTCTATTGTTTATTATTTCATTACTATTAATTGGTTTCCTGTAGACAGTGGTTTCTATTGATTCATTATTTCTAAAAACTGTTACGTCTAAGTAATTAATTTGGTTATTTTCCTCAATTTCATAAGTGAATTTAATGTTTTTATCTATTTGGTTTAAAATCATTTAGCAATTTTTCTGGTTTGTATTTATAGTAATTTTGCTGGTTTGTAATTTTGGGTTCGATACGTCGACGACGTTGTAGCGATCATCGATAATAAATACAGACCAGAAAAATTGCACTTTCAAATGAAAACGCCTTTTTTTTTTTTTTTTTTTTTTTTTAGCGTGACACGGAAACACTATGGCAAAATCCAATTTCAATTTTTAAAAATTTCTAATTAAAAGAAAACTAATAAAAAATTCGAAAATCAGGGTTTGATGTGCATCAGGAGAGGTCATTACGAACCTCCATGCAAATTGGTGTAGCTCTGGACAAACATACACAATGACACATACACACACATAAGCATCTTATTTTATTATATGTATAGATGTAAGATTATATGTAAGAGGTCTTATTTCATTTTTTTTTTTTTTTTAAGGAAATTTATTAATATTGAAGTTTTTTTTTTTTTTTTTTTCCCAAATGAATAATAATGCATTATTGTATTTTATTTTCAGAATGAAGAAACAGAAAATATAATCACTTGCAATAATCAGCCTGATCAAACATTTGTTGAAGAAGCTGTGAGGTATATTATGAACTTAAAAACTTTTTTTGTGTGTGTGTGTGTGTATATATAATATGTATGCAGAAACTGTTTGAATTTCTTGTTTTATATTAGTAAGTTAAATACTAGATTCTTTATAGCATGAATCTAAAATTCTTGTTGTAACCAATCCAGTCTTAAACTAAAGAGCATGATTGAAAATACATTATGATGTGCAAATTTTGTACATCTACACCCCTGGGTCAAGACTTGGTTTAAAAAAAAAAAATTACCTGTTTTTATTTTAAAAATGCATTGGAAGGAGGGATAAATGCAGCTGTAAAGGACATTTGAATTGCCACATATGGAAACCATAGATATAGATTAGAGTTCTTCTTAAAAATTCTTAATCTGAAGTACACTGTTAAAAATTTTCTCCTATGTTGAACCAAAACATGGTACATTTTTGCTGCCACCATGCGATGGTGAAACCTTTTACCATTATTTGGTGCTTTACTAAACCAAGGCTTGGTACTTCAATAGCTACATCCATAAGACGGAGAAATTTTTTACCATAATCTGGTGCTTTTTTTAAACAAGAAACGCCAAATCATAGTAGAAGGTTTCACCATCGCATGGTGGCAGCAAAAATGTACCATGTTTTGATTCAACCTAGCAAACTGAAGCTACTGTAGTACCCACATTTGGTTCAACCTTGAACTGAAATTTTTAACAGTGTAGTAGGGTTTTTTCTTTTTTAATTATTATTATTGAAGTGAATAGTTCCATAACTATTAAATTTAACTAACAAAGAACATATTCATCTCTTATATTAAACAAGTTAATCACATGACCTGTTGTTTGTTATAAATATTACATATTTATCGTGGAGATCTCGGTAATGGCTCTAACAATTTTGATGAAAGTTCCGGGATGAATAATCACTTGGGCTTATCCTTATCTTCAGAAAAATTTGCAGTTGCTGATAATGCTTTATTTGCTGATTGCAACATATGGCAGAAATTAGGTTTACTCAGAAAAGGATGTAATGGTTTGATGAAAATTTGGCTCATAGTTTGACCCTTGGAGTTTAATTGCACAAAATTTATACCTTGTTGAATGTTTTTAACTATGCGTTTTAATTTAAGCTTGGTTTGGTTTCAAAAGGAATTAGCCAGGAAAGTTAATGCTGACTTTTTTTTTTTTTTTTTTTTTCCTTCCAAAAAAATCCTGCATTTTTATTCAGAAAAAGAAAACCTTTTATTAGATTTTTTGAATGTATATAGTAATTATTACACATCTCACAGAGATCGAAAATAACAGTGGTCCATTGGACTTGTAAAACTTTTTTAAATGTATTCTAATTACCGGTAAAGTCTTATTCTCACTTCAACATCACATATTCTCTGTAACCAGTATTGCCAGATTGGGGACTTTTTTTATTCAATAGTCACCAATAAATTTGAGAAGTGATATTTGATATACATAATCGATGATTAATCTTTGAAGTGGTTAGTGGTTAGGCAATCATCACAGTTAATATTTAGTGGTGGACATTGAATTAAAAAAAAAAAAAATCTTCAATCTGGCAACACTGTCTGTAACTTAACATTTAATTTCACTTTGATAACTATTTTTACTTTAAGTACTTAATATAATACATTATGGTAATTTTCTTAATTTCTATCTTAGGCTCTATTGCTTCTGAGTATCCTTCAACTTAATTTTATGTGCTAAAAACAAGTACGGCTTGCTTTTGTAAATCAGCACTTGTTTGCTAGATATGCCACTATGTTGCAAATTGAAATCAACATTAAACATACATTATTCTCTATGCCTCTTTCATGTAATCTGAGAAATGAAGATCCTTCTGAACTCGCTTAAATACGGGCTAGGACCCCATAGAAAGACCCCCACTTCACCTATAGGCCTAGGTCCCTAGCGTAGTCAATCGGCCTTAAACCATACAATCAACCATCTGGCAATCGAATTTAGTGAGTGGTAACATTTTAGGGCTTCCATTTGAAACTGGAAGTTTTTCCAGTAATTGAAGAAAAGAAATATCTAATATAAAAGAGGGGTTTCAAAAGTATAATTATCCACCTTGCATTAAATGAAAAAAAAAAAAAAAATTAGAGAAGGACTGATAGAGTTAAACTGTTTTCATACGTAAAACCAACAAATTGTTAAAATCATTGAAAAAATTCCTGGCAATCAATAAAAATGTTTATTTTTTGTAGAGTTGTGTTTATAATTTATGTCACCTGTTTCAAAATTAAAATCCTTTTGTTAGACAGCTTTATGAAGAAGGCAGCACTGAAACATTTGTCATACCTTCCCAGTTTGTTTCAATATCACTTAAAAAGGAATTTAAATTATTAGTTGTTCACCCAATTTGATTGTGATAAAAATTCTACCATAATCAATTTAACTGTTTTATATATAATACTACAATACTAGTTGGATCCAGGGCTCTAAGAATTTGGAAAAAAAAAAAAAAATGGTTGCCAGCAAAAATTTCTGGTAGACAGTAAAAAAATATCCCCCACCTTTTAGGTTGATTTCTTTAGAAATCGACCTATTGCAATCACTTCGCTTTATCTATCTGTATATATATATCTATAATGAAAATTTTGTCATCACGATAACTCCCGAAATAATACTCGAAATCGAACCAAATTTGGACAGTGAACTAATCTTATAAATATCTTGGTTGAGTTCATTAACCAAGTTGCTCCGACGTTTTGTTTTCAAGTGGCAGCCACTTGAAAATTTCAAACCGACATTGTAAAAAGCATATTTAAAGCAAGATTTGCTTAAATTTTGATGTAAATACAGGCCACATAAGGGTCTCAATGAAGTTTATCCGCCATTTTTAATAAAGTGGCAGATGTTTTAAGTTAAGCGGGACCACTTGAAATCAGGCTACCACTTGAAAATTTAAAATCACTATAACTTCCGAAATAATACTCCAAATCAGATCAAATTTGGACAGTGTCTTAACTTATCTTATAAATATCTTAGATGAGTTTATTAACCAAGTTGCTCTGCCATTTTGTTTTCAAGTGGAGACCACTTGAAAATTTCAAATTCAAATTGTAAAAAGCGTATTCCGAATTTGTTTTAAATTTGATGTAAATATAGACCACATAAGGGTCTCAATAATGTTTATTAATGAAATTTATCCGTCATTTTTAATAAAGTGGTAGATATCTTAAGTTAAGCGGGACCACTTGAAATCAGGCCACCACTTGAAAATTTAAAACCATAACTTCCGAAATAATACTCCAAATGGAACCAAATTTGAACAGTGTCTTAACTTATGTTATAAATATCTTAGATGAGTTTACCAAGTTGCATCGCCATTTTGTTTTCAAGTGGAGACCACTCGAAAATTTCAAATTTAAATTGTAAAAAGCGTATTCCGAAATTGTTTGAATTGTGTTGTAAATACAGACCACGTAAGGATCTCAATAAAGTTTATTAATAAACTATATCCACCATTTTTAATAAAGTGGCAGATATCTTAAGTTAAGCGGGGCCACTTAAAATCAGGCTCCCACTTGAAAATTTAAAAATCAAGATAACTTCTGAAATAATACTCCAAATCAAACCAAATTTGGACAGTGACATTATCATATAATTATCTTGAATGTTTCCACTGGGCAACTTGTCCCGAGATCTTGTTTCTAAGTTTCAGCCACTTGAAATCACACTGCCACTTCAAAATATGCCACTTTAGTAATACAGAATCAATTCACATCAAATATGAGTAGTGGATTTATCATTCAAATATCTGACTTAAGTTCGCTGAGCATCTCACTCCTCTTTTTTTTACAAGTAGTGCCACCTGAAAATTTCTTATGACGATAATTTTTGAAATACTGATTTAATTTATACTAGAACTGGACAATGAACTTATCATACAAATATACTGGATGATTTCGATAGGCAAGTTGTTTTGTCATTTTGTTTCCAAGTTGCAGCCACTTAGACTGCCACTTGAAAATTTGCCATAATAATAACTTTTGAAACACGGCGCTGATTTAAACCACAGTTAGACAGTGAGCCTATGTTTCAAATATCTTGGATGTATTTGCTGGGCAACTTGTTCCACTGTATTGTTTCCAAGTGGCGGCCACTTGAAAATTTGTTATCACGGTAACTTTAGAAATACTTAATCAATTCAAATCAAAGTTGAAAATTTGTTTTATCATTCAAACAACAAAAATCTAGAAAAGTCACGTAACTCGTGAACCAATTACGTTATTGCGTCCATCTTTGGTATATCGATAATAAATATTTTCTCGCCAAAAGTTGCCAAAAAAAAAATCACCATCGTGGAAAAGTCGCCAAATTTGGTGCCAAATCTATTACCTGCTTTACTGGATCTTTTTAATGCGTTTTTAAGGAAAAATTGGGCTATTTTAATGCTAAAACTAACTAGAAATGCAAAAAACTAACGTTTTTATTAACTTACTAAGCCTCTTTGAAAGAATTTCTACAAAAAAAAAAAAAAAAAAATATTTTCAAATTTGCAACGATATCTTAGATGAGCAACTTTCTCTGCCATTTTGATCGAAGTGGCAGTCACTTAATTTTTCAACACGATGACTTCTGAGATTTTTAATTAATTCGAACTATATGTGTACAGTAGACTTATCTCACAAATATATTTCATATATTTGTCAACTTAACCCACCATTTTGTTTCCAAGCGCCGGCCACTTGAAAATTTTAAATTCACATAAAAATGTATTTATGAACCGATTTGCTTAAAACTCCATATTTGCGCAGCCTGCATCAATATTTCTACCAAGTGCATTAATAATTTCTAGCCGCCATTTTGAATCAAAATGACGGCTACTTGATAAGGAAAAAGAAATCAACCTATCCTTCCGAATAAGCCGGAAGGACTTGTTTTTTTTTTTTTTTTTTTTTTTTTTTTAATTGAAATTTACTTGAATATAGAAATTTAAAATTCTATGCTTGAAAACCAAATATTTACTAGGCTAGAATGATACATCAGGAAAACCTGTATAAATTTAACATCATGGAACTGGCTTTATTTTTTTCACAAACACATACACCATCGCCATTGATACATCATTACACTGGCCAGTGATTCAGCACCAGGTTGCTAAACACACGCAAATAGGAGTAGTGTAAACCAATTCCCTAAAGCTGTGCACTAATTTAACACTGAGTTGTGAAACATGCATAAAAATATATAAATCTATTGATGTTTTCATTCAACACAGTGTCTTAAAAAATATAATGAAAGGAGCAGGAATCAAAAGGACGAGTGTTAGATTACACCGAGAGTGGAATAGGAGTCAATTCTAGAACCAACTTTTTCACCAAAATATTGAAAAAAAAAATATGTGTTTTTTTTTTAAATTGAAAACATATATTGATCTGCCAATGGTGACCGTATTTCACGAACCCTAGTTGGATTACAAATTAGTGTTTAAATAAAATCGGTGAATGTTTTTACTTTCTCTTACCCATAAGGTAGAGAAAGTATTGTTTTTGGGTCAAATTTTCGAACGCGAGATTTTGTTATATTTACACGTTCTGAGGTCCCCTGAGTACGAAAATCATGTTTTTAGAAAATGGTCTGTGTGTATGTCTGTGAGTCTGTGTGTGTGTGTGTGTCTGTTATCAGCATATCTCAAAAACAAATTATGGTAGAAAGTTCAAACTTGGTATTATAAATGTGTATCATATACGGATGCTTTTCGTTCAGATCAAGTAAATGGTTCGTGTACAGGGATAATCAAGAGAATTCTAATACATTACGTGTATGGGGGAAATTACAGGTAAGTAGAGTTTAACGTCTATAGACTGCACTAAACCAAATGAAACGAATACATATATTTTGTAATAGAGATAGTCAACTGGGAAAAAAATTGTGCATGTAGAAGCCTCGCCTCCTCACCTTGGGGGGGGGGGGGGGGTCCCCTCGAGGGGAGTAAATTTTCATGATGGGTATCTTTCAAAAGAGCTCGCCAATACCTTTAAAACGAATGGTTGAACCATCGATCTGCGATAATTTAAAACAAAGTTATCGATTTTTTTTACTTAAAAAAAAAAAAAAAAAAAAAAAAAAAAAAAAAAATCTTTTTTTTTTTTTTAATATTGAGATTAAAATGGACTTTTTTCGTATATTTAGTGTTATACTACTTCTCTAATATGGAAATCGTCTGCATTATCACAAAACATAATTTTTTTAAATAATAATTTTAATAAATTATTTTTTAAAAACAGAATTATTTTTTAATAATCGAATCAAATTTTCTATAAATTTAGGTGCATTAATGAAACGTGGGGTTGAGGGGGGCGGTAGCCCCCCTCACACAGAATTAATTATCATATAAAACTCTTCCGAAGCCTAATTTGAATTGTTTAACATAGGTTTACATAACATCGTTATCTTACCTCTTAATCTCCAACCTGTATTTATAGTATTAAATTTCAGGGTAAGAGAAAGTCCTGTGAGTGACACACCAGATTACATATATATATATTAGCACTTATTTTCATGTCAGAATTTAACAGTATGTAATTTTCAAAGTTGAAGACTGTAGCAACCTGTGTTTAGAAGCTGTTCATTAATTTGATATTAATTCAGTTGATTTGTAAAATACATTGTATAATGATCTTTCTAGTGTCAGGCCCTGTACATTACAGAATGAGGATATCTATTTTGGAGATTCAGAGGAGAATTTTGAAGATGAAGATGATAGTGAAGATGAAAACCATTGGAGAAATGACTACCCAGAAGAAATAGATACTGAAAAAGGTTTTTACAAATCATTTTATATTTATATAAATATAGAACATTTCAATTTAACTTTTTATTTTTTGCTTTCAGTGAAAAATAAATAGAAAAGGGAGGAATATATCTGTACTGATAAGTATAAAGGATTTAAGTCCAAAAATGTCGATTTTGAGTTAAGTACAGTCGGTAACAAAAGTGTCCGAACACTAGCAAAAATTCCTACGTAAAAAAAGTACACTTCATAAGGTTTTGTTAAATAAATCCTTATCGAATCGTGTTCTTACACTGACTAAGAACAGGATTCGACAAGGATTTATTAAACAAAACCGTATGAAGTGTACTTTTTTTACATAGGAATTTTCGCTAGTGTTCGGACACTTTTGTTACCGACTGTACATAGTCAGACTCAGAAAAAAATTCTCTATCGATTGGTATAAAGGATTTAATTCCATGTCATTTAGTCTTTGAGAAAATCCATTGGTAAAAAAAGATTCAAATCAGAAATTTAGCATTAATCATTGGTATAAAATATTTAATTCAATTTTTCCCTTTATTAAATGAAGATTGACAATCACTGAATGGTATAAAGCGTATAAACCAACATAATCCCTTTTTCCTAATCGATTCTGCTCATTAGTTTTTAGTTAGTTTAATTTTATTTTTCGTCTCCTGAAAAATCAAGAATATGGACTTAAATCCTTTATACTTATCAGTACAGATATGTGGGAATACATTAAAATTGTCAGCTTCCAAAAGGAAAAGAAAATAAACAGTGATTTAATTACACATCAAAGTATATGTTTAATGACCTAAACGTAAAAAAATAAGTAATCACTTCCATTCCATTAAATTACATGAATTTTCACAGTAAGTACACTGATGTAGGATGGATAGGAATTAAATAGTGCAGAATCCAGTCTTTTCAATCTTTAATCATTTTGATATTTTAGTTCGCGAGAAAGCATTTATAAGAGCTGATTTATTTTAATCCCTAGAGAAAAGGTGCAAGAGATTTCATGTAATCACATTATTTTTATTTCATTGTCTCCTGGTAGGAGTCTATATATTGAAGTTCTATATTTTACATATTATAAAGAGAACTTGATTAAAGAAAGGGAAATATTTAGTTGTTAGTGAGTGTTCCAGCAAGACTCTTCTTTCATTGGAGCTTGTATTCAGAGATATTTGATATGGTAAGGACCTTTTTAGGACTTCTTAAATCAGGTGCTTAGTCTCCCTTGCCTTCTTTACAGGACATTAGTGTCCGGAGTGCTGAAACCAAGGACTTTTCTTTCAGATTATTCCCTGAATTTTGCAACATAACCTCAGTTGCTGTTTTAACGGCATAACTTTGTTGCTTTGGGAGAATGTTAGCAAGATTGAATATAAATAAATAAATGTACTGTGATCTGCAACAATTGGTGCTGGATGTGACGTTTCCTTTCCCATTTGTTTGTGTAGGTCTGTCTTTATCTTGAAGCTTATATTCATGAGCATAGTTGATAAAGTGTTTTGTAGGGTTTCTTGTGTCAGGTGTCCAGATCCAGATGCCTTTTAAGATCTCTAGTGAGTATTCTGGGTGCTGCAGCCTAATGTTAGGAGGCATCGGAAGAAATAACAATCGTGTGGGAATAAAAACGGTATGTCAAACATGTAACACACCTAAAAGCTTGGGGGGTACTCACCCAAATTCCTTTTAGAAGGAAAAGCATCATTCTGTATAAAAGTTCAGATGCCAATTATAAAAGTTTAGAGAGTTTTCAAAAACGTCTTATGGATGAAAACTTACAACAAAAAGGGGAACAGAGAAGGTAAACTGCCCAGGCTATAAAAAAAAAAAAAAAAAAAAAAACCCGTAAAATAAAAACAAGAGCCCCCCACAACAGTTGTTGTGAGAAAAAATGGCCTTTTTTCCCAAAAGCTATAAAATATTATTAAATAAAGAGTATATCGTGGATTCACACGCGTATGGCCCACCTGAGAATTTGTATAGCCACCTGAGAATTTTGGGATAGGCTCAAATAGGCTCACCTGAGATTTTTTCCTGGAGCAAAAGATCCCCTGTAATATTGGTTCTTGATGAAGGGGTACGTGATTTAAGAAAGGTAGAAGACTGACCACTAAAAATCCAAGGGGGCGGAAAGGAATTCAAGGGGACATTACCTCATGTGATTTTTTCGAAGACACTTTGAGATGTAGTTCGTACGCTGACCCGTTGATTCAACTCAAAGACACACAAGAATTTGCACTTCCTATAGAGCGACACTTACATCTATTTCAAGTAAAGGACGGCAAACTCACCTCTACGTTACTTATGTCAAGTCCAGTTCGAATACAACTATTCTTTAATGATTACAAAATACATACTCAAGTAAATACGGTGTGCCCTAAAATTACAGAAGCACCTTTTGAAGTTAGAGGGTGCTATAAGTGTGCCATTCTTGCGCGCCTGCAAATCCAAGCATTCAGCACATGTCAAGCATTACTTGCAATTATCACTTTACAAACTATAGATCTACACACAAAGGCCCTACTATTACAAACCGAGGCACAAGAGCACACAATAAAATTCTCAGGAACGCAAAAATGCTACCAAGAAAACTATGCCTAAGATCTAAAGAAATAATGCAATGCAAAGTGCTAGAATTTTGCCTGGATGAACCATCTATTGAATTAATTAGTATAATCACGAACAATACAGTACACACTAGTGCACAAACTGCAAATAATTGGATGAATTTTTTCAGCATGCCAGCAATGAACCCTACATTTCATAAAATTTATTAGCTCAATAATAATCATACTGGGGATTTGCATTACAATATTCTCGGCATTTGTAACATGTTGTTGTCGAAGAGTTTAAAAATATATATATATATATGTATGTATTAGGGATTATATTAGGGATATATTCATTTCACATTGGCATCTAATCTAATTATTTATTATAAATGTAACAATTTTCTTAGTTTCATTATATGTTTATGCTTATATATTCCATGTCGCGCATTTTTTTTTTTTTCACCTCTTATTTAGGTTATTATAAATGTAACAATTTTCTTAGTTTCATTATATGTTTATGCTTATATATTCCATGTCGCGCATTTTTTTTTCACCTCTTATTTAGGCTTCCTAAATATTCTTATAACACAAAGAGGTGCATGACTAACCGTTTTGTATATAGTAATGAATTAGTTTTTCTTTTAAAATAACTTATCAAAAAAAAAAAAAAAAAAATGTATGTTATGCATGACTTTATTTATCGTACTTTCATACAGCATGCATGGATTTTTTTTTTCCATATTATTTACGGTCATTTTAATATTATTTCGTGTTTTAATAGTATTATTTAGTATCTCTATAATACTTTTATTCATTCTCTCTGTACTTTATTAGTACGAAAACTTTTATTGTTTCGTCCTACAAAAAAAAAAAAAAAAAAAAAAAAAAAAAAAATTATGTTATGCATGATTTTTCTTTTCCGTCTTCTCTGTGTGTATAATTTTCTTTAGTTTAAGTATTGTGCATTTATGTTATGCTTCTATTTATGTTATGCTTCTTATATATCCGTATATCATTTATTGTATTTATTTACCCTTTTACTTCCAGTATCTTAGCATAATATTATTATATGATTTTCTTGCTGGGTTCAATTATACATATAATGTAAAGATCACCAACAAAAAAAAAAAAAAAAAAAAGAGAAAAGAAAAGAAGAAAGAAAATTGCAACAATTGGATTCACGATTTTTTATTTATTTATCTAAATTTACTTTTAATTTTCTCTATTTTATTTTATTTCCTTTTAGTTTGTTTATGGATCTTCTCTCATAGAAAAAGTTTTGAAATTTTCAAAAAAAAAAAAAAAAAAAAAAATATCCGGACTTTAAATATTTTTTTTCTTTTTTAAAATTTTTCTTTTTTTATGCAAGTCGAGTGTACATATGTTAGGAGGCATCGGAAGAAATAACAATCGTGTGGGAATAAAAACGGTATGTCAAACATGTAACACACCTAAAAGCTTGGGGGGTACTCACCCAAATTCCTTTTAGAAGGAAAAGCATCATTCTGTATAAAAGTTCAGATGCCAATTATAAAAGTTTAGAGAGTTTTCAAAAACGTCTTATGGATGAAAACTTACAACAAAAAGGGGAACAGAGAAGGTAAACTGCCCAGGCTATAAAAAAAAAAAAAAAACCCGTAAAATAAAAACAAGAGCCCCCCACAACAGTTGTGAGAAAAAATGGCCTTTTTTCCCAAAAGCTATAAAATATTATTAAATAAAGAGTATATCGTGGATTCACACGCGTATGGCCCACCTGAGAATTTGTATAGCCACCTGAGAATTTTGGGATAGGCTCAAATAGGCTCACCTGAGATTTTTTCCTGGAGCAAAAGATCCCCTGTAATATTGGTTCTTGATGAAGGGGTACGTGATTTAAGAAAGGTAGAAGACTGACCACTAAAAATCCAAGGGGGCGGAAAGGAATTCAAGGGGACATTACCTCATGTGATTTTTTCGAAGACACTTTGAGATGTAGTTCGTACGCTGACCCGTTGATTCAACTCAAAGACACACAAGAATTTGCACTTCCTATAGAGCGACACTTACATCTATTTCAAGTAAAGGACGGCAAACTCACCTCTACGTTACTTATGTCAAGTCCAGTTCGAATACAACTATTCTTTAATGATTACAAAATACATACTCAAGTAAATACGGTGTGCCCTAAAATTACAGAAGCACCTTTTGAAGTTAGAGGGTGCTATAAGTGTGCCATTCTTGCGCGCCTGCAAATCCAAGCATTCAGCACATGTCAAGCATTACTTGCAATTATCACTTTACAAACTATAGATCTACACACAAAGGCCCTACTATTACAAACCGAGGCACAAGAGCACACAATAAAATTCTCAGGAACGCAAAAATGCTACCAAGAAAACTATGCCTAAGATCTAAAGAAATAATGCAATGCAAAGTGCTAGAATTTTGCCTGGATGAACCATCTATTGAATTAATTAGTATAATCACAAACAATACAGTACACACTAGTGCACAAACTGCAAATAATTGGATGAATTTTTTCAGCATGCCAGCAATGAACCCTACATTTCATAAAATTTATTAGCTCAATAATAATCATACTGGGGATTTGCATTACAATATTCTCGGCATTTGTAACATGTTGTTGTCGAAGAGTTTAAATATATATATATATATATATATGTATGTATTAGGGATTATATTAGGGATATATTCATTTCACATTGGCATCTAATCTAATTATTTATTATAAATGTAACAATTTTCTTAGTTTCATTATATGTTTATGCTTATATATTCCATGTCGCGTTTTTTTTTTTTTTTTTTTTTTTTTTTTTCACCTCTTATTTAGGTTATTATAAATGTAACAATTTTCTTAGTTTCATTATATGTTTATGCTTATATATTCCATTTCGAGCATTTTTTTTTCACCTCTTATTTAGGTTATTATAAATGTAACAATTTTCTTAGTTTCATTATATGTTTATGCTTATACATTCCATGTCGCGCATTTTTTTTTTCACCTCTTATTTAGGTTATTATAAATGTAACAATTTTCTTAGTTTCATTATATGTTTATGCTTATACATTCCATGTCGCGCATTTTTTTTTTCACCTCTTATTTAGGTTATTATAAATGTAACAATTTTCTTAGTTTCATTATATGTTTATGCTTATATATTCCATGTCGCGCATTTTTTTTTCACCTCTTATTTAGGCTTCCTAAATATTCTTATAACACAAAGAGGTGCATGACTAACCGTTTTGTATATAGTAATGAATTAGTTTTTCTTTTAAAATAACTTATCAAAAAAAAAAAAAAATGTATGTTATGCATGACTTTATTTATCGTACTTTCATACAGCATGCATGGATTTTTTTTTCCATATTATTTACGGTCATTTTAATATTATTTCGGGTTTTAATAGTATTATTTAGTATCTCTATAATACTTTTATTCATTCTCTCTGTACTTTATTAGTACGAAAACTTTTATTGTTTCGTCCTACAAAAAAAAAAAAAAAAAAAAAAAATATGTTATGCATGATTTTTCTTTTCCGTCTTCTCTGTGTGTATAATTTTCTTTAGTTTAAGTATTGTGCATTTATGTTATGCTTCTATTTATGTTATGCTTCTTATATATCCGTATATCATTTATTGTATTTATTTACCCTTTTACTTCCAGTATCTTAGCATAATATTATTATATGATTTTCTTGCTGGTTCAATTATACATATAATGTAAAGATCACCAACAAAAAAAAAAAAAAAAAAGAGAGAAAAGAAAAGAAGAAAGAAAATTGCAACAATTGGATTCACGATTTTTTATTTATTTATCTAAATTTACTTTTAATTTTCTGTATTTTATTTTATTTCCTTTTAGTTTGTTTATGGATCTTCTCTCATAGAAAAAGTTTTGAAATTTTCAAAAAAAAAAAAAAAAAAAAAAAAATATCCGGACTTTAAATATTTTTTTTCTTTTTTAAAATTTTTCTTTTTTTATGCAAGTCGAGTGTACATATGTTAGGAGGCATCGGAAGAAATAACAATCGTGTGGGAATAAAAACGGTATGTCAAACATGTAACACACCTAAAAGCTTGGGGGGTATGTGAAGGTGTTCACATATATTTGGTTAAATTTTAATTGAATTTTTAAATAAAATAAAATCTAATGATAAATTTATGCATTATTGCAATAAAAAAATAATTAAATTTTAAGTGAGATATTATATTTACGTAATTTGTTCTTAAGCATTTGGAAAAAGAATTATTTTTAAATGTCGTTAAAAATTACACAATTTTAATTATACATACGACCTACACTATTTATCAACATAAAACAATAACACACATCATTCAGAAATCTAAATTGTATATGTTTTATATCTAAATCATAAATAAAATGTTTATCTTTTTAAATAGAAAAGTACTTTATTTTATGGGATAAAAAGAAAATAAAGGAAATAATATCTAACGGAAATTCTGACATTAAACGTAATTATAAAAAAAGTGTTCTCAAATAGTCATAAAAACAAGAAAACTCATTGTCAGAATTTATATTATTGCAACACCGGATATAATTTATTTTAAATTACCCAATATTAATGATTTCAGTTCATAACGGTCATTTTCTCTAGTCAAACGGTCGCTTGGCGTAAAATTGGCGATTAAAAGGTTAATACAATTATAAACCGTCATTACAAATTCAAAAATTAACATTAGTTTAATATCTAAAACAAAGAACTGAAGTTGGCTTTCATTTTGGCGAAAATAATGATAATGCAGTCATATGACTTCCCTTCCGGATGGTTCTCCCCGTGCGATCGAAAAGAGCAGACCCAGAGTTTTTGCTTTTTCACGGTATAGTAAAGGCGTAGTATTTTTTCGCTGCCCTCTCTCTCTCCCTTGTTCCTCGGAATTTTCTGGAGTTTGATTCCTGAACAATATTTATATATACGAACCTGTACTGCTTAATGATGTGAATCCTTTTAACAAATATAATAAACTTGTGTTAAATTTTCAAGACTTGTAATTTTTTTGGTTTAGCGGCACAACACTCCAAGGATCAACAATATGAATTGATTCAAACAAATCATTTGTCTGTGATGGATTTCAACATTATAGGGTACTCACCCAAATTCCTTTTAGAAGGAAAAGCATCATTCTGTATAAAAGTTCAGATGCCAATTATAAAAGTTTAGAGAGTTTTCAAAAACGTCTTATGGATGAAAACTTACAACAAAAAGGGGAACAGAGAAGGTAAACTGACCAGGCTATAAAAAAAAAAAAACCCATAAAATAAAAACAAGACCTCCACAGCAGTTGTTGTGAGAAAAAATGGCCTTTTCCCCCAAAAGCTATAAAATATTATTAAATAAAGAGTATATCGTGGATTCACACGCGTATGGCCCACCTGAGAATTTGTATAGCCACCTGAGAATTTTGGGATAGGCTCACCTGAGATTTTTTCCTGGAGCAAAAAATCCCCTGTAATATTGGTTCTTGATGAAGGGGTACGTGATTTAAGAAAGGTAGAAGACTGACCACAAAAAATTCAAGGGGGCGAAAAAAGAAACCAGAAACCAATAAAAAACGGAATATTGACCATTGAGGATCAAGGAAAAAATAATATAAAAAGGGTATAGTTTCAGATTGGTTAGGATTGGAAAATGAATAAAAGAAAAAAGAGTAAGAAGGCGGGAAAAAGATAAGATAAAAAAAAAAAAAAAGGGAATGGAGGATTTTTTTATGGGAAGAAAAAGGAGAGAGGATGTTTAGAGAGGATAGAGAGAATTGAGACGACAAGGTCCCTCATTCTCATGAAGGATTAATCCGAAAATTTTTTTTGTGTGTGTGAAAGAAAAAAGAAGGAGACGCCATGGATCCGCTCTGGTGTATCATCCAAGCAGCACTGCTAAAACGGGGTGAGTCCAATTCTCTTTCTTAATGAAAGGGTGATCTAGCTCTATGATCATGTATGAACTTATTTAAGACAATAACTTTGTATCCTCTCGTCAAACTTTCAGACAATATTATTCTAGTTACCGAGAATATTCCGAACATGTAATGATTTGTCTATATGATATAATAAATGTGATCAGTAATTTTAAAACGCATTGTTTCTTGCTCTATAGTTTTTTTTTTTTCCAACACCACTGTACAGATCTTTGGCCCTTTTTACCTAGCTAATGAATTTACGTAAATTAGTACATGAGCTAAAATTAACTATGCTTAATATAAATATAGCTAGTAGTGTAAAAAGCTTAGATGGCACTGAGCCACTTAGCACTAAGGACTCAATAATATGTTGCTCTGAACTCTACTGTGCAACATCTGAGAAATAGTGTTGTTAATGATTTGACTTTCCTGGTTTTGGGAATTGTGTTACCAGGACTGAATGCGCTCTCTTCAGCCTGGGACAGTTGGAGTTACTTCTGTTCCTATAAAAAATATGTTTATATTTAATTATTGCTTAATTTCTAATTATTCATTGTCATCTAACAACATGAAGTTTAAAAAATATCTGTCTAAAAATTTTTCATCCACAAAACTACATCATTGTGTTTTATAGAAGGGGAAAAAAAAAAAAAAAACTGCCACACAAAGTTTGAAAAATATTTTTAATTTTTTCTTTTAGCCATCAGAAAATAGTTCTGTTTATCTTATACTATTAAGTGAGCAATATTTGTATATATATTTCACTGTTCTCGAAAACGGTAGCTCGGGCAGTCACGAGATTTAACACTAAGGTTACCCCCGAAGGATCACTGTGCATATCGAAGTCAGAATTTCGAATTTCTGCTTAGTTTTCTTTTAATTAATAAAAATATGAAAATAATAAGCTAATAAACAATAGCAAAAAATTAGCCATTTAAATTTAATCCGTAATTTAATTGTTGCCAAAAAAAAAAAAAAAAAAAAAAACCGAGTTTTTTTTTCCAATAGGAAAATAAATACATTTATCTAAACATGAACAATCCGCGATTGTAATGAAATGCTCGCCGTCTGGTGGGCTAAGGTGAAATTATCACACCACTGCATATCATCATATTATGCAATCGATTTTCCATGATGTAATGGCGGAGAAAGAATAATTATTAATCCACGTGGCTATTATATTTACTAACAACTGCAGTTCAGAGAGCGCCATCTATCGATCATTACAAACGCGGATACTACACACTACTGATCGCAGAGCTTCCAAATTTGGCATATAGGTACCTGGGACCCTGCAGGTGTGCACCTCATCGAGATTTTTTCGAATTTCGAATTTGAATTTTTTAAACTAATGTTTTTTCGATTTTAAACATTGACTTTTATGTTAAATTTTTCAAGAATTTATTCTTCGATTGTAATCGTCTGCGTATATTAGCAACGGCTATATTATGCAATTTATTTTTTATTTAATACATTTATTTGAGGGCGAATTTTTTTTCTCTTTTTAATTTATTATATTTACTAGCAGGCTACGCCCGCTTCGCTGGTCACTGTTTTTAAATGAATCATTATAATTAATGAATTCTCAAAATTGCATTAATTTTTATCATGTGAAACAAAAAAAGAAAAAAAAAAACTCTGATCGGGAAAAATGTCGCACCGGGTCCCCACTACTTTCGGCACCGTAGACCCGTGTGCGATGCACACGCACGAATGCATATATATGAGCGCTGCGCGCGTATTCCTTCATCACCGTTACGAATTCTCAAAATTCCATGTTATTACTCATAAACTTCTATTCTTAAGAAAAGGAATTAAAAAAAATAAATAAATAAAAAAAATAAAAAATCATTTCTGATCCGGTAAAAACTCACACCGGGTCCCATCTGCCTTCGTCAGCGTAGACCCGTGTGCACGCAGTGCTCACGAATTCATAAATACGCTCGTTGCGCGCGCGTATTCCTTCACCACCCTTCTTGTCCCTCCTTAATTTTTCACTTTCGAAAATATCCTCATTCGACTCGTAGGCACCCAGAACCTATATATACCAGTTTTGAACGGTCTAACTCAATTTCTAATTTTTTGGCCCCCTTGAGGACATCTTAAAACATATAAATCAGGTGAAATCTCGAATAATTGCCATTAGCGCCCTCTAGTGGATAAATTTAATGTAGGTTATTCGATAATATAAAAGTACTTTAAAATAACTTTCGAATGATGTATTAAAAATAATTTAATCATATTTAGAATTCAAAATATTAAAATTTTAAAATATTGTAGCGCCATCTGGCTGTAGAAATTTCTGTAATCTACTCTTCAATTCCAAATCAACAAAGCTTTAAAATGATGCATTACTTATGAAATTATTTTAATTAGTAGCTGAGATACAAAAGAAAACCTAATCAGGAGACCTTAAAACGTGTAAATCTGGCGAAATCTCGAATTCCACTTTCGATAATATAAAAGCTCTTTAAAATATCTTTCGAATGATGTATTAAAAATAATTTAATCATATTCAGAATTCGAAAAAGTGAAATTTTAAAATATTACTGCGCCATCTGGCGGTAGAAAATTCTGTAATCTACTGTTCAGTTCCAAATCAACAAAGCTTTCAAATAATGTATTACTTATAAAATTATTTTAATTAGTAGTTGAGATACAAAAAAAAAAAAAAAAAAAAAAAAAAATCAGGACGCCTTAAAACGTGTAAATCACGTGAAATCTCGAATTCCATTACTTACGGTAGTCGGTTAATGGAAAATGACAAAAACTTGTGGCGTCTACTCTTGAAATTCAATTCAAATAAGTTTCAAAATGACATATTGCGTTTGAAATTATGCTAATTAGAAGCTGAGATACAAAAATGATATAAACACTATTATAAAACGACTTATGTCTGACTTTTTCGTGGTTTCGTCCAAAACTTGCGTAATTCCGGGCTAAATACTGTTAAAAATCAATAGTATGAAATGTGAAAGGGTATCAGAATTCGAAACTCTGCAAAATATAAAAGAATAAAGGCGTTCTGGGTTTTCCGTTGTTTTCTCAGAAACAACCGTTCCTTTTCTACGTTTTTGCCCCCCCCCTCCTTTCCGTCCCTTCTAATAATTTTACAGTTGAAAATATTCGCAATCGATGTATCTTTCCTTAGAACCTAATAATACCGATTTCAAATGCTGTAACTCTTTTTTTTTTTTCCTTTACCCCCCCCCTCCCCCTCAAGCCCTTCCTAATAATACTGCACTTTCAAAAATATTCAGAATCGAATTATCGGGCGTTAAAACCAAATATTACGAAATTTCATCGGCATATCTCAATTTAAAATATATACTGCAAAATATAAAACAAAATTTAATCTAAATTTTTTGTTTATCCAGATATTTTCATGAAAATTGAACAGTAGCTTTTATAATATGCTGTCCGAATATTAATTCAAATGTAACGTGAATGAAAATTTTAAAAAGTTTGAAAATTGCAATTTTTATCCCCACTGTAAAACACGTGACATCTTGATAGGTTACTATCATTTCCTTTTTCATGGCAGACATCTGGCATTTGAAATGATGTTGCCACAAAAAATTCATACTTTAGTTCATTTTAAAAAATCTAATTGTTGCACCGATAAGCCGCTTGCACATTTAAATTCAGAAAAAATTCCCCTTTCATTTGGTACCGAGATCGTAACGATCGGACAAATATTTCTAATTTATTTTCCACTTTTTCTAATTTTAACTCTGTTAAAATAACATTTTTTATGCAATGGCGGTAAATTCTCAGTCATTGAGATCGCTTTTAGATTAGACATGAGTGGACATTTTAATTAATATCTCCACAACTAATTAAAATTTTTAAATTCTGTTTCGAGGAGGAACTCGGAAAGGCTCCAGTGCATCAGTATGTCAATTCTTGTACTTCTGCGTTCAGTAGGGGCTGAACGTATAAAAGAACAGACAGACAGACAGACAAACCTTTCCTTTTATTATTATACTAGCAGGCTACGCCCGCTTCGCTGGTCACTATTTTTAAATGAATCACAATAATTAATGAATTCTCAAAATTGCATTAATTTTTATCATGTGATAAAAAAAGAAAAAACAAATTCTGATCGGGAAAAATGTCGCACCGGGTCCCCACTGTCTTCGGCAGCGTAGACCCGTGCGCTGCGCGCGCGTATTCCATCACCATCCTTATGATTTCTCAAAATTCCATGTTATTACTCATAAACTTTCATTCTTAAGAAAGGAATTAAAGAAAAATATCATTTAGCATCCTATAAAAACTCGCACCGGGACCCCGCTGCCTTTTGCAGCGCACACCGATGCGCGCACATGTGAGGATATACGTGCCCTGTGCACTGCCCACTGCCCCCACTGCCTTCGGCAGCGCAGTCTCGTGCGCGTTGCGCGCACCTATTCCTTCCCCACCCTTCCAGCTCCTCCTCATTAACCTACATATACCAGTTTTGAACGGTATAACTCAATTAGCTGAGATGCAAAAGAAAACCTAATCAGGACACCTTAAAATTATAAATCAGGTGAAATCTCGCATTCCACTTTCTTTCGATAATATAAAAAAACTTTAAAATATCTTTCGAATGATGTATTAGAAATAAATTAATCATAAATAGAATTTGAAATAGTGAAATTTAAAAATATTACAGCGCCATCTGGCGATAGAAATTTCTGTAATCTATTGTTCCATTCCAGATCAACAAAACTTTCAAATGATGTATTACTTATGAAATTATTTTAATTAATAGCTGAGATACAAAATAAAACCTTATCAAGAGACCTCAAAACGTGTAAATCGGATGAAATCTCAAATTTCACTTTCGATAATATAAAAGTACTTTAAAATATCTTTCGAATGATGTATTAAAAATAATTTAATCATAATTAGAATTTGAATTATTGAAACTTTAAAATATTACAGCGCCATCTGGAGGTAAAAATTTCTGTAATCTACTGTTCGATTCCAAACCAACAAAGCTTCCAAATGATGTATTACTATGAAATTATTTTAATTTGTCGCTGAGATACAAAAGAAAACCGATTCAGGAGACCTCAAAACGTGTAAATCATGTGAAATCTCGAATCCCACTTTCGATAATACAAAAGTACTTTAAAATATCTTTCGAATGATGTATTAAAAATAATTTAATTAGAATTTGAAATATTGAAATTTTAAAAGATCTGGCGGTAGAAATTTCTGTAATCTACTGTTCAATTCACAAATCAACAAAGCTTTCAAATAATGTGTTACTTATGAAATTATTTTAATTAATAGCTGAGATACAAAAGAAAACCTAATCAGGACATTCTAAAACATGTAAATCACGTGAAATCTCTAATTCCATTACCTACGGTAGTCGGTTATTGGAAGTAAAAAGAAAAATAAATATTTTTTAGGTCCCCAAAAACCTATATATACCACGGTAGTCGGGTAATATAAGTAAAAAGAAAAAGTATAGTTCCTTCAAATGTATTTTGTTGCTATGGAAACTCCTATCATCTATTGAAAGATTACGTGTTAGAATAAAATTTAATTTGCAATTAAAATATAACTGCTTTGTTTATTAATGAAAATTGATGAAATTTTAACTGCAGGTTGGTTTTGTGCTGAATAGGTTGTATATTAAGTGTTGTGTTCGAAAAAGGAAATTTGAAGCACTTTGAAATTTGCAATTTTTAACCCCAGTTCAAGATCATGTGACATTAATTACTTCCAGATGGAAGTAAAAAGAAAAAGAAAAAGTATTTTTTTAGTTCCTTCAAATGTATTTTGTTTCTATGGAAACTCCTATCGTCTATTGAAAGATTACGTGTTAGAATAAAATTTAATTTGCAATTAAAATGTAACTGCTTTGTTTATTAATGAAAATTGATGAAATTTTAGCTACAGGTTGGTTTTGTGCTGAATAGGTTGTATATTAAGTGTGTGCGAAAAAGGAAATTTGAAGCCGTTTGAAATTTGCAATTTTTAACCCCAGTTCAAGATCATGTGACATTAATTACTTCCAGATGTTTTGTTTCCATTCCAGACAACGGTTAAAATCGTCTGTTGATAGAATGCTTCTTTTTAAGCAATAAGCCGTGGATTTTTGGTCATTGTTCAATGGACATGGGTCGACGTTTTAATTAATATCTTCGAAACTAATTAAGATTTTTAAATTCTGTTTCGAAGGGGACCTCGGAAAGGCTCCAGAGCATCCGTATGTCAATTCTTGTACTTCTGCGATCAATAGAGGCTGGACGTATAAAAGAACAGACAGACAGACAAACATTTCCATTTATTATTATAGATAGATTGAAAATAAAATGGTAATGCAGTGGAAAAAATTAAATATATTAAATTTAAAATTTAAAAATGTACAGTGAAACTTGAATAATTCGAACTTGTTTAATTCGAAATTCTGGATAATTCGAATTTTTTACTCGGTCCCTTGAATTTTGTACTAAAATAATGTTAAAAAATCATGGATAATTCGAATTCTATTTTGGATAATTCGAATTTTTCATATGATTACCTTTAAAATATTACAGTAAAATTTGTTCCCGAGATCTTTCTCAGCTAAAGTGCCTTTTTTTTTTTTTTTTTTTTTTTTTTTTAAGTCTTTCAAAAGAAGGATAAGAAAATACAAGAGAAGCCCCTACCTAGTGCATCGGAAGATATGGTCCATATACATGAACTCTGAGATTTGTTTTTAATTGAAAGTCATGTCTAATGTAGAAGATTCTATTTTTGTATCCATTGATAGGTTGAAGTCATATACTATGACACAAAGATTGTACTTAAAGAAGCAATAACAAATATCTGACTATTTTTAAAAAAGTGTTGAATAATTAAGCTCGCAGAATCCTTAGATATAAAGTATATGTGTTAAATATTTTATCGTAGAGTTTTAATTTTTTTAATTTATCTCTTCTTTTTGACAAATAGTATATGTAATTCGAATTTTTGGATATTTCGAATTTTTCTCTGGTCCCTTCAACTTCGAATTATCCAAGCTCTACTGTATTTATAACAGTTATGTTTATGTATAATTTTTGTAGTATAACAACAATTATTTTTCATTTGTTAATTTAATTTCTTTGAAAGTTTTTTTTTTTTTTTTTTTTTTTTTTTTTCTAATTTATAGTATTAGTCAGGAAATAATGGTAGTATATAGTAGAAAGGATTAAGGGCCCGCTTCACTCACCGCTGCCGGAAGCCGAAGCTAATGTTATTTCTATGGGAAATTTTTCTTTACAAATAACTTATTAACTAATGCATATTTTTAAATTCTGTTTTTACATTCTGAAAATTCCCAGCTGTTAAATTGACGGACCTTTTTAAAAAATAAATTTTTTTTATTTTTTTATATTTTATTTTGAAGCTGCAAAATACGAATTTTCAATAAGATAACTTTTTTCATTTTGCAATTTCAAAATAAAATATTAAAAATTAAAGAAATACATTTTTGTAAAAGGTGCGTCAATTTAACAGTTGGGAATTTTCTGAATATGAAAACAGAATTTAAAAATATGTATTAGTTAATAAGTTGTTTGTAAAGAAAATTTCCCATAGAATAACATTGGCTCGAGCTTCCGGCGACGGTAATTGAAGAGGGCCGTTAAACTGATTGGAATTTATTTATTTTTTATGTATTTAATTCCTTCTAAAAGAAAATCTACTTTGTAGATTAGCACATCTCGGACGTGAAATTCTTGGTGAGTAGTGAGAGACACAAATGATAATAAAGTCATAATTAGTCCCAAGTATTTATTAAAATTTCTATAATGGGACACATCACAAATGAATTACATAATGAATTTTATGATATTTACAATGCCATATGTACAAAGAATAAATTCTGGCTTATATTTCGTTCATAACTACTATACTCGCTGACACCAGCACACATCCTAGTGCTACCTTCAACACCCCGACCCACGACTCCCTCTCTCGAGAACTGCTTCTCGTTCCGAGAGTTGGGTTGGCATACTTATTTGTGGCGGCGCAGGTTTGCCAGATTTGGCGCACCTTACACGCCCCACCTAAACATAAAATTAGCCCACAGTGGCTGATTTTATCACTTTTAAAAACAAAAAAAAAAAACACATATATATATAAATGCTATTACAAAACATATACTTTCAAAATACTATATAAATGCTATTACAAAACATATACTTTCAAAATATTAATACACTATATAATTTCAAATTTAATATATATAGAATATAAAATAAAAATAAAAATAATGCAAGTACACTATTATTCCAGCCTGGACAGAGCGTCTGCACCTCTGTGCTGGACACCTGGCCTATGAGTGATGGAATGATTCCATCTTTGAAGAGCTAGAGCCCAACGGGTTAACTTGGGACTCTTAGGAGTAGAATGAGTTAAATACTTAAGTGGATTATGATCAGAAATGATCTCTACCTTAGCCCCATAAATCCACTTATCGAATTTGTTCAGTCCGAATAAAACTGCCCATGCTTCTTTTTCGATGCTTGCCCAATTTTTCTGCGTCGTATTGAACTTCTGGCTTGCGAACGCTATTGGGCGATAAGATCCATCAGCATCTGGTTGGGTTAAACAACATCCTACACCATAGTCAGATGCATCGCAATGTACTTGAAATGGCAAATTGGCATCAGGGGTAGCCAAGCTAGTTACCTCACACAATAACTCTTTTAATTTGTCAAAAGATTTTTGTTCGGCCTCACCCCAACTGACTATGTTTGATTTATTTTGATGAATATGTTTGGTCGCACCATCTGGTAATTTCACAATAAAAGAATGAGGATTACGTTTTTCAACAATAGTTGCGGGACCCTGCCATCTGGCAAACAACTTATTTGTTGAATCGGGTATTAAAACTATCACCTGATCCCCAACTTTGAAGACTTTGTTAGACGATCTTAAATTGTGGTAGTAAGCTGTTTTTTCCTGTTGTACTGCCGAAACAAGTTTGGCTTGCTCCGCAGCCTTCTCAAGTTTTAATTTTAAATCTTCTAAATATTTAGCAACAGGAGTAGTATCTAACTGTATATTATTATGTTTCCCGGTCCAAGTAGATTTTAAGATTGACAAAGGACCTTGTGGTTGCCTACCATACAGTAACTGGAATGGAGACACACCTGTAGTTGAATGGGGTATTTCTCTGTATGCCCACAACACATAAGGAATTTGTAAATGCCACCCTCTACCTTCTTCCCTTATTACATTATGTAACATGTTTTTTAGTGTTCTATTGAATCTCTCCACCAATCCGTTCGATTGTGGATATCCCGGGGTAGAGAATTTTGGACTGCTCCCTATACGTTTCTCGAACTCTTTAGTCAGTTCAGCTATGAAGTTTGTCCCGTTATCAGACGCGATAACATTCGGTATTCCGGTCCTTGAAAAAATGCTTAGCAACGCCTCACAAGTTGTTTTTGCATTTAGACTAGTCAATGGTATGGCCTCGCCCCACCTAGTATGTTGGTCGACCATACACAATATATATTTGTGTCCCTTAGAACTTGGGGGATCAATCGGACCTATCAAATCTATATTCACTACCTGAAATGGTAATTCCGGTCTCGTCACCGGCGTGATTGGCTTTCGGTCATTTGTTCTAACTGCTTGAGTGAGTTGACACTCTTTACATGATCTACAATATTTTTTTACGTCAGCCCTCATACCTTCCCAGAAGAATGAGTATTTGATCCTCTCTAGAGTTTTTCTAGGACCCATATGGCTGCTAAACACTGAGTTATGAGCCAGTTTCAGTACCTCCTTCCGCCTACAATCTGGAAGTACAAGTTGCCCAACGCTCTCACCGAGTATTTTGTCCCTATGAAATAAGTAACCATCTACTTCATAGTAATTACCCTTACCTTCCTTAGCATGCTTCCAAGCAACTGCTAAATCGGTACACTGCTCTTGCTCAGAGCGAAAAGTATCAGCTACCATACTTTTCTTATTTGGCTCAGTGATTGCCTCACCATCCTTAGTATTTACCGTTCCCACTTCATTTCCACATGAAGAAATTTCCCTTTGAGATTCCTCAAAAATAAAATTGTCCCGTGCTTTTCCTGACAGTGTCCCAGATGAAACTTCCGTTGTTCCATCTAAATTTCCTGAGTCCCCCCTCAGGTCCTGAGAGTTCTGAGCCAGTGAAATTCCTTCACTCCGGGCTCCTCCCAACATGTTCAAAACATCAGGTGGAAGTAACACGTCTTCCACCAAAACATCTGCCAAAGCACACAACACTTGCTGATGCACCACATTAACCTGGCCACCAGTAGCAAGACCTAACGGAACGTAAACTAAAGGACATTTCACCGCCGGACCAAAAATACCCTTCAAAAAAATTGTAGAAGCACCTTCTACTGAAATTCCCGGAACTAGTTCTTTTTTGACAACCGTAATTTCTGTTCCCGAATCCACCAATGCGTCAACTAATTTACCATCTACACTGATAGATGTCTTTTTTAGTTTGCTTAATTTATCCTCAATAGCTCGCCTAGGGATGACTTCCCCTAGTAAGTCTACCCTAGCAGATACAGTTTCTTCCTTTGAGTCTGTACCCTCTGCAGAAACTTTATTAATATTAAGCCTCCTAGTATCTGACCCTTTATTTTTTGGACAATCCCGTCTGAAATGTTTGTCAGACCCACATGTGAAACACGTTGGTTTCTTAATTTCTACAAGCTTTGATTTTTCGAAATTTTTCTTGGGGAAAAAATTGTTAGGATCGGACCTTTTTTCACTAAACTGCGGTTTACCCCAATTAGAATGATACCCATTTTTTTCAAAATCCATCCCTTTGGCTCTTACTGACCCATCATAGGACTTACCCTTAGATGCATAAAATACATCACAATGCTTACCTAAATCTTTTGGCTTGAACCAATCTTCTCCTTGAAGAACTCCTATGTGCGTTGCAGTTTCTGCATCTAAGGTTTGAAATATTTTATCCGATACAATGAGATGATTCAGCGACTCAAAATCACTTACCTTCCTGGCTTTGCAGTAATACAGCCACATTGAGGTTAACCTGGACGCGAATTGAGAAAAATTCTCGTCAGGATTACGTTTTGCCCTACGAAAATTTTCTAAACATAATTTTGGAGAAGGTTCATACTCTTGTAACACTAATTTTTTCAAAGATTCGTAATTATTTAATTCCTTTTCTTCAATATTAGCTAACAGATTAGTTACTTTATCCCCTAATAAGCAAAGTAAAACTTTAGGTTTAAATTCGTCGTTAACATTTTCATTTACAAACGCTTTCTCTAAACTCGAGAAAAAATAGTCCCATCCATGTGATTTACTAGGAACCTTAACTGTTAAGAGTCTAACCATCCTAACTATTTCATCTAAAGATTTTATACGCGTGGTTTGATCACTATTTTGTACCAAATTTTTATTACTCTTAGATAATTCTACTTCCAAACGAAGTTTTTCCAATTCAAATTTCTCCCTTTCTCTCTCTGTCTGTAACATAAATTCCCGCTCTAGTTTTAACTTATTTTCATTTTCCAGTTTTTGTTCCCGTTCTATTCTTTCAGCTATGATAGCATCTAAATACTCTTTCGCTTCTTCCTCTTTATATCGCTTATTAGCTAAAATTAATTCCTTTAATTCCGATTTAGACAACTTTTCCTCAATCTTTTCCCCATAATCTTGTGCCAGGCAAATTAAATCTGCCTTTTTACTTTTGATTAGAAAAGACATTTTTTTTCTATTTATCTATTTTTCTGGGCCACCCTAATGCCAAATTACCTTACAATAAAATGAAAATAAAAAGCAAACTATATCCAAAATATTCAAGAAATATCAAAAGAAACATTACTCTCTTTTTATACGATGAATTATTTTTATACGAGAACAAACAAAAAAAAAAAAAAATATATATATAAAACATTTATCAGAAATAAACCAGAGCTGTTTAATTATACTCATGCCTTTGTCATCAAATAAACAAATAAAATATATATATTTATTCATTCATTCCCTTTTGTTTAAAAAAAAACAATAATAATAATTACTTAGGAAAGAAATAATGATACATTAAATCTATCTCTAATTATTCAGTCACCATGAACCAGAGAAAGAAAAAAAAAGTACTTTTAACTGTCTTCTCAAAAACAAAATAAAATAAATAAATTTATCATTTAAGTATTTCATAACCCACAGCAATATATATCTTATTTATATACTGAGACAGGAAATAGATTTATTTTTCTAACTTTTACTAAGCAATAATAAAATAAGAAAAAAAAAAAAAAAACCTCTTTTTTCCAACATTGATGATCAAACAAAAAAAAAAAAAAAAAAGAAAGAAATATGAAATATCATTACGATCTACCGAAAACGACTCAAAGTCAATTGGCGCCATTCAGAACAAGAACAATACACGTCTGTCTGGCCACCTGCCTTACTTTTGTTTTCAGGGTAAAAAGAAACAAATCTATGTGATTATTATACATTTCACATATACTGAAATATTTTTAATAGACTAAATATATTCCTTTTTCTTTACCTTTTTATGAAAAAACAAAAAATGTTATGATAATTGCACTAATTAAAAATTATTAACCCTTTATATTTCACATCAGAAATTAAATAACCATAATAAAAAATATATATATAACAAATATTTCACATGATTCGATAATCAACTAAATTTAATACACTCTTTTTAAACTTGCTGATATTCCTTAACGATTAAAATTCTAATCGAAGAAAAAAAATATATAGTACTTACAGTACCTTAGTGCGAAGGTAAAAGAAATTATGGAAAGAACGATTATACTTGAAAACTATAGATGCGGACATTCATACATGTCACTGTCCTGAAACACTCAGTTTAAGAGTTCTCACGACAAGGATAAATTTCGTGCAGATGTACGGACGTATGAATCTATGCAAAAAGAACACTTTCTAAAAGAACGCTTTAAAATCAGTGATGATGTGTGCATATTGCACCTTGAAAACACAAAATTTTCTTCTCTCCCAAATTTCCACTACCGGGAGTATTCAAAAATTATCATCCGACGATATCGAACACGTAGGTGCACTACATACACACCAAATACTGTTGATACAGTAATATACGTTAGGCTATAATTAGCCCGTCAAACACTTGAAACTTTAAAGACTTTAAAAACAACACATATGCTTTGGTTAGCACATAAGCTTGGGTTACCTCGTCGAACACTGAAGATTTCGAAAACTTAAGAACAGCATGTACCAATTCCGTCATCTTATATCGATGACCAGATGACCACCGGCTATTGTGGCCATTCCGCTGTGACACCACAATCATTTTTTCGTCTCTCTTCACCATACCATGTTTCTGACACCAATGTAATTGAGCACATCTCGGACGTGAAATTCTTGGTGAGTAGTGAGAGACACAAATGATAATAAAGTCATAATTAGTCCCAAGTATTTATTAAAATTTCTATAATGGGACACATCACAAATGAATTACATAATGAATTTTATGATATTTGCAATGCCATATGTACAAAGAATAAATTCTGGCTTATATTTCGTTCATAACTACTATACTCGCTGACACCAGCACACATCCTAGTGCTACCTTCAACACCCCGACCCACGACTCCCTCTCTCGAGAACTGCTTCTCGTTCCGAGAGTTGGGTTGGCATACTTATTTGTGGCGGCGCAGGTTTGCCAGATTTGGCGCACCTTACATACTTTTTATTTTATTTCATTATATTGGTCGGAATCAAATTGTAATACAGTGTAAATAGCATGAGCAATAAAATACTTGGTTCAAAAACTAAAATATTTAATAGACGCTGAGATACAGTTATCTTTAAAATCGTAGTTCTTAAATAATGGAAGACCCACCTATCGTCAATAAATACCCATATTGAAATACATAGGAAAGAGATTTCTGCAGGCAGTGGGAACCTGCTCCCGATACAGTGCGGGCAGAGAAAGAGCTGCAGTAGTCAACGAGTACCCAATGCGAGGTCTAGAGCGATTCCAATGTAATTATTTTAGTTTTTATTTATAATGTGATGTGAAAAATAAATAATGATCCAATTCTTTTGGAGATTCGTTTAAATATAGTGGCCAGCGAAGCGGGCGTAGCCTGCTAGTATGAAATTAACCTGAAAAGTCTATTTAAAAAAAAAGAAAGAAAGAAATTAAGGAGACTTTGCTATCTTTGACTTGGCACTGTTGAAGTTTTCGTATAAAAGTTTATATTTTTATTTAATATTTATAAATTGAACTATGTTACATTTTGTTTGAAAAAAATTATATTCAGGCAACAATTCTAATGATTTTTAATATATATTTTTTACAGATTTGAAATCCTTTAAATTGTATTTTTTCATGAATTCGTGGTCTTCAAAATGCTTAAACTTCTACAGATATTGAAGAAAAGATTTAATATTATAGAACCTACTTAAAAGAATTGGTTTTGAAATATATTAATTAGTTTTTCTGAAAAAAATTAGCCCATGTCTATGTCAGTCAAGAAAAATTAAAGAATCGGGAAAAAGTCAGGGAATTTTACAAATTTTGTGCAATAAGCTATATTAATCATTACATTATAAATACTATTTTAAATCACTAAGGGCCTTATTCACCAACTTCTTAACACTCGGATTAAACCATGGATCAGCAAATCCGAGAATTAAAGTAGCCGGTGAACAGCGGATTTGGTTGATCCGTAGAACAGAGGTTCACTTTCTGCTTGGCGAACTTCCGTAGCGAGAAACTGCCTATCCTTGTAAACATAACATAACAATTCTTTATGACGCAGTATGGAGAGATTTGATTGGTTCATTTGTTTTTTATTGATTTGAGTGTATTTTACATTGCACTAGAGCTACATTATGGGTAATTAGGCTATATTTAATTGGTTCATTTGTTTTGAGTATATTTTACGTTGCACTAGAGCTACATTACAGGAAATTAGGCGATATTTGATTTGTTCATTTGTTTTAAGTGTATTTTACGTTGCACGAGAGCTACATTATGGGAAATTAGGCGATATTTGATTGGTTCATTTGTTTTTTATTGATTTGAGTGTATTTTACATTGCACTAGAGCTACATTATGGGTAATTAGGCTATATTTAGTTGGTTCATTTGTTTTCAGTATATTTTGTTACACTAGAGCTACATTACAGGAAATTAGGCGATATTTGATTGGTTCATTTGTTTTTTATTGATTTGAGTGTATTTTACATTGCACTAGAGCTACATTATGGGTAATTAGGCTATATTTAGTTGGTTCATTTGTTTTCAGTATATTTTGTTACACTAGAGCTACATTACAGGAAATTAGGCGATATTTGATTGATTCATTGATTGATATTGATTTGAGTGTATTTTAAATTGATCTAGAGCTACATTATGGGTAATTAGGCTATATTAATTTGGTTCATTTGTTTTGAGTATATTTTACGTTGCACAAGAGCTACATTATAGGAAATTAGGCGATATTTGATTGGTTCATTTGTTTCGAGCGCATTTTACGTTGCACTAGAGCTACATTATGGGAAATTTTGGTCTTAACATGCGCGATAGTGATTGCCGCGGAGCCGAGTTATGTGCGTTTTCAGATTCATGCACAGCGTGGTAGGGGTGTCCAGTGATTTTTTTTTTTTTTTTTTTAACATGCGCGACAGTGATTGCCGCGGAGCCGAGTTACGTGCGTTTTCAGATTCATAGCTTTATACAGCCATGTTCCTTTGTTGGTTCATATACCTTAGGGGTATGTCTCAATTCATCCTCCGTCGTTACAGTGGCCGGATCCGTGAACTTTTAAAACAGACAAGCTTTAAATTGCTACAATTAACTAATTATGCATGTATTTTTTTTTTTTTTTCATTTTTAAATAAGCACTAAAAATAAAATTTGAATATTAAATAGTTTACTTTCTATAATTTTTAAAAAAATTATAATAAGACGAATAAAGTAAACGTTGTCTGTAGAAAATGGGGATATTTGGTTGCCGTACTCATTGCCCACAACGTAGCACTAGTTCGACGTAAAACTCACTCATTCAATCACTTGTTGGTCAAGTTTATGAAAACTAGGAAATTTTCCCCTCCGCTGAAATGTAAGTGTTAATGAAAAATTCGAAACGATATGTGTCTGGAGAAATGAAAACGTATCATTTGATAACTTGAAAATATGTTTTTTATTTTATTTGTATATTCTCATAATTTTTATACCGAAGTGTTTCGATTCATTTGAATGCGGTTTTAGAATCCTCGAATGTTACGAATTAACTGAGCGCGAAGTGAAATATTTGGTATGTGATTTACGTATTATGGAGTCAACAGAAATTTCAAAATGGAAAAAAATAAATAAATAAATAAAATTCATGTTGCATATATTGTAAGGTTTCATGCTTTTTTAATTACTTTTAAAGTTATATTTTTATTCTGAATTTTCATTTATTTAATTACATTTATTGTGTTGTTGAAATTAATTTGCTCTTAAAACTTCGATGACAAAACGTGCATTTTGTTAAGTATTTGCTTATTTATTAAAATATTGTAGTTAAAAAGTTAATTAACCATCGCCATTTTATGAAATTTCTTCGATAATTTTATTTAATTACGTTAAATAGTCGTCTGCATTAATATTTCTTTCATTTCAAACGAAAACAAACGTTTTGTAAGGTTACCATAAGATAAATTCATTTCCTTGGTTCGTTGGCGCACGGATAATATCGCCAAAATGTAAACAAATACCAGTGAACCTCTGTTCTACAGATCTGCCGCGGATTTTTGTTAGAGAATACCGAATTTTGCATGATCGAGCGATTACCACTGATCCGAGGTTTAATCCGAGTGTTAAGAAGTTGGTGAATAAGGCCCTTAATTTCTAGTTAATGATGTAAAACTTACATAGGAAATAAACAGTAAGAGTCAGGGGAAAATCACGAAAAGTGGTCAGGGATTTCAGAAAGCCACCCTGTATGTTAAAGTTTGCCATATATATATATATATATATATATATATATATATATCATAAAAAACGGCAGTTTTTTGAGTGACGCAGCAAAGCTCAAACAAAGCTTAGCAGCGACACTCTATTATACAGCTAATTTAACATCAAAGGAATTTGGAAACGCCGACATTTAATATCTCAGTAAATTGGAGATATTCTGATCTAATATTTTCAGAATAAGCTTTTATCTTCTGCATGATGCTATCCTGAAAGTTTCACACTTCAACATTGTATATATTTTGAGATCTGGAGTTGCAATTTAAGACTTCAAAGGAAAAATGTGTTTTGTGTGAGTTTTTTTTCTCGAAAACGGCTCGAAGAAATTTTATGAAATTGATATATGATATTAATTTATTTTGCCTGAGACGCATGACGTTCTCCGTTTTTCCCAAAAAACTCTTGTTTCTTAGATAATTTAGCTTAAAAATCGAACTATTTTTCCTCCGCCATGCATGGATTTGAACCGCAGATTCTCAGAATTCAGAACAGGCGTCATTCGGTTTTCTGAGGCTGTGGTTGGTTGGTCCAATCTGAATGCAGTCAATAAAATATTTAGATTTTTTTTTTATTAAATGCAAAAAGGAAACTTCATTGTTTGTTTTAAATACTTATTATATATATACTAAATTAAATTTTACTTAAATATTTCTTTCTTTTTTGTTATGAAGGAAATTATTTGATTTTAAAATTTCACATTTCGCCAAAGTACTATTTAGATAATATTTCAAATAAGGAAATATTTTGTAATTATATGTATTCTATTTAATAATTATTCATAATAAATTTATAATTTTTTAAGAGGAAATATTTCACATTTTTTTTCGATTAATTTTTTCCGACGTAAAACCCAACTAATCAATCAACCGATTAATTTTTTTCATCATTCATGTATTCATTCGCCGCCTCTGATTGGTGTTTCCTTCCTGCGCTCTCTGAGTGGCTGAGACTGTTGTGGTTTTATTGTACAAGGCGTTTGCGGGAGCGGAGCTCCTCTCAATTTGCGCATGCTCCAATTTAGAGAAGAATTTCGAAGTATTATTGAGAGAGAAAAATTTTGGCGCCATCTTTTAACTTAATATAGAGTTACAAAAAAAAAAAAAAAAAAAAAAAAAAAACGAGTGTGATCGCTTTCTCATTATTGATTCTATATTTTTTCATTTGTAATTCGTAGTTCCTTTCTAAATTTTTATTAATTACCATTCTCTCGCTCTCCTTTTTTTTTTTTTTTTTTTTTTTTTTTTAATTGAATTGAGTGATGTAATTCTGGTGCGCTAATTCCCCCCCCCCCTATTAAGACAAAATGGAAAATAAAAGGATTACTCTATATTGCATTACAAGAAATTTGTATATATTAAATAAGAAAGGCTTGCTCATGTATATTAACCTTTTCCTTACGGGCGGGATTACCGCAATCCCAAGCAAAAAGAAAACGGGGTTGGTATTACCGTCGTTCCAAACATTTCTTCCCCTAAAGCATGGGGCGACCCCGTATTCTTAAACACATTTTTGCTTGGGACTACAGTAATCCCACCCGTAAGGAAAAGGTTAAAATTTAATATTTGAAGTATCATAATCAGAGGGAAACTATTTATTTAAAAAATAGAAGATAAACATATTATTGGTAAAGTGACTAAATTATTATTATTGTTATGTATTATTATTTTGTTCTTAATGAATGGCAGTCTATAATCAATTGCTGTATAAATAACAATAAAATCATTAAAATATACTTCAATTTTATTATTTTGCAATTAGGTAATTTATGATTTTTAAAAAATTAAATGTCCATTATGTATTTCTACCAGTAAAACAAAAATATTTCGCCCCCCCCCCTACACACAAGCACTTCAGATATTAATAGTTTATGTTAATGAAATTTCCTTTTACATGATTTTAATTTTAAAACCAATTATAAGCTTTTTTTTTTTTTTTTTTTTTTTAAGAATTTAAAAAGAAATAAAGAAAGTATATATTATTTCTTCGGTGCATTGCTGAAAAAAAAAAAAAAAAAAAAAAGGAATAGAAAAAGAGGGGGGGGGGGATAGCAGAATATATTAATATAAACTAAACTTTGTCTGCATCTAATTATTCTTTAAAAAGGAATTGAAATTTGATTTATCAAAATAAATAATCGTTAATAAATGAAAGTATTTTTGTAAAATTATATGAATATTATATGATCTGCCATCTTGTTTCGAGTGCCAGCTATTTGAAATATTTAAATTCTCATTAAAAAGGTATTTATGATCCAATTTACTTAAAACTCCATATGTACGTAGCCCTCATTAATATTTCCATTAAGTCCATTAATTAATTGTAGCCTCCATTTTTAAATAAAATGGCAGCTACACGATAAGAAAAAAAAATCTACTCTTTCTATGAGCTGGAAGGACTTGATCAGTTCATCAATAACCCCTAAAAAGTAATGATATCAGAACAAAAACCCTTAACGGGTTAAAAGTTTGTGACGCAGCACTTTATTTCGATATGATTTGGAAATATGGGTCTTAAAAATAATGATATCAAATTTTGAGTGACGCTTTGCTATTAATTGAAATATACATAGATTTTTCTTATTTCATAATTTGCTTTTTTCTTCTATTTATATTTACATCACAGTACATTCATAATATTTTCAACATCAACGTGAAAAAATATATAGAATTTACTCACTGATGCTTTTTCATTTGCATCTCGTGAATTCAAAATATGAGTTTTAAAAGAAATGATATAATTTCAGTGACGCCTGAGTGTTGCTTTAAAAAGATTTCTTTTTAGATTTCATAACAATCACTTTTGTTTTGTTGAATAAAGTGTATTTACATATTGAAATAATGATTTTAATTTTTAAATATACTGTCAAATAATCAAACTTTCACTCAATGTACATTATAAATTGAAGTTATCTAGTTCAATAAATTGATTTGTCTATTGCGTCACGCTATCCAAAACTGCAAATAAAATTTCTGCAAATGTTTTCTTTTTGCATCACACAATCTCTTTGTATCATAGTATTAACAGTGAAAATGTGTGCAAAGTAACATTTACATAAATTTTACTTACAGTTTTGGATAGCATGACGCAATAGACAAATCAATTTATTGAACTAGATAACTTCAATTTATAATGTACATTGAGTGAAAGTTTGATTATTTGACAGTATATTTAAAAATTAAAATCATTATTTCAATATGTAAATACACTTTATTCAACAAAACAAAAGTGATTGTTATGAAATCTAAAAAGAAATCTTTTTAAAGTAACACTCAGGCGTCACTGAAATTATATCATTTCTTTTAAAACTCATATTTTGAATTCACGAGATGCAAATGAAAAAGCATCAGTGAGTAAATTCTATATATTTTTTCACGTTGAAGTTGAAAATATTATGAATGTACTGTGATGTAAATATAAATAGAAAAAAAAAGCAAATTATGAAATAAGAAAAATCTATGTATAGTTCAATTAATAGCAAAGCGTCACTCAAAATTTGATATCATTATTTTTAAGACCCATATTTCCAAATCATATCGAAATAAAGTGCTGCGTCACAAACTTTTAACCCGTTAAGGGTTTTTGTTCTGATATATATATATATATATATATATATATATATATATATATTTTTTTTTTTTTTTTTTTTTTTTTTTTTTCTCATTGCATTTTTTAATCTTTTGTTTTGAGTTTCATACAGATTTAATGCACAGGCAACATTATTTAAATAACAAGTATCTAGGAATAATATTAAGGTAAGTTTCACGTCAAATTAAATAAAGAAAAATCAATAAGTAAAGTTGTTAAAATAATTAACAATCAATCTACACAGGTAATTTTAATTTGATGAAATTTTATTCTTATTGGTCTATGTGATTTCAGTGGTCTTAAATCTGTTGCTCGGCTTTTACCAAGTGTTAATAAATTATTACTGTATATATATATAACTTTTGTTATATTTAAAAAAATTTTCTTTTAAAGATATTACAAAATCCATCCCTAATTCTTTTAAGTAGGTTCTATTAAACATTAAAAAAATATTTTAAAAAAAATGGGTGACTAGAAGTCAGGGAAAATCTAAGAATCAGGGAAAAGTTGGGGAATTTAGAAAATATGGAAAAGTTAGAGAATAATCAAGAAATTTCCTTTAAAGTCAGGGAATTTTGAGAAAAATAAGCTCTATTGATTATTAAATTATTAATACTATTTTAAATCACTAAATTTTTTGTTAATGTCGGGAAATTTTCATGGGGAAATAAACAATCAGAGTCAGGAAAGAATAGGGGAAAAATCTAAAAAAAAAAAAAAAAAAATAGTCAGGTAAAAGTCATGAATTTTAGAAAAGTTTAAATGCTAGCCACCATGGGGGTAGGGGGGGGGGGGTAGAAGTATTTTCTTATACAGTCAAACCTCATTAACATGAATTTCAAGGGGGATAAAAAATTTGTTCATGTTATCTGCAGTTTATGCTATCAGTAACTAATCTTCATATAACTAAACTAATCTTCATTTTGTCGTTGATTGTGGAAACAGTTCATGTTAAAAGTAATTCACATTAACAGTGTTCACGGTAACGAGGTTCGACTGTATATTTGTCATTTTGAAAACCATGAATTCATGAAAAAATGCAAAGTGAGAAAACACAATTTAAAGATTTTAAATCTGTAAAAAAAATGTATTAAAATCAGTAAAATTGTTGCCTGAATATATATTTTTTATCGAACAAAACCTAATGTATAAAGCCACAATTTATAAAAAAAATCCACTTTAAGACACGTATAAAAATTTAATTAAAAGCATTAAAAGGTACACATTGCGTCAAGGCCTTTCACCCTGAGCTTCAGGGCATCATCAGGATATAGCCATTTTTTATCAAACAAGTACAGTATCAATATATAAAAGATTCGAATACTATTTGGTACGAGTACTATCAACCTCGTAGTGTTTTCATTTTAATTAGACTGTTGCATCTATGTTAATAACTGTAACCGAAAATTAGTCTTTTGTTTATATATATTGTTGCTGTACTTGTTTGATAAAAAATGGCTATGTCCTGATGATGCCCTGAAGCTCAGGGTGAAAGGCCTTGACGCAATGTGTACCTTTTAATGTTTTTAATTAAATTTTTATACGTGTCTTAAAGTGGATTTTTTTTATAAATTGTGGCTTTATACAAAATACACGTGGGATAACATGTCTCTATATGAGAGATTATTTTATATAAAACCTAATGTAGTTCAATTTATAAATATTGAATGGAAATATAAGCTTTTATATAACAGTGCCAGCCACTTAAACTAATATGTGTATATAAAATAATTTTTTGATAAATTTCATTGTACATGTTTTATACACCTTTTAATGTTTTCAACATCCAACTAAAACTGTTGATTCTTTCATTAAACACTTTTTTATATTATATTGGTGTAGCACATTACTGCTTTTTTTTTTATATATATATATATTCCGTATTATTGATGATTTCATTTACAGAATATATTGGGTTTTAAATTAAGTATTTCAAACATAACATTTTAAATATTTCAGTAGGTGAATACAGTTGATCTATCATTAAGCGAATGTAAAATTTTTAGCATTTAGCAAGTAATTTTTTTTCATAGCTACTAACAACCAAAGAATTACATATGCATAATATTTATTTAAATATTGCTTATACATAAAACTAGTTATGTTATGTCTCTATAGTCTGAAAATATTGAATTAATTTTGACTAACTTTAAAATATATAAATCATAAAAAAAAAAAAAAAAAAAAAAAAAAAAAAAAAATCTTTTATTCTGCACATGTGCTTGTATAACTTTTCATATGTTTAAGGTGACTCTGTACCTAGTGAAAATTCATATTTTACAGCTTCAAAAGAACATAAGAGTTATTCATTGAAATGGACCCAATATAATTACTCCGTACTTCACAAAGTATAAATTCGAATAATCTACACAGTAATAAAAAGAGAAAATTTTAAAGTTTGGGTACACAGGTTATAAATATTCAATGTGTCCACCTTTTACTGCAGGACAGACATCTGAACTACAGACAGATCCATTAGTAGGTTAGCAAAGACATCCAGTTTCTTGAAACTTTATAAACCTATGTTAGATACTTTTTCTTGTTGATGCGTTGGTGGGTTATGCCGAATTGGAGACAAAATACTCACTGCATTGTAACTGCCGACTCATGTCTTGCAAATTCAGGAATACAGAAAATTCTATAGTGACATAGCCATCTTATTCACAGCTGACCGTTAATCCTTTCACTTATTTACACAACTACCACTGTGCCAGCTGTGGCAAACGCAACTTTGGAACTTCCCGTTCCTCCAGTATGTAGACAATTCATATCTAATTTATACTTTGTCAAATACAAAGTAATTGGATCCATCTTTTTTGAATAACCTTCTATTAAACATTTAAAAAAATGAATGTTTAGAAAACAATCAATTTAAAGCTTGTGAATTTTATAAATGGGAAAGCAGAAATTAAAATCATGTATTAGTTAATAAATTATAATGGGGCAAAATTCCCGTTTGGTTCTCACTTTGATTATAGCTTTGGTTCCTGCCAATGATAAGTATCATCTTAAGACTTTTTTTTTTTTTTTTTTTTTTAAATATATATGCTAATGAATCATGTTTGCTTATTTTAGAGGAAGATAGTGACGACAGCTATTATGATGACACAGAGGTTGCACCTTACTACAGAGAAGTAGCTGAAGCCTATAATGAGTTTGATATAGGTATGTCTTTTTCACTGAAGATTTTTGTTTTACTCTTGTTTGTTATGGTTTTATCACACTGACACCTTTAAAGAAATTGTCTTAAGAACATATGATATTAAATATATATATATATATATATATTTATTTATTTATTTAATGCAAAATAAAGTTATATAAAAAGAGTTGTTCAATTCAGTCTGTTTACTTAAAATATTTATGTCATCTCAATTGGAAACTGTTTTTCCTTCTGTATAATATGCATGCATATAATTTATGCATATAATGCATATATAAAGACACATTGAAAGAGAATAATACATTCATCTCCAAGGCTTGATTAACCTCACCAAATTGGAATGTGGAAGCCAAATATGCATTTCAGGGGTCGATCCAGGCAAAAATTGGGTCCTCTTTGCTGCCCCTTCACAAAATTCCTCACCATGAAAGAGGACCCTTCACAAAATTCAAGTCCATAAAAGGGGACCCTTCACAAAATTCCACACCATAAAAGAGGACCCTTCACAAAATTAAAATCCATAAAGAAGGACCTTTCACAAAATTTAAATTTATGAAATGAGCGCTTTACAAGATTTGTTTTACAAAAGCGATCTTTTTATAAAATGTTTCCATGTTTTAAGTTTATTAATTAATTGGTTCAGTGAAACTGCGTTAATTTGATATTAAACATTATTTAGAATGACTGTTAAAATTGCAAGGTTTTATACATAATACATATGATATATATATATATATTCACAAAAATAAAAATTTCACAAAAATATTTTGTTTTTCACAAAAAGGGGACCCAAAATTTAAAACTTGGATTGAGCCCTGCATTTATCAAAGTCCAAGGACAGGGGTAAAAAAATACTTGATTTACTTGCCACTGATAAGTAATTTTTCGGAAGTGTTCAGTAGATTTTAAGTCAGTCAGTTTTGTTACTAATATTCAATATAGTAAAACAGCAAAAAAAAAAAATAATAATAATAATAATAATAAAATAAAATAAATGGTCAAATTCCCCTTACTGAGAGTTATGGCCATATCACACGAGAGACTTTCGTTCAGCATTTTACTAAACACAGCATCATACCCAACATACTGAGCCTGATTTTGTTCAAGGACAGCAAGTTTTCGGTTGATCAACTTTTACGAAACTGTTTAGAAAAAGCTGAGTATGCTGAGCGTGCTGATCAAAATTGACCAACAGGAGGAATAAACAGGTTTTTTACTTGGAATACCTTTAGAGTAGGGAATACATCACGCTGTCGAATCGGGGGAACACTACGGACAGATGACCGGTTTCTCGTTCGTTCAGCATAGTCAACATGTTGCGTATAATGTTGTGTTGAGTATATATGCTCCCGTGTGATAGGGCCATTAGTGGAAATTTTGTTGTAAAGATTATCGATTGTGTATCATATATCACTGGCTGGTTTAAAAGAAAAAAAAAAATCCTTGGCTAGTAGAAATTTCTAAAAATTCCTCAGCCCTGTCTAAGGACAAAGCTAATATATATATATATATTGATATTGAATTTGTGGCAAAGATGTTATTAATTTTTTTCAAGGAGTAAAAATGTCATTTCACACAAGTACAATACATGAATGGCATATAAGCATGTGTACTTTTAAAGTACAGTTTTTAACAAGTATTTTTCATTTAAATTTGTGCATTGCAGTTCAGAGCTAGTTCAGTTAATTTCTTGGCTGAAAACTGAACTTGTGTGTCAGTATTTGGAAAGTGACATTAAACTGTGAAGCAGTGGTCAACCAAGTAGTTTTACTTTTGATGCTTTGACTCTCTTAAAATCAAGATGATAGTGTCTTTGTCTGTGCTAGGTTCTCTGGAAAGTAATCCAAATAAGAGTGCAGAAAAAGAATTTTCAGCGACATGTTACAATATAGCTGTCATTATGTGCTAATGCACTTCTCTTCAACTCTAATATAATCCGCTGATTTCCTGGAGCAAATTTAGGAAATTTACTAGAACTGACTTGGATGTAATTTTTTTCCCCCCCACCTATGTCTTCAAAGCATGCATCATATACAGTCGGCTGCAAAATTATTCGAGCACTAGCAATAATCCTTGCCAAAAAAAAAGTACACTTAATACAGCTTTGTTAAATAAATCCTTGTCGAGTCATGTTCTTAATCAGTCTAAGAACATGATTCGACAAGGATTTACTTAGCAAAGCAGTCTTAAGTGTACTTTTTAAATATAGGAATTATTGGCTAGTGCTCGAATAATTTTGCAGCCGACTGTATATGTATAAATCTTTTTATTGTGGATCTATAAAGACACCTTTCTATATACCACATTTAGTGATAGTTATATTCTGCAATAATCTCTATTTGGTCATATCTGCAAAACCTGACGTGATTCAGCAAAACAGATTGCAGATTTGAAACAGCAAGAAAAACTACTTAAGAAAATGTGTGTCATGTAAGATATACAACTGATATGTGGTTTCTTATGTTTAGTGTCGTCAGTTTGCAAACATTTAAAATGTTTTCTTTACTAATATACAGGGTTAACCAAAAATCTTGCCTTTATTATAAAAATTCACTACAAAATAATCATTTAATATAACATTTGTATTATTGGATAAGTCAGTTTTAGTAGTTGTGTTGTGCAATCGATGGCACGAGTAGTTCTTCAAGAGTAACTCAGGGAAACATTTGTAAGGAAGACATCATTTTCGACCAACGTGGTGTCAATTCAAGAGAACACCCAATGTGTGCTTTGGTTTTGGGAAACAAAATCGCCCATAAATGTTCAGCATAAATTTTGTCATCGTTATGGATGCAACCTTCGTAATGTAAAATCAATAAAGCAATGATATGAAAGATTTAAAGAAACAGGCAGCGTTGAGGTGAGGATCTTTCTGTAAATAGCAGACTGTGAGTGAAGCACCTGTTGATCGCATTCAGCAATCGTTTCAACAGTCTCCTACTATTGGGTTGTTCGGAAAGTAATTTCGTTTTTTCCTTCGAAAATGAAAGACGATTTTCTTATATTGTATAAATATTTTAATGAATTATATATTCTCCACTTTGATCGGTTTCTTAGCGATCTCACGAGTTGTTATTTAGCAGTTTTTCATAAATCAATACTTTATTTTGTCTTCATTAGCACAAACTGGTTTTCTAGAACGTTATGCATCTTCAACTCAAAATTACCAGAACAAAATTTGGTAAACCAATTTTGACAATAGCGTTCTTTAAATAAATTTTCTGTGCACACATCGTATACTTTTTTTCCTTGTTTGAATAGTATTTTCGCATTTTTGATAGCAAAAACAAAATATGCCGAAAATGTCGCTTCTGATTTTCTTTAATTGATAGGGCACCAATCAAAAACTATTGAGCAGAATAAAACGACCTTTTTCACAAGCAAGCCTTGCTCTATCAGCTGTCACAATATGTAATGGCAATGCAACTTAAATGTGAAGAAGGTGTGAAAAAAATACAATTAAGTCCTCTGCTGAGAAAAACGAAATGACTTTCCGAACAACCCAATAAATCAACTCGTCAAGCATTACGTGAAATTCAAATACAGCAAACAAGTTTGGTAAGAATTCTTCATAAAAGGCTTCAGTTGCATGCTTATAAAATGTAAATTCTTCAGTAGTCAAAGGATTTCCCAAACACTTGGCAGGAACCTGAATACCCCTTAGACATTCTCCGAGCTACCAAGGATGTTGAGATTTAAAGTAAAAGTAAATGGTCTTATATATATATATATATAAATAATAAAGATGATCTATTAAGCATAGTAGAAGCCAAGCAACAGATACAAGATCACCGAAACACTAGTGACCAATAAGATTAAAAATTTCTTTGAGAAGTTCAGAAAATTTTTTCAGGGGATGAAATACACAAATTTAAAGAATTCAGATTTATTAATTAATAGCCTGCAAAACAAACGAAACAATAAACTAACACAACAAATCTTAACTTAAAACCATAAACTATATCGAAATTTATGAAAAAATTAAGGAAGGAGGCAGGTGGCAAGACTTGTGATTTGCCTGTGGGGTTAAACTAGTTTCATGCCAGCAACACTCCCCCAGCCTGCCAAGACCAGAATAGGAAGTCATATGGATTTAAAAAAACAAAATTTCAAAGCAGATGAATAACAAAGAAACTACGAAGCAACAATGAAATTCATTTATTGATTACAATGTGCTTAATAGTATGATTAGAATTTTAAGAATAGTTGACAACCCAAAAAAGAAGAAACTGAAATTTTAATGGAAAAAGAAAGTTTACATAGTAATACAAAGTAAATGCAATAAGCCTTCTGCTCTCTTTTTTTTTTAATTTCACAATCCCACTCAACCATCCAGCCTTACAACACCACCCCACCTCCATAATCAAACATCTGCCCACCCAACCGCTACCTTTTTTATTGTCTTTTAATATTTTATAATTTTTTTTGTTAATATACACTAAAGTGTACACAGTTGTTTTTTTCTTTTTATGTACTGACAAAGGCATGGTTAAGAATATAAAATATAAAATACAAAGTTTTTAGGAAAACTCATTTTAGCAACAAGACTGTAAATGATATTACTAAGATCTGATAACTCAATATTATTGAAAAGATCTTGAAAGTCAAAAGTCATAATATTGTCTACTGAATCGAGCGATTTGATGTATTGAATTAATTGAAAGCTATTTTTAAGACAGTGTAAATTATCAACTTTGCAAGTACAATTGTAAATTTGTTTTAGAATATCCAGTAAAGCTTTATTAGCATTGTTGTTATAAGTGTTACACCCAATAGTGACAGTGCGAAATTTAATTGGAGAATTGTAAAACTTAGGTATGAGAACTATATAAGGATAATTAAAGTTTATTGAAGGGAAGTTGAAGTAGTTTATAGTAATTAAGAATTTTTCGGATACTAATAATAAGGTTATTATTAGTTAAACTGAAGATGTTACTATTAGTTACTGAAGAGTTTATAATAGAGAGATAGTAATATTTACATATAATGGCATAATTATTAGGTGATTTGTCAAAATAAGTTATCACGAAGTCATCCTGTAGTGATTTGATTGATTGACTTAAGAAGTACAGATTTTTAAAAAGACACCAGATTTGAATTATATAACAGTTCTTACAATATATCTGAACAAACATATGTTTAATAATAATTTACACACAAAAAATGCTTATAATCAGGGCAAGACTTTTGGTTCACCCTGCATATATATATATCCGAATTTGTGAATTTCAAAAACCATACTAAAACTTTTTTATGAAGTTTTAAACTATTTATAAATTTATAGGTCAGCCACCTATACAACACACTTAATTTCTAATATCACACTATAACATTGTGATGTCCCTCAAATCAGTTCTCTCTCTCTCTCTCTCTTTTTTTTTTTTTTTTTAATTTGGGGAGGGGGGGGGGACGCCAGAAATGTTCTTAAGATATGAAAATGTCTCATCCCTGGAACATCATATTGCACCATCTATAATACATTATGCAGATCTGCACTTGCGTGAATTCTGCTGTCTACTACAATGTCTTAGGCAATGTTGTGATATGTATGAGATATCTGAAATCTATTGGGCTGTATGGGTAGTGGGTTTCATAGCCTTCATATATATGCGGTAGAAGATCTTTATAATGCAAATCTAAAAACATGTGGTTGTGCATTATACAGAATTTTTCCTTATATAGATCACTTTCATACCTAATTAAATTTAGCTTTTATACATGTACAAATAAGTCTGAAACATATCCAAATAGAGTAGAGTATCTTTAACTGGGAGTTACTTTTCTGGGAGGAGGAATCAAACAGATTATAAATTTCATTGTTAAATTTAAGTAAATTTAGTTAAATTAAGTTAAATTTATAAACATAATCTAGATATGCTTGAACCAAATCATTTATAATACACATTTTAAAAATAAATAAATAAAAAAATTATAGCTCTTTCTTCCCCCCCCCCCCTCCAAATTCTTACGTACTTACTGTCATTCACTACGGTATATTTGTGAATCTCAACGTAATTTAATTGTTGCCAATTTTTTTTTTCGACAGAAAAAAAAAAAAGTACATGTATTTAAAATAAGGAAAATAAATTGGAAATAACAGTCGTATCGTTACAAATAAGGTACTAAATGAAAGGGTACATTTTTGTGAATCCGGAGGATTTAAACAGCTTATCAATCGGACAATTATATTTTTTAAAATTAACTAAAGTAGGACTTTTAGGTGGCAACAGCAGAAGATTGTATGGAAACCGTTAGGAGAAATAAAAAAAATCTGCTTCGCATTAAGTCGCATGTTTTTGAAGTGGTATGGTATTAAAAATTGCAGTTTTCAAATTTTTTTTAAATGTTCTTTCACAAACACAAAAATATAATATACCCCACAAGAACAACTTGCATTTCAAATTTTCTCTTTTTTTTTTTTGGTTAATAAAGAAAAAAGTTACATATTTTTTTTTTTTTTTTTTCAAATTAAATTTTATTCTAACTTTGAAAAGATTTATGTGATACGATACATTAAGAATTTGGGTTTTAAAAGTTTTTTTAAATAGATTATTGCTTTCTCTTACCCATAAGGTAGAGAAAGTATTGTTTTTGGGTCAAATTTTCGAACGCGAGATTTTGTTATATTTACACGTTTTGAGGTCCCCTGAATACGAAAATCATGTTTTTAGCAAATGGTCTGTGTGTGTGTGTGTGTGTCTGTCTGTTATCAGCAAATCTCAAAAACATATTATGGCAGAAAGTTCAAACTTGGTATTCTAAATGTGTATCATATAGGGATGCTACAGTAAGCTTTTCGTTAAGATCAAGCAAATGGTTCTTGTACAGGGACAATCAAGAGAATTCTAATACATTACGCCTATGGGGGAAATTGCAGGAAAATAGAGTTTAACGTCTATAGACTGCACTAAACCAAATGAAACAAATATATATAGTTTGTAATAGAGACAGTTAACTGGGAAAAAAATTTTGGGTATGTAGGAGCCTCGCCTCCCCCACCCCCCACCCCCCTGGGGGGGAAGTCCCCCCTCGAGGGGAGTAAATTTTCATGATGGGTATCTTTCAAAAGAGCTCGCCAATACCTTTAAAACGAATGGTTGAACCATCGATCTGCGATAATTTAAAACAAAGTTATCGATTTTTTTTTTTTACTTTTAATGAAAAAAAAAAACTTAGAAAAAAAATCGTACTTTTATTTATTTATTTATTTATTTTTATTGAGAATAAAATGGACGTTTTTGGATATTTGGTGTTATACTACTTCTCTAATATGGAAATCGTCTGCCTTATCATAAAAGACAATTTTTTTAAATAATAATTTTAATAAATTACTTTTTGATAACCAAATAAAATTCTATATAAATGTAGGTGCATTAATGAAACGGGGGGGTTGAGGGAGGCGGTAGCCCCCCTCACACAGACCTAATTATCATATAAAACTCTTCAGAAGCCTAATATGAATTGTTTAATATAGGTTTACATAACAGTACTCGTTATCTTACCTATTAATCTGCAACCTGTATTTATAGTATTAAATTTCAGGGTAAGAGAAATTCGTGTGAGTGACACACCAGATTATTTTTTAATTGAAAAGCTTCAAATTTGGGGTTAAAGAAAACAATGTATCACATTGAGTCCTCTAAAGGGTAACAGTTTTTACTTTCTCTTACCCATAAGGTAGAGAAAGTATTGTTTTTTGGGTCAAATTTTCAAAATTGAATTTTTATTATACGAGTATTTACAAATTTTGAGGTCCCTTGAATCCAAAAATCATGTTTTTAGCGGTTGGTCTTTCTGTGTGTCTGTTATCAGCATATCTCAAACACAAATAATAGCAGAAAGTCCAAACTTGGTATCCTAAATATGTATCATATAGGGATGCTATACTAAACTTTTTGTTGATCTCAAGCAAATGGTTCGTGTACAGGGGCACCCAAGAGAATTCAAATACATTACATGTATAGGGGAAATTGCATGTAAGTAGAGTTTAACACCTATCGACTGCACTAAATCAAATGAAATGAATACATATTTTTCTTTTTTTATGTGTAAAAGCATGTTTCTTGTAGAATATGGTGTGGAAATCATTCACTGTTCATTTACAGGGCTACACAAAAGAACTAGATTATAGTGTGACAATACTTGAAAACTGTGTTATTAACGCGTCAAGCGCCATGTCAGCTATCGGTGGCTGACAGTGTCAAATATAATGTGAAGCCGCGTGAACTATCGGTGGTTGACAGTGTAAAATAGGATATAAAACTAAAAATATTACATTGTTTTAAGTAATTATTGAAAATTTTCTTAATTTTTATTTATTACAGGATAATTTCATTAAAGAATTTTAATGGATTTTATTAAGAAATTATGTGCTGCTCAACGTATTAATATAGGATTATATTTATTTGCACCATGTGATGCATACATAACTTTCAGAAGATATACAAGGCTGCCAATATTTAAGCCATAACATTATTTTTTAATATTAATAAAAGTGCTTAACTATAATATTTTACCACGTCCAGGAAAGCTGCTTAGGAATTAATTTCAATTCCTCATGGCCATATGGTAAATGTATTTTTTTTTTAATTATTTGTCAAATAAAGCTGTTCCGAAGTCTAATTGGAATTGTTTTAACGTAGGTTTGCATAATAGTACTCATTATCTTACCCCTTATTCTCCAATCTGTATTTATAGTATTAAATTTCAGGGTAAGAGAAAGTTGTGTGAGTGACACACCATTACAGTGTGAGAATGTAAGTGCTTCTTAACATCAAAATTCATAGTTTATGTTTGAAAGGTTTTGCATTATATAGAACTGTATTTTAAAGATCTTCTACTGTAATCTGTTTTCATGGGCGTCGGCACAATAGGAGAATTTGTAAATTCTAATAAGCATTTTTTTCTTTAACTTTAAAACTATGCTATCAGAATTTTATTTAAAAACTTTTTTTTTTTTTTTTTTTTTTAAGGTTGTGCCCCCACTCCCACCCCCTGAAATTTTTTCTGGTGACGCCACTGTCTGTTTTTTGATCGTTTTTTTTTTCCCTTATGTTAAAAATTGATATTTCCTTATTGCTTCTTTTACAATTTAAAAATAATAATATTTTTTTTCCCCCGATCTTTGTTTAGATTTAGATGATGATGAAACTGCAGAACATAGCACTCTGTATGGGCAAGCTTATTCCAAAATTTTAAAGAAGAAATTGAAAGAAGATGATGATGATGTTGATAGTGACTATTAATTTTTAGATAATGTACAGATTTGACGAGCTTTTTAAAAATGATTATAATTTTTCATTAGCATCATCCAAATCATCAGCTTCACTGTTTATTTATTGAAATTCTGATCGTTCTTCATTTTTACAGTATTTATTGTCTTGCATTAGTAAATGTTTCATTTATTATATTTAAATTATGTTATATTTTTAAAATGTTTGATTTAAAAAAAAAAAAAAAAAAAATTAATACTTATTTATTCAAAATTATATATATATATAGGAATAAATTAACAAATGAATGTAATGAAATAAATTTATATTTAACCTATATTTAAGTTTTACATTTCCTTTTACAGCAAATTTCAGCATTGGTTTGTAGTTCTTCTGTTGGTTTTTCTAATCTTTAAATTTTAATTTTATACCCTATACAAATTCATTTCAAAAGTTTTCTAATTTTTTATAAGCAAACTGAGAATAAATGAAAATTAATCTCCTCTGAAGAAGGCTCATTTTGAGATATCAACTCTGCATTCCACTTCTGATTTGGCAAACTGAACTGTTCACCAGAAATCAACAATTGCATATAAAAGAACATCTAAAAAGCAGTTTATAGGACGAGTGTGAAGAAAATTCCTAGAATTGTCTTTTAAGAAACCCACTTGCAAGACCTTAAAATTTACTTTTTCAGGACACTTATCAATTTACTAAAAGTAACAAATTAATGCATATGAAAGGATATGTAAAAAGTGACTTTATCTAGCAACTTTCAGGGATAAGAATTTTCAGACTTTTGTAGGAATTTTAGACTTTTCTTAATTTTTTTCAAACAATTTTCAAGTTTTTTGTTCTAAATATTCTTATTTTTGCTAGATTTTCTTTCTTTTGACTGTTTCTAAACAACTTATTTTCATATATTCTCCAATTTTGCTTATAGAAAGTATGATTTTGTGTATCTGTTTCTTTTATTACTAAAATTAAATTATCTTTGAGTTTTACTGATACTTTCAGACTTTTTGTCTATTTACCACTTTTGTCTCTGAACTTTGAAGAAAATTGTTAGTCGTTTTTGAGATATGGACTTACAAACCTACTTATAGATTTTCAAACTTCACTAAAAGTGTTGGCAAAATCATCTGTACATTGACCCTGTTTTTTATGAAGTTTTGTCTTTTATCTTTTTTTGTTTTGAGATAAGGTAGTCAGAATATTCTTAATACAGGGTGGCGACAATCAGGGAAATCATGGAAAAATCAGGGTACTTTATCAATCTGGAAATATCAAGGAAAAATCATGGAAATTTTCACTTTTGCCCAACAAACACAACTTCAGTCGGAAAGATTGCCAAATAGGTGTTATCTTAGCCATAGTTGCACAGGATTAGCTGCTTTCTAGTTGAATCTTGCCAAGTTAACATTAAATGAATAGAATTGTGGACTGTATGGTTTTAAAAATCGCTGGTTTAAATTATATTAAATCATAAATCAGTTTAAAATGAATTTGAAGGACTCACCTTCCTTTGAATTGAATTAATAACATCATATTTAAGAAACAATGAATAAAAGCTTGAATAAATACACCGAGTTGAATACAAACATGAATTATTGACTTTATTTCAGCTCATACGTTAGAATGAATTTTTTCCAGCTTACCGCTAGAATCACAACAAAAGAACAAACTCGAATAGGTCTGCAGAAACATAACAAGTTCACAGCAAATTGAAAAAAGAATTATTTAAAGTATAACTAACAATTAATTGAAAACATGAATAAAAGAAATAAAAGAAAAAAGAATTAATTTAGCGTTTAAAACACATTAAAATATCAATAAAAAGAATGAATTTAATCAATGTTTTATATTCTAAAGAGTCATAAAATTGCATAGTGCTGCCATCTATTGTCAAAATTCAGATTTATTAGAATTCTGAACATTCACCCCCACCGGGAGAAGGAATGTCACTTTAGCAATAGGGCGTTGAACTTCATCACTCTGAGTCCAAATGCTGACCACACGAACTCTACTATCAGATCCTGGATAGGTACGAATAATTCTACCCAGCTTCCACTGGAGATGAATAGATTGTGGATCATGAATAGCAACCAAGTCCCCAATTTGAAGATCAGTTCGTGGAGTGAACCATTTAGGTTGATTCTGCAGGTGATGTAGATAGTCTCTAGACCATCGCTTCCAGAAGTCTTGCTTCATTCGCTGGATTAGAGTCCAACGAGAAGATAAAGTGAGATTTGGTGAATTTCCACTTTCAGGAATCTCAAGGAGTGAAACTCCTATCAGGAAATGTCCGGGAGTGAGGGCTGTAACATCGGATGGATCTGAAGAAAGTGGCGTTAATGGTCTGGAATTTAAGCAGGCTTCTATTTGGCATAACAGAGTAGTAAGCTCTTCAAAATTTAGAATGGTAGCCTTACAAGCTTTAATTAGATGACTTTTCGTCAATTTAACAGCAGCTTCCCATACTCCACCGAAATGGGGGAAATATGGTGGGATAAAATGCCAATTGATGAAGTTGCTGGTAGCAAAATTTTGAACATTTTCAGAACTAATGATTCGAAATAGTTGCTTAAGATATTTAGCAACTCCTCTGAAATTTTTTCCGTTGTCACTGAATATGTCTGATGGCAGTCCTCTTCTGGAAACGTAAAAATAAGTTTTAAATTCAGTATTAGCCAATAGATGGCACCACCACTGTGTTGTTGTATTGCCATAATTTCTACTGAATAAAGTTCAGTCTTCCTCTGTCCTCCAAACAGGTATGTTGTGTTTATTTACTCTCATGTTTGTACTTAATGTTTCCACATTTATTTAACAGGTTATGGGCCCAGACCCAAATATGAGATAAATAAAAATGAAAATATTAAGTTAAGATCTTTTAAGTTTATTTAATTCTATAGGTAAATTTTTAGAATTAAAATATTTAAATGTTGATCACATGATAGGTTAGGCTTAAGTTTTTTTTTATGAATGTTTGGAAAGTAGTATTTTTTTTTTTTTTTCATGAATGTTTTGTAAAATAATTTTTGAGTTTAATTTAATTCTATAAGTATATTTTTTTGGAATTGAAATACTTGAATTTAATTACATAAAAACTTAAGTTCTTTGGTTACATATTTAGTTAGGCCTAAGAGTAGGCCTAGTAGTGAATGTTAGTAAACTTACTAATTTGTGAATCTTAATTAAAGGTTACTATATTTCTCTAATTAAATAAAATTGGTCAATTTATTTTGAAATAAATTACTTTTAATAGAAAGTTTATTAAAATTAATTTCAAATTGAATTTCTTGGCTAATTTGCCTGATCAGATTAAACATGCCTGGAGAAGGTACATTTGCTCATACCCAATTAACTGGTAGGGCTAACTATATGAATTGGAAATTTTCTATGAAAATGCACCTTATTAGAAAAGATTTATGGGATTATGTAGAAGGTACTAAGGAAGATCCAGCAAAATATACCAAAGCCTTGTCCTATATAGTAGAAGGTGTTAGTGAGAATATCTTTAATGATATTAGAGAATTAACTAGTGGGAAAGAAGCATGGAAAGTATTGGCTGAAACATATGAAGATAAGGGAATAACTAGAAAGGTTTCAATAATTAAAGAATTAGTTAACACTCGCTATGTTGACTGTAAAAATATGTCTGATTATTTACATAGGGCTATTTCAGCTTATCAACAGCTAAAAATAACTGGTGTTAAACCTGATGAGGAATTAATTGCAGGAATAATTTTAGCAAATTTACCTGACAGATTTGAACCACTTATTATGGCATTAAAAAATTGTGGTGAGGAAATAACAGTTGATAATGTTAAAACTCGTTTATTAGCTGTAGATATTAAACCTCAAACAGATGATTTTAAGGAACATGCTTTTGTTAATGAAAAATTTAAAAGTAAGAAAAATTTTGCTTTTAAAGGAAAATGCTTTAAATGCAATTTATTTGGACATAAAAGTTCTAATTGTACAAAATTATCTCAACAAAAGACTGGATATAGTGAAAATAAATTCAGTAAAAAGTCTAGTAACGGGGCAAAACATTCAAAAAGGGAAGAAGCTTATGTAGCAGATGTATACATAACAAAATCAAATCCGAATCCCCAGATTTGGTTCATGGATTCTTGTGCTTCTTATCACATGACTCCTTATAAAGAATTACTGAAAAATTATCAAAAACCTAGCATTCAAGAAATTAAAACAGGAAGTTCTGTAATTGAAGTTGAAGGTGAGGGAAGTGTAAAATTTCTTTTAAATAGAAATGGGATGAAAGTACATGTTACTTTCAATAATGTTTTGCATGTGCCAAAATTAACAGCTAATTTATTATCAATTAAATATCTGAATAAAAATTTTGGAATGGTTAGCACCTTCACCGGAGAAAGATGTTTTGTTTATAAAGGTAAACAGTTAGTTGCTAGTGGAACAGGCATTGGTGACAATTTATACTCTCTTGATTTGTGTACTGAGTTGGCCTTAATTTCTTCCCAAAATACTTCAAATGAATTATTGCATAAAAGGATAGGTCACTTAAGTCAAGGAGGAATGGCAAGACTAAATGATATGGTTGAGGGTTTCACTTTTAATGGAAAATTGTTAAATTGTATTTCATGTATTAAGGGTAAAATACATAGGCAACCTTTTCCTAAGGGTAAAGCTAAAAGAGCAAAAGAATTGTTAGGAATTGTACATAGTGATACATGTGGACCAATGAATGTCACATCAATTGGTGGTTCTCACTATTTTATTTCTTTTATTGATGATTTGTCACGTATGACTTTTGTTTATTTTTTAAAGCATAAATCTGAAGTTTTTGAAAAATTCAAAATGTTTCAAATGTATGCTGAAAAGCAAACTGGCAAACCAATCAAAATTCTGCGCTCTGACAATGCAAAAGAATACGTAAGTTCTGTTATGAGTGAATATTTAACTTCATTAGGGATCGAACATCAAAGATCCATTCCATACACACCTGAACAAATGGGTGTAGCAGAACGTAATAATAGAACCCTTGTTGAACGGGCAAGATCAATGTTAGAAGATGCTCACCTTGATCAAAAATATTGGGCAGAAGCTATTCAAACTGCAAATCACTGTAAGAATATTTCTCCAACAATTGCAGTTCCAGGTATGACTCCTTATGAGAAATGGAGTGGGGATAAGCCAAATTTGGAATATCTAAGGGTTTTTGAGTGTCGTGCATTTATTCATATTCCAAAACAAAAACGTTCTAAATGGGATATAAAGGCAAAAGAAATGATGTTTATTAGGTATTGTCATGATAAGAAAGGCTATCGGTTAATTGATCCAATTACTTATGAAATCATAAGTGCACGAGATGTATATTTTTTGGAAGATCAAATGTATTGTGAAACAGTTGATAAAAATTCAAAATTTAACAGTGATGCCTCATTCACTGGGAACATAGTTACATTTTCAGACATTGAAGATGAGAATTACAATGATCAAGCAGAAGGTATAGATGATAATTTAGAAAGCAACTCATTAGAAAATACTGACATTGCTAACGATCATGATACTGATAGTACTTCAAGTAACGATAATTTAATTGATAGTCCACCAATATTAACTCATCCAAATAGGACTAATAGACTCCCGAATCGGTATCAGGAATTTAACATGCATGGTATGCCAGATTTGCAGATGCCAAATTTAGATCGCATGTGTTTAGCAAAAGCGTTAGCAGTAGTAACAAATGATTTTTACTGTGAACCAAAAACAATTGATGAGGCATTAAATGGTCCTGATGCAACTCACTGGGAAGATTCTATATCGGAAACAATACTTGGTCATATTAAAAATAAAACTTGGGAAATAGTAGATAAGCCTAAAAATAAAAATATTGTAGATTGCAAATGGGTGTTTAAAGTAAAGCATAATGCTAAAGGGGAAATTGAAAGGTACAAAACTCGTTTAGTGGCAAAAGGTTTCTCTCAGGTTGAGGGGATAGACTACAATGAAACATTTGCACCTGTAGTTCGATATGTCACATTAAGAATTTTGATGGCTTATGCCGCTATACATAACTGGGAAATTGACCAAATGGATGCAGTAATGGCTTTTGTACAAGGAACATTAAGTGAGGAAATTTATATTAAAATACCAGATGGTTTTAAAGAATATTACCAGGAGAACTTAGAGGGGAAAGTACTTAAGCTTAATAAAGCATTAGATGGTTTAAAACAAAGTGGCAGACTTTGGTATCAAACACTGGAAAATTTCCTAGTTCAATTAGGGTTAAAGCAAAGTACCTTTGATAGTTGTGTATTTATTAAAATTAATGATGATAAAGATATAGTCATTGTAACAATATATGTTGATGACATTTTAATATTTAGCAATTCCATAAAGCTCAAAAATTGTCTAAAGGAAAAACTTAAAAAACGATTTGAAATGAAAGCTTTAGGAATGGCAAGTTATTGCCTAGGTATTAAAATAGAACGTGATAGGCAAAAAGGGTCCATTAGCCTAAATCAATCCCAATATGTGGAAACTATGCTTCGTAAGTACAACATGGTAGAGTCAAACCCTGTCACAACTCCTCTTGATCATAACAAAGTTTTAACAAAAAGTAATTTGTTTAATAATGGATTCGGGGAAGATTCTGTTTCAAAAGTACTCTATCAAAAGGCTATTGGAAGCTTACTGTATGCAGCACAAGCAAAAAGACCTGATATAGCTTTTGCAGTGAATTTATTGTGCCAGTTTTGCAACAATCCTTCGAAAGGTCATTGGGTAGCTGCAAAGAGAATTATGCGCTATCTTAAAGGATCTACAGAGATGTCACTTAATTTCTCCAGAGATTGTAGTGATGAAATCATCGGCTACTCTGATGCGAATTATGGTGGAGACATTGGAGACCGTAGATCAACAACAGGATATGTCTTCCTGATTGGAGGTGGAGCTGTATCGTGGTGTAGTAAACGTCAACCAACAGTTGCAACTAGTACAACCGAAGCAGAATATATGGCTCTTTCTGCTGCAGCTGGGGGGGCTGTGTGGATGGGTGGAATTGTCAGGGAACTTCGGCTGACACAGGCAGGATCTGTGTCTGTATGTTGTGACAATAATAGTGCGATGGATTTGAGCAGGGATGGTGTGTGCCATGCTCGTGCGGAGCGCGTGGATGTCCAGCATCGCTTTGTACGAGAGGCTGTTCAGGTTGGACATGTCGGTATGAAAAGTGTGCCAACTGCTAATATGATTGCAGACTGTTTAACTAAAAATGTTCCAAGGCTCAAGCATGAAATGTGTGCTCAAGCAATGGGTGTAAAACTTCTTTTGTCATGTAATACTTATTTGACTTTTATTGGACATTAATATTTTCATTTTTTGATTACACATTTTTTTTTTATCATTGTGCATAATTTAAAACTTTAGTGGGAGTGTAAAAATAAGTTTTAAATTCAGTATTAGCCAATAGATGGCACCACCACTGTGTTGTTGTATTGCCATAATTTCTACTGAATAAAGTTCAGTCTTCCTCTGTCCTCCAAACAGGTATGTTGTATTTATTTACTCTCATGTTTGTACTTAATGTTTCCACATTTATTTAACAGGAAACAAATCGGTTTAGGGATGCTAAGAAAGTTGATGAAGATAAATCTGAAACAGCTTCTAGGTGCACCGCTTTTGTGCACATGCAGACAAAAACACAAATCTATGACTTCAATTTAACTTTAGATCTAGGCACATTTGGTTTAGTGATGAGTGGGCCAGCAAAATCTAGTCCCACCTTTGAAAAAGGTCGAGTTGGAGTTATACGTTCGACTGGTAACTCACCCATAATTTGTTGGCAAATTTGTTTCTCCAAACGTTTGCACAAAATACATTCATTTAAAATTCGACGAATGTAAGAGCAACCATTTAGTATCCAATACTTTTGTCTAATTAGGGAAAGAATCAGTTGTGCACCAGCATGAAAGTGTTTTTTATGATATTGCTCAACAATTAATTTTGTAATTAAGTGATTTCTCGATAAAAGCACTGGATATTTCTGATCTTGATTAAGTCACTGATGTCTGGACAACCGTCCGCCAACTCTGATTAGACCTTGGTCATCTAGAAATATATTTACGGATAAATATTTGTTGTTGGTTGGTAAAGGTTGATTTTTCCTGAGCAAATTCAGTTCTACCGAAAACTCTTGTTCCTGCATCAATTTAAGAATATGTGTAATAGCACTTGAAACTTCAGGCGTACTGATAAGTCCAATGCGTCTAGAATTACGATTACAACTACGAATGTTATAAATGAATCTCAAACACACTGCAAGGATTCTGCAAAGTTTTGAAAAAGAAGAGAATTTGAGTAGAAAATCAGGAAAGGCTTTATGACTAGATGTTGCAACATGACTTAAATTTTCTTCAGAACTTTTTGACTTAACATTTGAAGATTTGACTAGGAATAATGGTAACGACTCTAGCACTAATCCATTCAGGCCCAAGCCACCAGAATTTGTGATGCAAAAGACTCTTCGGTAGAATGCCTCTTGAGGCACAGTCTGCCGGATTCGACGAACTCTCAACATAAGTCCACTCTGCTTGTGGGACAAGTGATTTGATTTTGTTTGCTCGATTTGTTACGAACTGATTTCCTTTGGTTGGAGGAGATTCATTCCAATTTAAAGCAATTTGTGAATCGGACCACAAATAAATTTTATTTACATTAAAGGTTAAAGATTCTAATATTATGGAACTTAATTGTGCAAGCAAGAATGCAGCACATAACTCAATTCTGGGAAGCGTGACATGTTTTAAAGGATTAACTCTAGTTTTTGCAGCGACAAAGTTAACTGAAATCTCACCTAGAGAAGATAGTGTCCGAAGCCACTGCAGCGTAGGCCTTGCCAGATCCATCACGAAAACCATGGATCTCTATGTGGTTCTCTGGAGATGTTTCACAGTTCAGATATCTGGGTATGCCAATGGACTTTAAGAGTTCAATTTGAGAATCAAATTCTTGCCAAGTTTTCAAAATGGAATCTGGGATTTGATCATCCCAAGCACACTTATCTTTCCAAAGCTCTTGCATCATGATTTTTAACATGATCGTGGTTGGAGCTGGAATCCCAAAAGGATCAAAGATTTGAGCTATCATCGATAGCAATTCTCGCTTGGTATGCACCGATTTGACGCCATTCAAATGAATTTTCAATAAGTCTTCTGCGGAATTCCAGACTAGGCCTAAGATTTTTTGGGATGAATCTTCGGAAAATTTTACATTTTGCCTAGTGGATTTAAGATCTTCTGGTAGATTTTCAATGACTGCGGGTACATTGGAAGCCCATTTTCTAAGTGTAAAGCCTCCTTGATTTAAAACGTGATTTAGGTCTTTGACCAATTGTTTTGCTGTATCAATTGATTGTGACCCACCAAGATAATCATCCACATAAAAGTTCTCGAAAATTGACTGCGCAACAATAAGAAATTCTGAACTATAATCTTTAGCTAGTTCGTGCAATGTCCTTATAGCCAGGAATGGGGCACAGGCTGTGCCATATGTTACAGTCAATAATCTGAAACTCGCAATAGATTCATGTGGCTGAAATCGCCAAAAGACTCGCTGAAAGTCAACATGTTTGGGGTTTACCAATATCTGTCTGTACATTTTGGCGATGCCTCCGGTTAAGGCTATTGAATATGTTCTAAACTTAAGAAGAAGTTTAAACAAATCTGGTTGCAACTTTGGACCTATTTCAAGAAAGTCGTTTAAAGAGTAGCCTGATGTTCCTTTAGCCGAGGCATCAAATACCACCCTCAATTTAGTAGTTGTACTATCTTCTTTCAAAACCCCATGATGAGGCATGTAAAAATAATCTTTGGAATCAATTTCAGACTTTGGGACTGGTTCCATATGATGTAAGTCAATATATTTTTGCATAAAGGCATGGTACTGCTCCTTAAGCTCGTGATTTTTATTAAGTTTGGATTCTAACAAATAAAACCGTTTTAAAGCATTTGATTGTGAGTCACCTAAATTTGGAGCTTCTTTAAAGGGAAGATTCACCATGTACCTTCCAGAATGAATTCGTCTAACAGTTTTAGTGTATTTTTCTTCAGAACTGTGAATTGGTGTTGCATCAGGAAGGGACTCTTTCCCAAAATTTCTGAAGATTATAAGTTAACTGAACTGTAGCATGGCAAGTAAGGACAGTTTTAGAATGCTGAAAATTATTTGTATGTATGACACCCGAGAGTAACCATCCCAATTTGGAATTTAAAGCACATGGAGTACCTTTAGGGCCCAGAATAGATTGCCCTAAAATTATTAAGAGAAATAAATCTGCACCAAGCAAAATTTCAACTGGACTCGAAACATAAAATTTAGGATCTGCTAAAGATAGACCTTCCAAATGAGGCCATGAAGATTTTCGAACAACAAAATTAGGAAGATTTACTGTAACATTATTTACTATTAAAGTATTCACATCAAAGATTTCATTACTATAATAAGACTTTAAAATAATATTAACTTCAAAAAAAGCAGTTTCTGCAACAATATTATTTACACCCGAGATTCTATGATTTGTGGTTTTCATAGGTAATCCTAATTTTTTAGCACAAGAGCTGGAAATTAATGATTTTTGACTTCCTGAATCCACCATGACTCTACATGGCACAAACCTTCCAGTATTTGATTTTACAAGAACCATAGCTGTCGATGACAAAGTTTCACAACTCTCTTGGGTACTGGCTAAACAACTAGAGTTGACAAAGGATGGACTTTCAATGTTGAGATTAGTATTTTCAATAACAGGTGAAGAATTAACTTTATTTTTCTCGAAATTGAGAAGTGTATGGTGCTTAGCATTACACTGTCGACATTTTGTCGAAATCAAACATTTATTAACGAAATGATTACCACGTAAACAATTTATGCATAGTTTTTTACCCTTCACAATATTCCATCTACCTTCAACAGATTTTTTAAGAAAGTGTGGGCACTTGAAAAGTGCATGAGATTCCGAGCATTTTGAACAGATAGAATTATTGGATTTTATATCTGAATTAGATATTACAGCATTAGAAACAGATTTTTTAAATACTACTTTTTGTTTACTTTCAGATTTAGAATAAGTACTATCAGCAATATCCTGCAAGCTTCTCGCTTGTTTTTCAAGAAACAATATAAATTCATCATAGGTGGGAAAAGAATCACTATCTAAAGATAATTCCCATTGCTTCTTTAAATTATCATCCAATTTTGTTTGCAAATTATAAACAAGAATTAAATCTACAAATAAATTAAATTCAAATCCTAAACATTTCAAGTTACGTATTGCTTCATTACAGTTATCTAATAAATCTAGCATAGATTTCCGACAATTTGGTTTCAAAGATTTCGAATTAAAGAATTTGATTAACTGGGCATAAGCTAGATTTTTTTTATTATCGAATCTAGAAATTGGTGTTGCCCAAGCTTCCTTATAACTTGCTTCAGTTATTGGAAAGCCTTTTATTAACTTATTGGCAGATCCAATAACAGACTCTTTTAAATATTGTAATTTTTGCAAATCGGAAAGCTGAGTGTTCTCATGAATAGTGGTTAGGAATATTTGCTTGAAGCTTAACCAGTCTTCCAAATTGCCAGAGAAATGAGGCAAATCAAATTTAGGAAGGTGAATAAATTGCTTCGAAACAGAACAAGAATTTTCATTAACCTGTGTTATAACTTTAGTGTTCTGAAAACAAGAAAGTTCTAATCTTGACTCTATGTGATATGTTATACGAATAAGTTTCTCTGTTCATTTTTCGTTATCTTCAATGTCCTTTTTTAATTCATCTAAATCAGAAATAACTTCCTCGACTTTATTATTAATTTGTTCTAATTGAGTTTGCCTTTCAAGCAAATGACCTTTCAAAATTTTTATTTCTTGAATGTCTAAAGGATCCGCTTCCAAAGCTTTTATAGCTTTGTTCTCAAATTTAGTCACGGACGACCGAATAATAGTTCTTTTTGCTTTTAGTTTTTCAATTTTCGAAGCCATTAGAAATTTTTTTTTTTCTCAAATTTGAAAAATATTAATTTTTACTAAAAGATTTCATAATTTAATATATCTCCGGCTCTAGACGGCCAAAAAATATGGAGGGATTTTGAATAGAATTGTGGACTGTATGGTTTTAAAAATCGCTGGTTTAAATTATATTAAATCATAAATCAGTTTAAAATGAATTTGAAGGACTCACCTTCCTTTCAATTGAATTAATAACATCATATTTAAGAAACAATGAATAAAAGCTTGAATAAATACACCCAGTTGAATACAAACATGAATTATTGACTTTATTTCAGCTCATACGTTAGAATGAATTTTTTCCAGCTTACCGCTAGAATCACAACAAAAGAACAAACTCGAATAGGTCTGCAGAAACATAACAAGTTCACAGGAAATTGAAAAAAGAATTATTTAAAGTATAACTAACAATTAATTGAAAACATGAATAAAAGAAATAATAATAAAAGAAAAAAGAATTAATTTAGCGTTTAAAACACATTAAAATATCAATAAAAAGAATGAATTTAATCAATGTCTTATATTCTAAAGAGTCATAAAATTGCATAGTGCTGCCATCTATTGTTAAAATTCAGAGTTATTAGAATTCTGAACATAAAAAAAAAAAAAAAAACATTTTTAGTGCAATAACTTGAAGAATAATCTTGTTCTGATGTTAATATGTTATGCAATTAAAATGATTCATATTTTTATAATTACTTTAATATCTCTCAAATTTTGAATTTTTCATTTTATTTTTCTTTTTATGTATATTAACAAAGTGAACAAAGAAGAAAAATAAATAAAAAGATTAAGATTTTTTTGCCTATCAGTATTGTTTTTTTTTAATTACAGTGTTTTGGCAAGTAGTTTAATAGTATGCACAAAATTATGGAATGTATAGGTAACGAAAATCAAGGAAATCTGTCAAAAGTTAATCAATGGAAAATCATGGATATATATATATATTTTTTTTTTCTCTGAATTTTTGTAGCCACCCTGTAATACTTAGCAGCATAAAAACTTCAGAAACATTTACCAGTCACCCCCCCCCCAAAAAAAAAAATAAATAAATAAATAAAGTGTTCAGGTGACCTTAAAAATGTAAATTAGTTGAAAATTCAGTACCAAAATTTTTGACCAAATGTAATATTTCCATTATCTACGGTAGTAATGGATGTGATAATTCAGTTAAATTTATTTTATTAAAATTGTTAAATATCTATATTGTGTATTACCATTCAAATATTTAAGTACTTGTTCAAAATATATGAATTCATGAATTAAAAAATCTCCCCCCCCCCCTTAAAAAAATAAAAAATAAAATAAAAAATAATAAAAATATTTCAAAGAATTTGTATGCATTGCATGGGATTACTGAAAAATCTTATCACACAAAGTGTTTGGGTGTCCTGACTTAGATGTTGTAGTGAACGATTATGACAGGGTTTGCAGATAATTAATTTGTGCACAATGTGACCTTTCTTTTGCAACTGAATATTTATACAAGACACATCAGTGTATCAGAATACTTAATAACGTGTATGAAAATTTCTTCACTAAATGTCTAATGCCATGAAAATATTGGAATAAAGAAACTTCTCCAATATGTCACGTAATTTTATACAACATGCCAAATCTTGGTGAAATAAATGTGACAGTATCAGTGAATGTAGGGCTCCTACTTGTTTTTTTGTACAAATATTTGAAAAAAGTGACCAAATCTTACCACTTTTCGAAAATTCAAGTATGTGCATGCGATTATAAGAGTACTGTGAACAATCAGATATTCAGCATAATAAAAAGGCCTGATGGTGATGATCTCCCAGGTGCTCGTATATCTAGAGAATCAGCACAAGGTAAAGTAACTATAAAATCAAGATGAAGTTGTAGCGAATTTAAAAGTTTTTGAATCAACATTATTGGCTTCATGTGTATCAATGAATGCAATTGTAACAAAAGTAAAAAACCCTGCTGCTTCGAAAAGTTTCTTCTTTAGTTTCTGTAAATCAGTGTTCTGTAAATATGTGATTCTAGACAAATTCTCAAAACAGTAATATACAGAAAAAATAATTAAAGATGTTATCTGTACCTGAGTTACCTGTTATACTTCAGAAAACAGTTCATGTTAAAAAAGAAATGTGCATGAACATATGACACCTTCAACGATGTAATAAAAAATATAGTCAATCGTTTGTGAATTTAATAAAAATTTAATAATCCAAACACTATTGTCTGATATAAATCTAAATCTTCCAACCGAATGTGTAAATGAATTGTTTACTGGTGCCGAAAGCTGCTTCTAACTTTCCTACATCAGGAAAGATGAGTGATCTCTCAGGTGCTCACACACATAGAAAATAGATGCCTACCAAAAGAATAACCAGAAAATCAAGTTCTAGAATCAACACTGTCTAGATGAATAAATGCAGTTAAAAGAGTAAAAAATTCTCCCTTCAGGAAAAGTCTTCAATTCTTGTAAATGAATGTTCTGCCAAAAAATTTGATTTTTGAACAATTAAATTCCTATAGCAGTGATGTACAAGGGAAAAAAAAAAAAGCTAATGATTCTCATAGTGAATTACTTGTACAGTAAGACCCCGTTTAATGCTGTTTCATTTAGCGCTGTTTCGGTTTAGCGCTCTTTTATTTCAACCCGGGGATTCCCCGAAATTGCTCGCAGCAGTACGGAGATTCCCCGAAATTGTGCGCGCATTATTTACCTGCGCATTATTACCCCATTATTTACATGTTAAGATAGCCTCGTTTAGCGCTGTTTCGCATTACGCTCTACTTTGATGGAACGTATCCCCCGCGTTAAGCGGGGTCTTACTGTAATATCACAGTCCATTACCTTTGAAGTTGACATTACAGAAAAGATTTTTTCTGATGAACCAGATGACGATTTCACTAAAAAGGACTATTAAGCTAAAAATGCTTATTCGGAAGAGGAAAAATAAGTGATATTAAACTTAATGACTTATTCAACAGCTTTCTTATCAAAAGCAGCATATTGCTTAAAACATCCCCAGGGAATTTTCATAGCTTTTGATGCCATAAATGCAACAGACTTTCATATATAAGTACTGGTTCAAACCATATGTATTTATGTGCTAAAAAACATAGCACAAAGTTGTCCTGAAAAAATAGGAAATGTCCTTAAATTTAGCATCTTGTCCTAAAATTCCTGATGTTTGAGGAAATGTGTTTGTTATTTTAATTTAAAAGTAACCTTTTTTTTTTTTTAATATTTTGTATATTAAAAAAAAAAAAAAAAAAAAAAAAAAAAAAAGGTGTGGACACTACATGACTTCCTTATCCACCCTTTGGAATATATTATTTCGAAAACACTGACCATTTTTGTGTATAGTAACTGGTTCGTTAATAAACAGGCAGGTTCCAGTCTATGATTGTTCCTAAAAACAAGCAAACAAAACTATTATTCCCACTACAAAAGTCACTATGATAGTATTATATATACTTCAGAGAATGAATATATCTTGTTCAGGTATAGTATTCTTCAGCTTATTATAGAATCTCTCATTGGGAAATGCACAGATTATAGTTCAATGAAATGCATTCGAGTGTAGTTGGTAACTTTTTGGCAAAAATTAATGGTGGAAACAAAACATTATTAAAAAAAAAAAAAAAGTGGCCATTACAAAAATTTCTTCTAGATTTTCCTATACAAATTCACGCAGTACAAATTATTTATTATTTTTTCCATTATGAATGCAGATTATTTTCATCTCAAGAGAGATTATGCGAAATGTCCAACATAAATAAATTTTTACTGCGCAGATGACATCCTTCCCATTCTTGGGGAAATTTGTAATATAGCAATGCAACCTATCAGCCAACATGCACTCAAATTGAATCAGTATGATGTCTCATAATGGTTCTCATCTCACATATCAAGTTTTGTTCGATTATATCCAATTGAACCTGAGATACAACCTTCAATTAAATTGTGGAAACCATTTTATAGCAGTGCCATCTGTTGAGTGATTGGTACCAAATTTGATAGGCACTGATTTATGTGAAGGTGAATCTATATGTAAATTTTTATGTGATTTTGTGCAAGAGTTCCTGAGATATAGCCTTCCTTGAAATTGCAGAAATTACTGTATAGCAGCGCTACATTTTGAGCAGTTGCTGCCAAATAAGTAATTAAAGTCCTCATATAGAAGCAGTTTTCGTGTCTTAAATGTACGATATATTTAGGTAACTATAAACTAAATCTTATTTTATTGTTCTAAATGTTGAAAGGACATGCATTATTATATACTTAATATGTATCTTAAATAGTTTATCGATGTGCCTCTTTTATGGGATCCGGAATTTTCGCCCCCAGCATTTCGCCCCCGGGAAATTTCGCCCCCCGGAAATTTCGCCCCCGGGACATTTCGCCCCTGGAAATTTCGCCCCCGAGTGATGAAAAATATAAATGTAATTACAAATAAAAATATAAACATACATGCGGTATTTCCCAAAATATTAATATGTTTTTATTTACTTCGAATATTCTTTGTTTGTTTGTGTGTCCAGTACAAATCTTGCAATCGATTTTTAACTTTCCAGAATAGTTAGACATTTGAAACTTTCAGAAAAGCTCAGAACACGGTGGCAATGCATTTTTTTAATACTTTTAGCTAACTGTTTCGGGTCTCTCCTGCCTTAGGCAGCGTTTATAATTCACACACACACAAAAAAAAAAAAAAAAAAAATAATAATAATAATAATAATAATAATAATAATTTAACTAACTTCCCGACTAGCTAGACATTTGAAACTTTCAGAATAGTTCAGAACACGGTGACAATGCATTTTGTTTCTACTTTTAGATAAATGTTTCGGGTCCCTGCTGCTTTCGGCAGCGTTTATGTGATTCAACAGAAAATTTAACTAACTTCCCGACCAGCTAGAAATTTGAAACTTTCAGAATAGTTCAGAACACGGTGACAAAGTATTTTTTAAATACTTTTAGCCAACTGTTCAGTGTCCCTGCTGCCTTCGGTAGCGTTACCAGTACAAACCTTGGAATCGACTTTTAACTAATTTACCGACTAGGTAGACATTTGAAACTTTCAGAAAAGCTTAGAACACAGTGATAATGCATTTTTAAATATTTTTAGCCAACTGTTTCAGGTCCCTGCTGCCTTCATCAGCGTTTATATGATTCAACAAAACTTTATTTAATTAACTTACCGCCTGCTAGACATTTGAAACTTTCAGAATAGTTGAAAACATGGCGGCAATGCATTTTTTAAATACTTTTAGCCAACTGTTTCAGGTCCCTACTTCCTTCGGCAGCGTTTATATCATTCAACTGAAAATTTATTTAACTAACTTACCGACTAGCTAGACATTTGAAACTTTTATAATAACTCAAAAGACGATAATAATGTTTTTTTTTTAATACTTTTAGCCAATTGTTTCGGGTCCCCGCTGTCTTCGGTAGCATTTATATGACCCAACAATCGTATAATTTTCCGACTAGCTATAAATTCGAAACTTTTATAAAAGCTCATAATACGATGACTATGAGTTTTTTAATACTTTTAACCAATCTTTTCGAGCTTCCGCTACCTTCGACAGCGTTTACATGATTCAACAACCATGTTAATTCCCGACTGGCTAGACATTTGAGTGTTTCAGAATAGCTCAGAACACGGTGACAATGAATTTTTCTTTACTTTTAGCCAAATATTTCGGGTTCCCGCTGCCTTCGGTAGCGTTTATATGATTCAACAGAAAATTTAAAAACATGTTATATAAAAAGTTCATTCTTTTTATCTTGCAATAATTTGTTGTATAAAAATATGAAGTTTATACAATATTGATATATGTTTTGATTTTAATCATAACAAGGGTTCACAAACAGCATGGCGATAAAAATATGCATGAATGACTATTGAATATAATCATTTACGCTGAAAAGATTTACTATTTCTCTTCTAACATCGTACATAAATTCTGGTCGTTTTTAACTGTCAATAAGTAAAATTACTCTGCTTCCCAATCCCATCCGTGGAGGTCAAAGATGTTATGTCATGTTTCGGACCACCTTTAGGGGCGAGACCCAGAACGCCACCAATTGCCCATTGCACAGCACTAGTGCGACGTAAAAACCTAACCAACTCTTCTCCTCAAAGGGTTTAAGAACTGAGAATCGAAACTGAGGTTGTTTGCAAATATAGTACATTTTCAAAAGTAACTGTTAACTCAAATAGAGCACAGAAAGTTTAATTATGGGTTTACATTTATTATTTTACACTATTTATTAGTAATGGAGTATATAATTAATTAAATTGCATTAAGCCAAAATAAATAATGCTCGCTTACTAAGTATTTTTTCGTTTGTTTCGCAATTCTTAAACAAGTCGTCTTTTATCAATATCATTGCAGGCTTTATCTACGGTCTAAATATTCATAAATAAAATCCATTCGTCGAATAGAACATATTTCTGTCTTACAGAATCACATTCGAAACGCTAAAATGTCGACAACTTTCGCAACAATAAAATTACGAGCTCTGTCTATGGGCTGAATATTCATTAAATAACGTGCATTTGTCGTCAAGAACCTGCTTATGTCTTTACAAATTACTTTTTACACGCAAAAATGTCTTCAACCTTCATAATAATATCATTACAAGCTCTATCATTAGCTTCTTTTGAAATCTCTATGATGGTAGGCCATATTTAATGGCCAAAACCTTCGTATTCTTGGTCAACATTAATATAATTCTCCTAAATATCTCCAAAACGGAACATTATATAAAGTACAAAAAGAGAGGCGCACAACTAGATGTTATAAGAAACCCTTACACCAATTTGCAACGTTCTACGTTGAACCGTTATTGAGATATGCGAGACTTTCGTTTTCCGATGTCCCATTTCCGGTTTTTCAATTTTCCCGAAAATTTGAAAAAATTATCTGTATACCAGACCTGTCTCAGTTCTGAAGTTTGGTAGTTCCATTTTTGTTAGCTTCGGAGATATGATACCCAGAAGATTCCGCACATACATACACATACATACATAAACATACAAACACACACACACACACTCTGACCAACTGTCAGAAATAAACTACTTTTCTGGTCTCAGGAAGCCATAAAATGTATAAATCAGGTGAAAACTCGATATCGAATTTTCGGACCGCACCTTAGAATGTAGAAAACGAGGGATGAAGGCTGAAAACTCATAGAAAGAGGGGGGGGAAAAAAAGAGTCAAAATTCAATAGAAAAAAGCATTGGATGAAAACAAAAAATCTCACAATGTCAAATGAGAAAAAAAAAAAAAAAAATCTTGCCTCTGTAATGAAAATTTCTTGCTTCTTTAATCTTATTTCCTTATTTAAAAATAATGGTCAAATTGATTAATAAATAAAACAAAGTAAAATAATATTTGATAAATTAATAAAAGTATTATCTGTGCTATAAAAATTTAATAAATAAATAAATAATATTACTGCACACTTAAACTTTCTTTTAATTAACAGCGATAAAAAATTAATCGAACAATTTTTGCATTCGAAAACCTTATTTTAGTTTATATATTTTATATTGAAATTAAAAGGGAAAATAGTGTGAATTAAATAGAAATATATCGAGAATTACTACATGTATAATTATATTTTTATTTGTCATTTCATATATATTTTCCACAACTCGGGGGCAAAATTTGCGAAATCCACTGTTCGGGGGCGAAATTTCCGGGGGTGAAATTTCCGGGGGCGAAATTTCCGGGGTGCGAGGTTTCCCGGGGGCGAAATGCTGGGGGCGAAATGCCGGGGGCGAGATGCTGGGGGCGAAATTTCCGTAAACCCTCTTTTATTATTACTATTTTTATAATTTTTTATTCATATTGGAAAATATGATTTCAGAATCAGAACTCAATGCAAAAAGGTTTCAGAACAATTATAAATCACTGGCATTAAAAAAAAACTTGTGATTTTATTTATTTTAATTCTGCGTTAAAGTTTTCTTTTCCTTTTTTTTTTTTTTTTTTTTTTTTTCTTTTAAGTATCGGCAAAAATTTTTAATGTATTTGACTTTGTTATAGTTTCAATAAGCCTTTTAAACATTTCAGGATGTAAAACAAGAATTATCCACTGGTCATTGAATAGTCTTAAAAATTACTTTCATATATATATATATATATTTTAATTAGAAATTGATCTCACTCTGTGCAAAGGGTTAAATATAGAAAAATTATCTACTCGTACTTCTAAACTGTTCATTAAAATATTATATTTAATATTTTTATAGTTTACATATTACTATTAGCATTGTATAAAAGTATGTGATTATATAAGGTTTTAAACATTTAAATTGGTAAAATATCTGTACTTCTATTTTATATTGAATTTTTTTTTTTTTTTTTTTTTTTCAAATAGTCTGGTAATATGCATTTTAAATGTAAAAATTGCATAATATTTCATATCTGCGCTGACAAATGTTACTTATGAAACGATGATTTTATTTATACATTTCTTATATTTACATGCCATATTTGTGTACAAAATAAAGATTTATAAGTTTGTATATATTTGTAAATAAAAAGATTTTTCTTTAATGTTTTGAAAGCTTAATTTGTCATTGTCTTAGTATTTGATATGGTAAATATATATAGGATTAAAATAGACTTTATTGAAAAAGCGACACTTTTGCACAGGGGTTAAAAAGAAAATAAATTAAAAGTCGCCATTGGGGTTCTTTATTAAAGCTGTCTTGTCAGGGGGAATATGAAAACTAAGTCGTCAAACATGAATTTTATTTTGAAACTTTTCTTTGAATGATTTAGTTTAAGTATCATTAGCATTTCATCTTACAAAAGCTAATAATAATTTGGCTCTGGTGAATTAAAATTTTATTTGGGCTTCTGAGTCCACGGGCTTAAATATTGTCCATTTATAAATCTTATTTTATTTTTTATTTCATTTTGCACGTTTGCAATAACTTGGTACAATGCAATAAATGTTGAATTAAAATATATATTAGAAATAAGTGAAAAATAACCGGTTAACAAAATATAAGACCACTTGTCAAAAAACAAAATAGTATAAAAAATTAATATGATATTGATCCTCCATTTTTCCTGATGACTTCAAACACTCTTTTTTTCATTGAAGTAACCAGGTGATTAAGTTCAGTTGTAGAAATATTGTACCATTCTTTTACAATGGCTACTTCCAGTTCATTGGCAGAGGAAAATTGTTTATTATTAGCATAACCATTGTGAGATAATATACCCCACAGGTTTTGCATGGGGTTCAAGTCTGAACTTCGACTTGGCCATGGCAAAACATTATTATTTTTTTCTTTTTTAAACCACTCCTATGTGGATTTAGATGTATGACAAGCAACATTGTCCTGTTGAAACATCCAGTTAGCACCACCTAATAAAAGTCCAAACGGTATCATATGATCATATAGCATAGACTGATATTGTGTAGACTTCATATGACCCGAAATTCGCTGTAAATCACATAACCCCTCACAACTGAAAGCTCCCCAAATCATTACTTATCCTCCACCCATTTGTCGACTGAAGCATTCTTTTGGTTCCTTCCTCTAGTCACAGAGTACTGATAACATTCAGAGCCGTCACTCCGTGATAGAAGATAATGGTAAAAATTTAACATGTAAATTTCGTATAGACACTATCGCCCCTGACGAGGGACCGAAGTACTACTCATACGTCACGGATTACGTATGCGATTTCGTAATCAGTTTTTATGGGTATAAAGATTTGGCTGATTATCGCTCTTTTGGAGATTTTTTTTAATGAAAAAGAAAATGAGGTTTGGAAGGTTATGCACTTTTTATTTTTAGTTTTTTAAATATACGCGTGCTAATATTTTCGTTATACATATTTCATGTGAAAATTTAATTAAATATGTATAAAATCTCATTTATTTATTTGTTTTTTACATGTTTTGAATAAGTTTATATCGGTAAACCAATTTTAATGTATTTTTCAATATTGTTATGAAGATAAATGAGCTTTAAAAGAATATATTAAATTTGTACTAGGTAGTATTTAATAAAATTAATTTTTGCATTCTAAAAAAAATAAATAATAATAATAATAAATGAAAAAAAATCTTTTTATTAATAAATAAATGTTATACTACCATCTTTTTTATTTTTTTTAAATCCATATTAGAAATAGTATTGTTTTTGAGTCAAATTTTTGAAATTGAGTTTTTGTTTCATTTACACATTTTCAGGCTTCCTGAATCTGAAAAACATGTTTTTATCAGTTGGTCTCTGTTTTTTCTCAACAACAAATTATAGAAGGAAGTCCAAACTCGGTATTCTAAATCTGTACAATGTAGTGATGCTACATTAAACTTTTCGTTGAGATGAAGCAGATGGTTTATGTACAGGGATATCCAAAAGAATTCAAATACATTAGGTCTACGGGGAAAAGTTCATTAAGTAAAGTGTAACATATATAGGTTGCCCTAAACAAAATGGAATGAACATATTTTTTTTCAATGCATAAAATCATGTTTTGTGTAGAATATGGAATAGAAATCATTTAACCTGCTTACAGGGCTATCCAAAGTATTTGAATATATCGGGAATATATACTTGGAAATTGCTGGCAGTCTATTTCATTTTGTGTTCGGTGTTCTTTAAATACAACTAAATTTAAGTGCACAATGTGATATGCATACAATTTACAGACAACATACAAGGTTACCCAAAATTAGGCAAAACTTGAATGTAGCAGGTGTAAGTGCTTTGTTACATTTTACTATATCAACAAACACTGCCCAGGAAGAAAAATTTTAACAGTCATACTGTAAAGAAAATATATTTTCAACACTGGTTTTTTGTATAACATTACATTTTGAGGTTCACTGAATACGAAAGTCCAATTTTAAGTGGCTGATCTGTATGTATATCTGTTATAAGCATAACTTAAATAACCACAGGAAATTCAAATTTGGCATTTTGAAGTTCGTAATAGATTGCCACTTGAAAAATTTGATCGGGATTCGCAAGTTTGAAGACAGATTAGTAACAGTTTTGAATTATTTAAGAAAACCTATTATTTTAAAAGTAGACTGAACTTAATTATCGTACATTATTGATCTTATGACTTAAACTGCAATGGATGTTTATGTGAAATTTTGTGCGATTCTGCCATGTTAAAAAAATGGTTAATTTCGAGTAATGTATGCAGTTTCCATGGTTAATTATGTTCATGCGAGCATTGTAACATACTTTTAAGCTGGTCTCGCACCTTTACTGTAAAAATATCCCTTTTAATGTATGTTTAAACAAAATTTTGCCCTGCCTCCCATGTTAAGAAAATCGTAAATTTTGAATAACTTATGAAGTTTTTAAATTAGAATGTTGAAAATCAATAGTGTTCTAGCCAATGTTATAGGTAATATTTTAAAACTGGCCCCACCTACCTGCAATCTTTTACTCTTAAGATAGTTAGACAAACTAACACCCTTCAGACTGACAACATATAAATTTTATTATTTTTGGTATCCCCGTACCTGAAAAGTGTAATAATAATAATAATAATAATAATAATAAAACGAGGTAAAAATTTTCATGATTCTTTACGCTCTCCATACCTATAGCATGATGGTGAACAAAAAATTGTTTAAATGCTTAAATTTTGCATTCAGTTCCAGCTTTTAAATATAAAATATATTTAATCAATTAACTTACCAATGGATACATAAAAAAATATCCAAGTAGGTCAAGAATAAATTGTTAAACAATAATAATGTAAAATTGAGGGAGAAAAAATAAAATTAGCAGGGAGCAATTTAAAATTTTTCAAAACACATTAAAACTTTGAACGTCATTTTATTCAATAATTTATGAGAAATTTTATTAAACATGATAGTTACATTGAAATTTATATGTACTGTTAGTTCTCCAATTAGAGTCATAAGCAAATAAGGATGATTCTGTTATTAGAGTAGTATTATTCTTGCTTATTTAGGATACAAATAGGAAAATGAAAAAATTGAAATTTTTAGAACTGTGAGGCACCTATTAAAAGAAAGGAAAAAAGTAGTAATTTTTTCCATACCCCTAATGCCTAGTAAAAAAAAAAAGTGAGATTGTCACTGACATCTGATTTGATTAGAAGAAAACATTTGGTTTAAAATTTTTCAGACTGCCAATTTTTGATGATTTTATACATTTTAAGAGGTTTGTAACAGACTTCTGGCTTTTTTGTCCTAATGTCAGTACAAGGGCGTAGCCAGAAAAAAATTTTGGATGTTCAAGTTCTAGTACATAATGTTGAATGCTAAAAATGCTGATGTAGAACTCTAAAATTTTTGACAAATCTGCAAAATTTCAAGAAGGGGGTTGTATTTTAACTCCCCTCTTTGGCTATGGCTTTGTATGTGTGTGACAAAAATTCGATGCTCCCTGAGATCAATAACGTATGCTTGAAATTTTACATTTAGATGCAACTTGACATAAATTTTGTCTATCAACTTTTGATGCATATTACTCAACAGATTGTGCTATCATCTTGTCTTTTCATAATAATTGGTTCATATGACAGCATAAGTCAAAATTTCATAGAAATGAATACAATGGGGAGTATTTTTAAACAAGCATAAAATTAAAAATATTTTAATTAATAGTAGTATTCAAACATTATAAAATGTATATGTAGAAATATTGCTTTCTCCAAGGAATGTAATTTTCAATATTTTTTTCCAAAAGAACTGATCAATACTTTTAACACGAGTGTTTCAATCATATATCTGTAATAATTTGAAACAACATAATTAATTTTCTTCACTTGTAATAATTTTTAAAAAATCTGAAAAACATTTCCTTGGGAGGTAAAGAAAATTTCATGTCAGTTGCACAAAATTTCGTGTGACTGCACAAAGTCAATTTTGTGCAATCTGTAAAGCACAAAATTGACTTTCTTTAATACTCATGTTATACTTTTCCGAGATGAAAGAATCTGCACTGACCATCTAAAATAATTTTGAGATTTCACATCCTGCAAATTGCTATAAAATTTTTGACTCTTTGTATTGTAAAGGAAAATTTTGCAATGAGGATAAATGCTATTCAGTTTATCTATTTAAGGAATTATTTATATAGTAATGTAATTAAAAAAATTGTTTTGTTTTCGCAAATCAGTTGTGAAATACTGAAGAAAATGTAGAACATGAGCATGGAAAAACAGAAAAATCGAAGAATTCTTCAGTGTTAAATAAGAAAAAAAAAAAAAAAAAAAAAAAAAAAAAAAGATATCTAAATATAGAGAAATAATACCAAAAAACTGAAGATAGAATTTTAACGTCACTACTGAACTAATAAAGAAAAATAAATAAACATTAGGTTAACATTTCTTAAAATTTAACTGTAACCAAAATATGTACAAATAGAATAGAATTTGATATAACATAAATGATTATATTTTAAAAACTTTCTCAGCTAATTAACATTTGTTTACCATGTTTAGGTTTTTCAAATCTTTTTTTTTTTTAAATAAAAATAAACAGGAAATACTGTCAGTTGATTTTATAAAAAAGAAAAGAGAATTTTTGCCAACTTTGTGCTTTAAAATGCAGCTACTTTAAAAAACAAAAATACTATTACTTTCAATATCAAGGATGAAAAAATATCTTAAAAACTATTAGCATAAATTTATTTAATTATAAAATTTAGCAAGGATTTACAAACCTGCTTTTAATTTCATTTACCACGACTTCTGAAACTTGCACTTATTGCACTTGAACCTGAAAACAGTTTTCATATAAACAAATGTTTATATTAAAATATTTACCTGTATATGTTTTATAACTTTCACTGATTCTCCTTTATCAAGCAAAAAATATCAATCTCTAAAACTTATATAAACATAAATAAGAATAACTAAAGCATACATTTGGGTTGCGGTACGCCGCTCCGTTTATTACAATTGTACATCACAATCAAAAAGCAGACTTCTATTTAACAGTCTTTAAATACAGAAAAGAAGTTCATTGTATGAAAAATTTGTTGAATACAGATTTACATTTTTTAATACTTTGAACTACATACACATAAAGTTAATTTTTCAATTCATAAGACAAGAATCATATAAATAACCATACTTAATAAATATAATTCATTTGACACAGTAATTCTATTTTTCAAATTTTATTAAAAAAAAAAAAAAAACTGTACAATCCAAAAAATATACCACTTCATTACTTTTAGATATAAATTTATTATTTTTAATTTTTAATTTATTATTGTTGCGAGTTTAGGGAATTGGTTTTACAGGCTTAGAAATTAATAAGTTAGCTTTAAGATTTGATATTATTTCCGTAGTTGCTAATGAGCCAGAATCTGAACTCTCTTTTGGCGGCAAATATTTGGAAACTCCTGAAAAATTTATAAGAAAAGGTACAACAAATTTTGGGAATCTGCTCTTTAGCTCTGCTCTTTCTCAAAGTGAAATAATTACATGTCCTTTGTAGACACCTTGACCATCCACACTGCTGATTAAGTTGGAGAGATGCTGCAACAGTAAAAGTAAATGATTATCAAACACTTATTTTAACAATATATTCTTCTTTTCAGTTGCAAAATGTTTAATAATTATATTCACACAAAGTTATTGAAGGATATTCAAAATGCTTATTAGCAACCATAGATCTCATGTATCATAATAAATAACATCTTCTCGAGCAAGTTACTCAAATTATATATCTGATAAATTTCTAAATGATGTCTTTAATCAAAAACATTTGTTTTTCACACTATATCTCACATTACTGTTACTGGTACTATGATTAATGAAAGAAAAGTTTAAATATGTCATGTAAAAAATGTACTAAAAAATTTGATTTTTTTGTCTTTGAAAAATTTCTTGAAAAACATAATAGAAGATTTTCCAACCCATATCACTTATGAAAATATGTACAGCATTTGTGCCGCACTCACTACCACTCATGCAAGCATCCTTCGTGTGCATTAAAATAATTAAATATATATATATAAATAAATAAAAATCAGGAACATTTTTTAACATACAAAAATAACAGTTACACTATGTTACAGTTACAATACGACAAAATTTCCTTCCTACAAGAAATAGTAAAAAAAAAAATAATAATAATAATAAAAACTTAGTGTTTTTTTTTTTTTTTTTTAAACCATAAATAAGTTTTCAGTGCTCCCCCCCACCCAATTCCTCATATTTACAACACGTTAAAATAAACACTTTTAGCTCCTAGTCTCATATTATGGTAGTGATGATGTAAAGTAGAGTAAAACGTTGAGTCTGCTTTTAAAAGGATGAAAATGCAGGGGGGGAGGATGAAAGATTGCCATAATTGCTGGGGACATTCTGACACTATTTAAAAAATCCTGAGATTTATTGCAGGGTTGTTTGCAAGCCTCGTAAAAAAACAATCCTAAAATAATATCAAAAGAAGGGGGGGGGGCGGGGGCGGGGGGTTAGAGGAAGAAAGGGAAAAAAAAGTATTAAAAAAACTTGGTTCAAACTAGAAATGTTCATAGTTATCTTTCTGAAAGTTACAAAATGTATCATGTGCTGTGATAAGTTAAAAAATAAAACATGTTACAAGTTTCTTGCAAATTCTGACTAACAAGGAAACATTCAAAAGGTGTCGTCTTCAAAAAACATTGAAAAAAATACATGTGATTCTACTCTTCCTAAAACACCAGAAAGTGAAAAAATTATCGGCTGCAATGAATTACAGCGACCACAAAAAAATATCAAAATTAAGCATATTTGGCGATTTCATATTGTTAGGCAATTGATTTAACTGTAATTCATTTCATCCGATAATTTTTTCACATCCTGGTGTATTATGAAGAGTAGAATCACATATTTTTTTTTCAATATTTTTCGAAGATGACACCTTTTGAATGCTTCCCTGTAAGTTATACTTTGAATTTTACTGAATGAAAATAAAATATTAAATACCTTACAAAATCAATTTTTTTAAACAAGATTCACAAATTATAAAATACCAGCACTGGGCTGACCTTAAATTTAATTAATTTAAGAACAGAAGGAATAAAAGGTAAACTTAAAATGCTTAATAAAATCAAAAATGCAATTCTAGCAATTTCCAGTTATAACTGCGAGTAGTCCCCTTAGAAGCGCTCTACATCGCTCCAAGAGTGATGAGCGGGGGCTGCTCCCTGTTAAATTTCCAGTTATAGCTGTTAATGCATATGTGAATATTTTTGAGTGACCCTGTAAATCTCATACTGTATTCAACAAAACACTTTTTTTGCGCATATGAATAATAAATTTAAATTTCATTATTATATGTGCATATGTTATTAAAAATAAAATGATACTTTTAAAATATTAAAGAATAACCTTTTACAGACATGTGAACTAAAAAGCACAAAACATCTATCTTAGCATTAAAATGCAGGGTAAGAGAAAAACATGTGAGTGACACACTATAATATTTACATACACTTAAATCTTTAATTAAATAATTTAGAATAAAAAAAAAAAAAAAAAATTAAATCTCCCCTGACTGGGCTCGAACGTTAGACCTTTAGGTTCGTAGCCCGGAGCTTTGCCTCACAGCCACAGCATTCACATAGGGAAAGTCTTTTTTTACAATATAGATTTTTTGCTTGCTCCCAGAGCGGTTAGAAACATACATACAGGTGAAGCTAATAAAAGCGTATTAAAAAAAAAGCACCACAGCACTGGCGTTAAAAAGAAATAAGTATAAAACTTTGAATAAAAACCATAAAATGCAAGAATTCACAACAATTGTTTTGGGTGAAAGAACAATTTTATTGTAATTTAAAACTAAATTACAACACATTTTTCTAAACAGTTCTTCTTCGGGTAAAGTAGGCATGAGTGCTGCAAACAATTTTATATTTATTATCTGTGCAAATAATTGGAGACCATATACCTCAATGTATAAAAATTCTACTTTGTATCCTAAAAAAATAAAAGGTTATATGTCCTTAACTCATCAAACTCTATGTAGTTTGTGTGACAGTGAGGTATAATATACTACTATACTTTGAAGAAACTTTTAGACCAACTGAATATGGCGTTTAATTAAATGCTATCACACTTCAAATAATTTGAGTTCACAGCCATAATGATAAGGAATTTTTTTTATGTCTTCAGTAAAAAAAAAAAAAAAAAAAAGAAAAACCTAAATGCTACATTTATTTAAAATCTGTATAGTTTGTGTGACAGTGACCTATAACATACCTATTCTCTATCAGCCATCAACATTCAAAGGGTATAGAGGCTAACATGTTAACTCACACACATATCTATTTAAGCTATTGTAAAAATAACAAAATTAATTCAGAAGCCCTTAATCTGTATAGATACACCAAAATCTCACTCTTGAAATTTTTCATGGTAAAATTATTTTCTTACATAGTATATGTTCGGAAAATAAAAATCTTTAATGTACCACATATAACTTGTACTTTATTGTGTTTACACATTATTATTATCACTAATTTCTGTAAAATCTAAGTATTTTCCAGATTGGTGGATGAAATATTATGCTTAAAAGAAAAAAGATTACTTTATAACCACTATTTTATGCATATTGCATATGCATAGATTATCAAACTTGCACAATGCTACGATGTCAAACTTATGCTAACAAAGCATTTAACTTTGAAAAACAAAAACTAAGACCCTCAAGCTCTTTTAAATTTATAACTGATCCCTTGCATTTTACAAATCTAAAATAGAGACATTTTACGCCTCCAAAAAAGCATAGGTAAATTCCAAACAAACGTTGGTCTGAAGTATACCTACACTCTTTGTGGTAATCATTCTACCTTGAAAACTTTTTTTTTAATTACTCCTAACAAAAAATAACATTTTATACTCTACATACTGAAAGGAAAAGAGGAAATGAATTTTTCAAATTTGATTATAAATTATGGTCTTAAATAACCCTGTTACACAATTAGAAAATTTTAGTAGTTTAACTAATAAATTTACATATTAGTTAAACTACTAAATACTAATATTTTACATATTATAAATTTACATAAATCTTTTTTTTTTTTTTTTGGAGGGGGGGTCCTTCCTCGACAACTTTAGATAGGTATCTAACTTCAAACACTCAATAAAGAGTATATTTTTATTTTCAAATATTGTAGAAAATTACATAAAAAAATTACCTGGTTTTCATTTTCAATGCTTTACTTGCAAAAAAAAAAAAAAAAAAAAAAAAAAAATTGCTTCGGCGTCTTTGGACATCTACATAACGATCTACATTGCGTATTAAAGGCTTGTCTTCATTCTTCATCTTCATTGTAATTTCAGTCTAACAAAATACAATACAGTCATTTAAATAGTACAGTATTCTTAATTGCATCCCTCCCCCCCCCCCCCCTAGAATTATACCATGTCATTATCAGTTATTTTCTTAAAATTATTAAACGACTAGAACAGAGAAAAATTTATTCATAATTATCACTTTCATTAAGCTTATATTATGTACTGAAATATATTTATTTCAATGAATTATTCTATCTTTTGCGTCACGCCATCCAAAACTGAAAAAAATTTCACAGTTTTTTTCTTTGCATCACGATATCTATTTGCATGCATTTTCAATTTATTTGGATGAAATGACACAAAGTAAACATTTCCATATATTTTACTTACAGTTTTGGATGGCGTTGAAATAAATATATTTCAGTACATAATATAAGCTTAATGAAAGTGATATATTTGACAGCGTATTTGAAAATTAAAAGCAATATTTCAATGTGCACTTATACTTTAATATGCAAAACAAAATAATTGCAGCGAAATTTAAAAACAAATCACTTAATGTAATACCACTGCGTTACTGGAATTTCAAATAATTTCTTTTAAAACACATGCTTTCATAGTATAAGAGATGTGAATGGAAAGGTATCAATGAGTAAATGCTATATATTATTTTATGTTGAAAATAACGTTTACACTGTAAATATAAATAAAAGGAAAAAGCAAATTCAAATAAGAAAATCTATGTATAATTTAATTAATATCAAAGCGTCACTGAAAATTTTATATCATTATTTTTAAGACCCGTATTTCTAATCCTTATAGCCATAAAGTACAGTGCTGCGTCACAAACTTTTAACCCGTGAAGGGTTTTATGTATTGATATCATTACTTTTTAGGGGTTAATGATCAAAACGTAAAATTAAAGGAGAATGGTAATGAGTTTATAACACTGTATTAAAAGTGTTGTTTTATAGGTCATACTCGAACAAAATAACAAAATAAATAAAATTTCAAAATTTTATAAAAAGTGATAAAAAAGATGGAAACATGCAACATTACAAAGGCATAATATAGTACATTTTAAAAATGACAAAAATTTCTTATTTATATTTATTTCTTATTATAATTTTTTAGGTATAGATTTGATTTAAAAGAGAAAAATAAATAATAATAGAAAAATCTTTAAAAAGTGAAAATTTTATACTGGTAAATATTTAAGTAGTATAGTTTGTTATGAATTTAATTAAAAAGAAATCTTAATCTATTCAAAATTTTATTATAGCTTAACATTTTGTAATTTATATATTATATATACTAGAAACTTAATGAGCAAATTAATTATTTTCAAATTCTGTTTTAAGAATTTTTTCAATCCGTAGTTTAAGTGATTTATCAGCTAATTTTGAAAAAATTACAAATATTTGCATATGATTATCATATTATTTGTCATTTTTATGAAAATAAAGGAAAAATTTTTTGTTGTTGCAATCACCTTTTAAAATAGAACCAATTTTGAAAGTTAACAACTTATCAGCATGAAAACAATGTAAATACAAAGAATATTTTTGATAAACAAATGTCATATAAAATACAAGTACCTAAATAAATAACTCATTTAATATATATATTAAAAAAAGAAAAATATTTTTTTTTTATTTTTGTGTTTATTTTTTACGCTTCCCGATAGATGGAGCCAAAACGATTATTTGATATTCAGTATTTCAGATGGAAGAGAAGAAATTCGTCCGCGAAACTGCCGCATCACGGTATTTTCGGAGTAAAAAATAGTTCGATTTTTAAATTGAGTTATTAAAAAAACAAGAGTTTTCCTAGGGAAAAGGGAGATGTCAGGCACATCAGATAAAAGCGATTAATATCATATATAAATTAAACTAAATTCTCTCGAGCCATATTCGAGAAAAAATTCTTACACATATAGTCCGTCCATTTATAACTTAAATGAGCCAATTCATATCTCGAAATATATTGCACGCAGAAATGTAGCGATTTCAGGGTAGGATCAGACAGAAGGTGAAAGTCTATTTTGAAAATATCAGAACATAACCTCCCATATTTCCTGAGATATTAAGTGTCGGCTTTCAGCGGTTTCTTTGATCTTAAAATTCCTGTATATATAAGTGTCGCAGTTTCCGTTCGTTTTTCCGTTTCCGCTGAGTGTCGTGGCGTTCGTTTGTTTTTGCGCTTGCGTCACTAGAAAAACTGCCGTTTTTCATGATAATCTGTGCCTCTAGTCATGCCAATAGTGTTTGTAATCATCGGGACCATCAAGGTTAAATTTCTTTTCATCAGAAAATATAATTTGATTCCACTCATCATTCCATGACATGACATTTTTAGACCATTTTAATCTTTCTTATCGATTGCATTTCAATAACTTTGGTTTTTTCTTCAGTTTCATAGATTTCGTATTAATATTTAATTTAAGACTCTTCCAGACTGTTACATCTGAAGTTTTCTTGCTGAAACGTTTCGAAATTTAACGAATTGAAAGACCTTTTTTAGTTGACAGTCGAAAAATTTGTCTATTATCATGTGCTGTCAAAATATTTTTTCTACCAGATCGTTTTATTTTGTTTGAGTAATCTTTTCTAATTATGGCATTGTGAATGGCCGTTTTAGAACGGTTCATTAACCTCACAAAATCTCTTTCAGATTTACCAGAACCTTTATAAAATAAAATTTTAATCACTTCGCACTCCGATAATTCTTTACCTCGAGGCATCCTCAAATTAATAGCAGATAACACATTCAAAACCCAAGCCTTTGCTTCTTAGGTAATGCTTTTACGAAATACTGGCGCATGCGCTTTGTATTGAATTCGACGTCATGTATAATATGCTAATTTTCTCAGGTTGGAAATTAGTCTTATAATTTCTTGTCAGTCTTTAATTTTTAGAAAAATGAATAAGTTTTAATGAAATTTAATTTAATTTTAATAGGATGTATTTCCCGATCAATTTTAAATACGCAACTAAAAATTTGCATATTATACTCTCTTCTTCAGAAATGCACCAATATGCTTGTGGTCTTATAATTTCTTAACGCACTGTAATTTTATTTTATTTTTCTTAAAAAAAAAAAAAAAAAAAAGAATTTGATAAAATTCTGGCAAAAGCAGAATTTAGTTTAGTAGGAGAACTATTTTTTTATTTTTTCTTTAAATTATAACATCATTTTCAAATTATTCAATTATATTTTTGATTTCGATAAATATCTGACTATCGTAAAACTGGTATCGTAAAAATCTGTAGATTGAGACTAATAAGTTCTAAGTCCTAAAAATCAAAATTCAAGAAAAAGCATTACAGGGGAAAATATACACTCACAAGTGTGAAAAAATAATTCAACTGACACTAGTCGAGAAATACAGAAAAAATAGTGAAGAAAAAGCTGGAAGGGCAGGCTTGAAGCCCTAGAATTATAAACAGGATTAGCTAGGTCTTTAAAGGATATTACAAATAGCCACCTGTCATTCAAAGTGTCCAGGTAAAGCATTGCTGCAGGCTGTGGAAACCCGGATCTCAGCTAGCAAGTGTCAGAAAGGTACTGTGGAAGGCAATGGTTTTTTTAATTTATTTATTATTGCTAGTATCGCTCAGTGGTCGAAACTTGACTATTTTTTTTGCAAAGCAAAGTTATTGCCTTGTCTTAACGGAATTAAATTGCAACACAGCTGCGGCAGTTGTTTGCCGATATGCACTCTAACTGAATCAGCAGAGTTTTACTTAATATATTTCTCTCTGTAGATGTTGAGCCTTTCCTGAAATGAGAGAAAATCTAATGTGAAAACCGCCTTGTTGGGTGATACAGACCAAAAGCTAATCGGTACCATGTCAAACCAAGGTCCACCAAATATCAAATTCTGTTAACCCTCTCAGCGTTTGAACCGGAATTTTGTAACACGAACAAACTCCCTCAAAACGGTTTGAGACTGATTCTTGTAATGTAAGAAATCTCTCTCTAAATCGTGCGAACCTGATTCTTGTAACTCTAAATAACTACTCCAAAATCGTTAGAGACGGAAACTTGTAACTGACCCTTCCCCCTTTTACCAACAAGGGGCGGACAATGACGATAAGGTAAGCTGACAGTTGATATGCTTCTTTGTTGAAAGAGAGGGTTGATAACAAAAGAATAGAATAGTGAAAAATGTTCAAGAAGAGCTGTTGATAATTTGTAAAATCAGTTAAAATACTGCTTGCCTAAACAGAACTTCGCATAAAACCTTTTTATTTTTTCAATTTAAATTATATCTTTTAAATGACGATTTTTTTTCATAGGAATCTTAAAATTAATAATAAAAGACATTATTGTTAGAATAAAATAATGACAATTATTTGTTAAATCAGCAGCTTTATTATTATTGTTATTATTCTTATTATTTATGAACTAACCGAATATTCTACATAAAACAGTGTTTTAATTACATATTAATGTAAAGCATTTTAATATCCTGAAACAGGTTTTTCTCTTTTTATATTCAGTACCTGAATTACAGTTTACTTGGTTTCATTGTAAAAATTATTCATAGTATATGTATTATATATATAAAGGTAACTATTTTAACGAATTTATGAGTTTACAGATAAGAAAAACAAAAAAAGAGAATTGCAAGCCAATGCGCAGAATTGCTACAAAAAAAAAAAAAAAAAAAAAAAAAAAAAATTGCAAAACTTAAATATAGGAATAAATTATCAATGAATAAAATGAAATAAAACCCCCAACCCCCTCTCCCCCCCAATATATATATATATATATATATTTGTTTCGGGGGAGCTCTGGCTACCAGTGAAATCTAATTTTCATGGAGATAAGGCAAATTCAAATCGAACTATCATCGGAAATCCCTAAATCTAGCAATTTCCTAGAAAATATTCTTCTAGGTTTTGCGTTTACTAATATTTAAATCTGTTACCTAATAATCAGATATATTTTACGTCTCAAAAAAATCTCTAACACTATCTATATATTATATATATATATATTTATTTAAATTGTTCTAGCGATTTCCAACAAAACCAAATTTCTGTCATATTTTTTCCGGATTTAGTGCGAATTACCAGTGAACGATAATTCCTGAAGATCAAAATATTTAATATCCAAATATAGTCTAAAAAACACATAAACTCTATCTTTTTTTTTTTCTAATCTTTTAAGTATTTTCGAAGAAAACGCAGTCTTAGCTACTTTTTTTTCCCCCTGACAAAACACGGGTTTCCCGTGAACGCTAATTTTACTGAAGAAGAGCACAATTCAGATTAAATTGTAAACTCAAAATATCCCTAAATCTGAATTTTTATCAAAATCATTCAAGTAGTTTCTAATAAAATCACGTTTCTGCCATATTTTCTCACGGACGAAGTGAAGGTTAGCAATGAAAAGTAATCTTCGATAAAAAGAGGATAAGTCAGATGTGTTTCTAATCTAGAAAAACTTATTTTAGTCACATTTTTCATATAAAGACATGCAGGAACTCTTTCATTCCCTAGCAACGGTTACTATATTCATTTCTTAAAATTACTTTAGTACAGCTTTAGCACAGGAGCCCCTTGGCAGTTTTTATATTTTTGTTTTCATTTTGAAGATAAACTAAAATGGGTATCGCAAATACGTAAGTAAACATCTTGGTGAGAAGCGACCGAGCTATTTTGGCGATAAATTTCAAATTTTGCCAAGAGGTTCAAGCTGCTGCATTGCTTTAGCAGAATTTTTTCAATTTTATTTAATTATTTTTTTAACTTAATGCCAGAGGAGAGGGGGGGGGGAATTATTGGTCTAAATAGACAAAAATATTTCCAGATAAAATATTATCCGTTTTTCATTCTGTTTATTAAACGAAAGAAAATGGCCAAAATAGTTTTTTTCAATATCGTTGACATCTCTATAAATTGAAATTAAAATATCCAGTACTTTTTAATTTCAATCTACATGCGCAGTTTTTATTTTCTCAATTAAATATTATCTAAATCTTAATATACATATCAAGGTGTAATAAAATAAAAGGCGACAGCACAAAATCGGTGTCTGAAACAAATAGTCCTATCGTACTAAAAATAAAATAAAATAAAATAAAATACAAAAATAAATTTTGCTTCAGGTATTCGCTACATTCGACAGTGTTCCTCGCCGGTACTGCGTTGCCAAGGTCCCCACTACCGTCAGTATCTTATCCAGACATTTCAATTTGGTTTTTTATAGAACAACAAGTAGCTCTGCTTTTATTCAAGAAGTGTAATTTTACAGATAACTATATACCAGCTTCTATTAAACATTTTAGTATTGGCACTATGTATTAGTGAGACATGATTACACGTTTTTTCTAGATTTTGCTTTCTGTTAATAAAATTGCATGTGCAAAAAATTACAATTATACTGCTATTAATTGTATTATAAATATATAAATAAAAATAAATTTTAATTACATTTATAATTAAAATAACAAGTTTAATTATTTTCACTATATAACAATATTATTTCTATAAATACAATTAAATAAATAAAAATAATTAAATTGAATAGTAATCATTGCTAAATGTGAATATGAATTAAATAATAATAATAAATAAATAAATAAATAAATTATAATTTGATTGTGAGATGTAAGAAATGTGACAAATAAATTATTACTTTTTTTTTTTTTTTTCGAAACATAAAATGATTTAATCCTACATGGCAAACATTTATTACTTTGTAACTTAGATTAAAATCTGCTTTTCTAAATTTAACCCTTTGCCAGCCCAGACGCTCCTAAGTGCTGTAAACATTGTCGCCAAATTTAGTAACACCTTTATTCAACTATCATAAATAATTCTGAGCAATAGCATTTGATATAGAGAATGAACGAATTACCTTCGAAGGGGTTAAGCAACCGTTAGAGTTAAAATTTTGTGGTGGATATTGAATAAAAATATCCCTGAATTTGTCAACACTGGTAAGAGGAGTGGTATTAAATAGGACCGGCAAAGGGTTATAAATAATTTTAAAATATCATAATCATAACAGTACCATTAAATATTTCTTCAGCTGAAAGATTTATTATTTTTTATTTTCCCTTTTCTTATCCCATAAGAAATACGCTAAAAAATGCCTATAATATATTGAAGGAATAGTTGAATTAAGTATACTACACTGAAAAAAAAAAAAAAAAAACAACATAAAATATATCTGTTATAATAAGAACTTTATTAGAATGTTTTTATATTTAATCGGTTTGTCTATCTGAAATTTTCTTTAATATAAATTAAATATAGAATTTTCATGGAACGTTATAGTTTTTGTTGTAAGCTTAAGGCAGATTGACTGCACTAGGGTCCTAGACATGTAATTGGAATGCCCTTCATAGTGGTCTTCCTAAGGGGTCCTAATCCGTATTTACGCGAGTTTCAGAGAAAATCATGGATAACTCCGAACGACTAGTCGATGAGCGGGACTTTGGATCACACCCAGCACTTTCTGTCTACCAGCTTTGAGCGCAGGACCACTCAACTGCTGGCCCCTCTTGGAATTTTCTAGAAACTTCATGAAATCTTCTAGATATTTCATGAATCTTCTAGAAACTTCATTGAAATATTTAGAAACTTCATGAAATCTTCTAGAAACTTCATGGAGCCTCCGTGAAAACATCTAGAAATTTCATGGAACATTCTAGAAAAATTTAGTTTTCAAAAAATTTTCAGAATTTTCTAAAAGGTTCCGGAGTTACACAGCTAAGATAGATTTTTAGCTATGTAACATAAGTTACACAATTAAAAAGTTAAAATAAAAGAAGAAAAAAAAGTGATATTTTAAGTAGAATACGTTTTTAGAGGAACCCTAAAAAGTGGAAAACAAAGAAAGTTTTGAAAATTGTCGTCAGAATAATGAAAACGAATCAATCAATAGATAAAAAAATAAATAATAATTGAAAAGTATCTAAACTTCACGAAGGTATAGTTACGCCTAGACAAAAAGAAACTACTCAACCTTTAATATTTTGAAAAAAATTATTACATTTTTCTTGAAGCTGACCATAATTTTTCAAAATTTTCTTATTTCTAATATTTTAGGAAACTTTTGTAAATGTTTATTTTCATAAAATTTGTTTATTTTCAGAAATTTCCATTTCTTTTATTAAATTTAAGACTTTCGCATTTATTTTAATGTATTAAATATTGCCATCAATATTTTAGAAACTTTCCTTTCAATAATTTAAAAATGTTAATTATATAAATATTTTTAAATAAGTTTCTCAATTAACTAATTATGTTATATCTTTCTTTAAAAATTATAAATAAATGCAAACATACTTTCCTTATAATTATGTTCAACATCTTTTTTATAATAATAAATGGAAAGGTTTGTCTGTCTGTCTGTCTGTTCTTTTATACGTACAGCCCCTATTGAACGCAGAAGTACAAGAATTCACATACGGATGCTCTGGAGCCTTTCCGATGTTTTCCTCGAAACAGAATTTAAAAATCTTAATTAGTTTCGGAGATATTAATTAAAATGTTGACCCATGTCGATCGAAAAATGACCAAAAATCCTTATTGCTTAAAAAGAGGCACATTCAGCAGACGATTTTAACGGCTGCCTCTAACGGAAGCAAAACACGTGAAAGTCATTGATGCCACATGATCTTTAACTGGGGTTAAAAATTGCAAATTTCAAAGTGCTTCAAATTTTCTTTTTCGTACACAACACTTAATATACAACCTATTCAGCACAAAACCAACCTGCAGTTAAAATTTCATCAATTTTCATTAATAAACAAAGCAGTTACATTTTAATTGCAAATTAAATTTTATTCTAACACGTAATCTATCTTTCAATAGAAGATAGGAGTTTCCATAGCAACAAAATACATTTGAAGGAACTAAAAAATACTTTTTATTTTTCTTTTTACTTCCATTACCCGACTACAGTGGTATATATAGGTTTCGGGAATGTCCTGATTAGGTTTTCTTTTGTATCTCAGCTACTAATTAAAATAATTTCATAAGTAACACATTATTTGAAAGCTTTGTTGATTTGGAATTGAACAGTAGATTACAGAAATTTCTACCGCCAGATATTTTAAAATTTCGATATTTCAAATTCTAATTAAATTATTTTTAATACATCATTCGAAAGATATTTTAAAGTTATTTTAAATTATCGAAAGTTTTCACCAGATATACACGTTTTGAGGTGTCCTGAATCAGTTTTCTTTTGTATCTTAGCTACTAATTAAAATAATTTCATAAGTAATACATCATTAGAAAGCTTTTTTGATTTGGAATCGAACAGTGGAATACAGAAATTTGTACCGCCAAATGGCGCTTCAATATTTTAAAATTTCAATATTTCAATTTCTAATTATGATTAAATTATTTTTAATACATCATTGGAAAGATATTCTAAAGTTCTTTTAAATTATCGAAAGTTTTCACCAGATTTACACGTTTTGAGGTGTCCTGAATCAGTTTTCTTTTATATCTCGGTTATTAGTTAAAAAAATTTCATAAGCAATACATCATTTGAAAGCTTTGTTGAGTTGATACACATTTTAAAGTACTTTTACATTATCGAAAATGGAATTAGAGATTTCACCCAATTTACACGTTTTGATGTGTCCTGATTAGGTTTTCTATTGTATCTCATCTACTAATTAAAATAATTTCATGAGTAATACATCATTTGAAAGCTTTGTTGATCTGGAATGGAACAATAGATTACACAAATTTCTACCGCCAGGTGGCGCTGTAATATTTTTAAATTTCAATATTTCAAATTCTAATTATGATTAAATTATTTCTAATACATCATTAGAAAGATATTTTAAAGTTCTTTTATATTATCGAAAGTGGAATTCGAAATTTCACCTCATTTACAATTTTAAGGTGACATGATCAGGTTTTCTTTTGCATCTCAGCTAATTGAGTAAGACCGTTCAAAATTGGTATATGTAAGTTAATTAGGAGGGGCTGGAAGGGTGGGGGGAAGGAATTCTGCACTACCGAAGGCAGTGGGGACCCGGTCCGACAATTTACCTGATGAGAAATGATGTTTTTAATTTTCTTTTCTTAAGAATAAGAGTTTGATTTCAGAAGGAATATGTGCGCGCACCGCACATATATTTTAACATGTGCGCCCGCAGCGCACATGGGTTTGGGACCCGGTGCGAGTTTTTACCCGATGATAAAAAAAAAATTTAATTTTATTTTCTTAATAATAAAAGTTTGAGTTGAGAAGGAATATGCGTGTACAGCGCACATATATCCTCAAACGTGCGCGCGCAGCGCGCATGCGTCTGCGCTGCCGAAGGCAATGTGGTCCTGGTGTGAGTTTTTACCCGATGCTAATTGATATATTTTTTTATTCATTTTCTTAAGAATGAAAGTTTATGAGTAATAACACGGATTTTTGAGAAGTCATAAGGATGGTGAAGGAATACGTGCACGCAGCGCACGGGTCTACGCTGCCGAAGGCAGTGGGGATCCGGTACGACATATTTCCCGATCAGAAAATTTTTTTCTCTTTTTTTATCACATGATAAAAATTAATGCAATTTGGAGAATTCATTAATTATTGGGATTCATTTAAAAATGGTGACCAGCGTAGCGGGCGTAGCCTGCTAGTATATAAATAATAATAATAATAATAATAATATTAATAATAATAATGCATGTGTACCATTCTATACTGTCTCAGTTCTTTAGCATGATTCTTCTCAATTTTATTTTAATTATTTAAAAAGGAAATATGCTTGCAGGTCCCCCCCCCCCTCCTTTTTGCTTTTCCCGACATAAAAATAAATATTTTTACTTCTTCATTTATTTATGTTTGAAATCAGTATTTTTTTTCCTTTTTGATTTTAAAGTTGTAACGTGGTTTTTATTTAATATCTTTCGAATCAATATCCGATTGAATAAAAAAATACAGCATTAACTATATTTGGTCCTGATTAATAAGTGTTCGAATTTTTGATAAAATCTAGTAATTCGAACAGATACGATGGCGATTTTTTAATTTTATGTATTTTAAATAAAACAAAAATATCTGCACGTTCATTGAAGGTGTAATACAATATATGGTGACAACTCATAGTCATTGTCTGAATGAAATAGCACTACGAAAAAAAAAAAAAAAAAAGTGAATTGGATGTAGATAGATTTTGAGAGGATTGCAAATTTGTGAAAATGCCACCCCTCTGATATCGTACACAAATCGGATTAGACAAAGAAACATAACCAACTTTGTTAGTGATATCACTTTAAAAATGGATTAGGAGTATTATACAGGGTAAAAACATTTTGCACATTGCACTGTAAATGTAAAGACAGCCAATTAAAAAAAAAAAAAATGTTTTGTCAAATTTGAATAAAAATTCTGAAAAAAAAAAAAAAAAAAAAAAAGTATATATATATATATATATATTCTTATTGATACCTGTAAAATCAGAGTAACCCAATATTTGTTTCAGAAGGAATTATTTAAACTAAATGCATTGCAGAGCTTTAAAAGTTATTGAATAGAAAGATAACAATCTGTGTACTGTGAATTACTGCGGTAAGAATCAAAAGCTTAAGTTTTAATCGCATACTCTTTTTTCTTTCATTTCTTTTAATCATTTGACAGCGATTAACTAAATTTCTTGCAATTACAAAGTCAGAGCAAAATATGTAAAAACTAAATATAGTACAAAATGGTCAATTTTTCTTTAGCCATGACTAAATGTCAGAGTTTTTTTTTTTTTTTTTTTTCTTTCTTCTTTCCTGATTTATTTCTGAAATCATTTTTAATCGTAAATGTATAAAACTTGCAGGTATATCTGTTTTTTTTTTTTTTTTTTTTTTTTTTTTTTAATAGATAATTGAATTAATTTAAATAATTATAATAAACAACCGTTTTTCGAGAATAAAATGACAAAATGCGTGCATTAAGCCGGCTTATTACTTTCTTCCGATTTTTTTTTTTTTTTTTTTCAAATCTTTCAACTAAATTTTATTGCAAAGGCATAAAAACACTTGTAATTATGCTTGCTTTTACGACAAAAAAATAAATGTTTTTTTTTTTTTTTTGTTTTGTTTTTTTGTTTCTATAAAGACATGAGATTTTTGGGAAAAGATTTCAGAAAAGGTGACATGAAAGAATGTCCTTTTGAATTCTGTTATACTCACTGAAAAATAAAAAATGTCATTAGCTTATTTTCTATTTCATCAGACAATCCTCCAAATTTTATTTATTTATTTATTTTTTGGAAAAATAGGTTTGACATGTTAAAAAGAAAAAAAAAAAAATAAATGTAATTAAAATATAAAAAAAATATATGTATTATTTGCGATGAGAAAGTGAAGTCATAAAAATTTGAAGTACTTGCTATTAATAGTTAAAAAAAATTAATGAATAATAAAAAAAAATCATTTTTACTACGATTTTCAGCGTTTAGTGATGTGCTAAACATAGCTCATTTGATTCTATAATATCCTTTATAAAAGTTTCCAATTTATCATATATATTTTTTACAAATATGTAATATACAAAATGATATGCAGAATGCATTAATTACGGAAATTCATAAATATAAACGTGAATTTAACAAATCATAATATAATCATTTTCTATATACTCAAAAAGTTTCACACCATAAGTTAGTTTTATGAAGGAATATGAATTTCAAACAAATAAAGTTGTGTTGAAATATAGTCTAATACTTTTCCCAAACAGCTATTTATTATTATTTTTTTTTTCCCTTTAGTAATTTAACTGAAGAGTTGATGTTTCGATTTATTTTAAGGAAATTCTTTATCATTTCCTTACTATTATTTTTGTTGTAGTTGAACTTTTGAGAGCTCCTTTCTGCGTCTGATCACGTATGTTGCTGTGTTATTGTAGCTATAGTTAAGAAATAATTCATATAATGGAATAAATTTTCTTTGTAAATTGGTTATTAGTAAAATATTAAAAGGAAAAAAAAAAAAAAAAACATATATTTATATTTTTTTTTTACTTAATAATTTTGCTAATTTTATTATATTTCATTATTTATTATATATTTATTGATTAACCAAATTAAGCTGTCATTAAAATTAACTTTACTAATTAATGTAGATTAATATAGTTACAATTTTGAGAAATAAAATCGAAATATATACATTTATTTCTGTTCCTTATATCAAGAGCATTTTTATTTTTATTATAATTTTAAAAGAAAGTGCAATTAAAGAGAATAAAGATAGCTGTAAAATATCATATAAATTAATTCATTCATTCAAAAAAAAAAAAAATAATAATAATAATAATAATAATAATAATAATAAATAAAATAATAAATAAAATAAAAAAATAATTTAAAACATTTATAAATTATTATTATTATTGTTATGGTATTTGTATAAATAAGAAAGTTTTACAATTCCTTTTTGCATACCATTTTAATTTAAAATATCTATAAAATTAGTAAATATTACTTTCAAAGTGTTTATAGTTTGTGCTGCATATAATTAATTAATCATTTATGATTTCTGATAATAAAAGTTATGGAAATTTAAATTTATGAATTGGAAATACAATGTAGACTAAATTTTGCGCTGCTAAAGCTATTTCAAATTACAGCTTTAATTTTTCTGAACTCATGTTTCTTGCATAGAAATGATAAAGTCTGTTGCTATATTTCCAAAAGGTTTTTGAAATATCAATCCAGTTTCTTCTACATGTACATTCTCTTCCTAATCCCAGTTTGGAAATATCTTCGGTCACAAAGGGCTTTTGTTCGAACGGACACACCCCCAGTTGTGGGGGAAAAATGTTCGAAAATTTTTGGTGTAACTTCAACGGACATGACAGGGGATTTTCAAGGTAGCTTCCTCCTAACAATGAGATTATTTTTGAAGTAGAAACGTGACATTGAGTCAAACGCTGAGAGGGTTAAATTAATTCCATTGGTTCAAGTACAGTGTTTGAACTCAAAAAGAAAGATACTTTGCAAAAATGGTCGAATTGAATTCGGGAAATTTCAAAATTTTTTCTAAATCTTATACTTTCTTCTTATATATGCAGAGGAAAGAATAATAAACCCACTTTTTTAAAAATAAGTAGTCAATTTCAGTTAATTGAAATGTAAGGAAAGCTCAAAACATGTAAATTCAGCGAAAAACGGAAATCGAAATTTTTTCCGTATCGTCTACTACTTTCTTCTTATACTCGCAGCAATAATAAATCAACTTTTTTAAAAATAAGTAGTCGATTTAAGTTAATTGAAATGCAAGGAAATCTCAAAACGTGTAAATTTATCGAAAACCGGAAATCAAAAGTTTTTCCATATCTTCTACTTTTTTCTTACTGATGCAAAAGATACACGCAAGCGAAGTGTGACGTCACTGACTGTTGTTGGGGCTAAGTAAAAGATTTTTTATGCTAATCGTCCATTGGATTTTTTTTTTTTTTTTTTTTTTTTTAATATTAAAAAATGAGGAAAATTATTTCCCGATTTTAATCCCCATACTAGCTGGAACCCGTCGAATTCGACGGACACTTTATTGTCCGTAATGTTTCAAAAATCATCGCATCATTATTTAAATGTACTTCAAGTTAAAACATCTAATATAATTTACTACATTTCGCTTAAAAGAAAATCTGAAAAGTGCTTATAAATAGAAATACTATATATGACATCACTTTCTACAAAGTACTCCAAATAAACAGATGCTATCTTTCATTTTCTATTTCGTTTAATACTAAGACTATATGTTAGCTGACCCGTCCGGCGTTTCCCTGGCCCATGATACCTTAAATGAACCTTAAATTTGTATTATTTTATACCTTTAACTGGATTTTGTTTGAATTTCTGTTTTTAAATGAAAGCATCACGAAAGAAATAATCATCTGTAACAAAACAATTACCTTGAACCGAACGAAACTCTGCCTTGTGACCCCGGTGCTTGCGCAGCGCATACACGGGCTGCTAACAACATAAAAAAATTCCCAAAGAATAACCTGGAACCGAACGAACCCACCCGGCAATGCACGGGCCCGTGATAATAACCTTAAATGAACCTTAAATTTGTATGATTTTATATCTTTAACTCGATTTTGTTTGAATTTCTATTTTTGAATAAAAGCATTGCGAAAAAAAATAATCAGCTGTAGCAAAAAAAAAAAATTACCTCAAACCGAACGAAACTCTGCCTTGTGATGCCGGTGCCCCGGCATCGCATACGCGAGCCGCTAATACCATGAAAAAATTCCAAAAAATTAACCTGGAATGAAACGAACCCGCCCAGCATTGCCCGGGCCTATGATAATAGCCTTAAATGCACCTTAAATTTGTATGGTTTTGTATTTTTAACTCGATTTTGTTTGAATTTCTATTTTTAAATGAAAACATCACCAAAAAAAAAAAAAAAAAAAAAAAAAAAAAATCATTTGTAACAAAAAAAATTATTTCAGACCGAACGGAACTCGGGTTTGTAACCCAGTTCCTGCGGCACGTATATGCAGGCCGCTAATAACATGAACAAATTCTCAAAAATTAACCTTGAACCGAACGAACCTCTGACTCATGTTACTGCTGCCTGTGGCTGCAGCACCGTATACCAGGCATGCTACGCACGCACTGCAAAATTCACTTTCCTCCACCAGGGAGCGCAGTATGTTGTATACGAATATCACCAATCTCCTTGAATTTCCAAGGCCTTTCAAATAAGGTGTCACATGGTGGTGTCAACTGCAAAATCCCTTAATTACACTTTCCGCCACCAGTGGGCACAGCGTGTTCTATACGAACAACACCAACGGTCAGGAAATATCAAGACCTTTAAAATAAGTTGTAACATGATAGGGTCTACTGCAAAATCACCTAGTTCCATTTTTAACCACCAGGGGGCGCACTATATTGTATACAAACATCCCCAATCAACATGAAATTTCAAGACCTTTATCAACAATCGCCTTGAATTTCCAAGACCTTTGAAATAAGGTGTCACGCGGTGGTGTCAACTGCAAAATCATTTAGTTGCACTTTCCACCGCCAGGGGGTGCATCGTGTTCTGTACAAAATCACCAACGGTCAGGAAATACCAATACCTTTAAAATAAGGTGTAACATGATAGGCTCAACAACAAAATCCCCTAGTTCCATTTTTCCCCACCAGGGGGCGCACTATATTGTATACAAACACCCCCAATCGACATGAAATTTCAAGACCTTTTAAATGAGGGGCTACATACGTGGGTCTGGAACCTGTTTTCCTCTCAAACTAATTTCCCCCCCACCTCTAAATCTATTTCCCCCCCCCCCTTTTCGCACCTTCAAAATCGATTCCAAATTCGCAGAAAGTGATTTTTTAGTATTTGACTCTAGTCCCTATATGTACAATTTTTTCACTGTAAAGTAATTTGGAGCTGAGTTAAGCTCGTAAACGTGTTTTTAACCCTTGCCCCCCCCAGGGGGGGGGACCGTTCGACTTTTTTAATTTTTATCTTTTCATAACATATCTACAGACCGAGACCTTTTTTAGACACCTCAACCAAGTTTTTACACCTAGTTATAGAGGTTTGAGTGAAGGAAAATCTTGAAAAAGTTGAATGTAAAGTTCATTCTGCACGCATAATTTTCCTCAAACTCAACGAATTTAAGCAGTTAATAGCTCAAAAGAAAGAGCTTGATCCACTGAGTGTTCGTAGACTTGTGTCAACAGCCTACGTTAATTAGAACTCTAGTTATAGAGGTTTAAGTGAAGGAAAATCTTGAAAAAATTGAATGTAAAGTTGATTCTGCACGCATAACTTTCCTCAAACTCGACGAATTTAAGCAGTTAATAGCTCAAAAGAAAGAACGTGATCCACTGAGTGTTCTTAGACTTGTGTCAACAGCCTACGTTAATTAGAACTCTAGTTATAGAGGTTTAAGTGAAGGAAAATCTTGAAAAAATTGAATGTAAAGTTGATTGTGCAAGCATAACTTTCTTCAATCTCAACGAATTTAAGCAGTTAATAGCTCAAAAGAAAGAGCTTGATCCACTGAGTGTTCTGAGAGTGAAACGATCAAGATCCATTCATTAGAAGAGGAGCTATGAGCATTCGAATTGTTTGAGTCAATGTGTCCCATAAGAAATGTACAGGGAAGAATCGAGTTTGAGTATAACTTGAGTAAGGTGGAAGTTGAGTAAATTTCAATGATTGATGACATATCTGTCTCTAAATACCTTTCATTTAAAAAAAAAAAATGAAGGAAATCGGCCGGATAGAACAGCCAGACGGACTGACTTTAGTTTTCATAATTTTTTTTAATATATAAGATTTGGATATAATTATAAATTAATTATCGTGCACATGTGCTAGATTGAGATTAAGTTATCTTGCTGTCAAATTGACAAAATTTTAATTTTAAATATCAAAACTATGTCATCCTTGGCATTTTTTGTACTTGACGATCAAAAACGTAATACGAAAATATGCATACCAGATGTATATTTTTGTAATATCTGTTGTATGAAATATTGTTTCATATTATTGATTGCTCTCTTAATATACGTTGTTAAAATAACCATGATTTTTGAATGGAATTAAATATGTTCACCAGATAATTTGGAAATTTTTTTTTTTTCCCCGCCAAGAACGACAGATATCAAATGTCTTCCGCTGCGTCATATTAGTATCTTATATGATTATCAGATTATTACCAGACTAGTATCGCCCAATGGTCGAAACTCGACCTTTTTTTTTTTTTTTTTTTTTTTGTTGTTGTTGTTGCAGAGCAAAGCAAAGCAAAGTTATTGCCGTGTCTTAACGGAATAAAATTGCAACACAGCTGCGACAATTGTTTGCCGATATGCACTCTAACTGAATCAGCAGAGTTTTACTTAATATATTTCTCTCTGTGGATGTTGAGCCTTCCCTGAAATGAGAGGAAATCGCAACGTGAAATCCCCCTTGTTGGGTGATACAGCCCAAAAGCTAATCGGTACCATGTCAAACTAAGGTCCAACCAAATATCAAATTCTGTTAAATTAATCCAATTGGTTCATAAAGTATAGTGTTTGAACTCAAAAAGAAAGATATTTTGCAAAAATGGTGGAATTGATTTCGGGAAATTTCAAAACGTTAACTTTATCGGAAACCGATGTTGACGATACTTTACGAGGGGACTGTATATCATTTTAATAATTACTATTCTGAAGCTATTACTTCACAAACATTTAATTAAAGTATTATTTACATATATACAATTTATAGATAACGTATTATTAACGTATTCAAATATGTTGACACCATAGTCAACGCAAACTATAAAAAGGGTGAACCATATCACCGAACAAGATGAACAAGAGCGATGTTACTCTTATAACGAAAAACAATACAACTACTCCGCTAAAGCGGGAAAGCAAGTGAACAAGAGATGCGCGCCAAGGTTGCGCATATAGCCAAACTAAGGTGAGCGGCAACATACCGGCCCACCTTGAAACATTGTTTCAAAATTACAGTTCTAATATATTGGGAGTACAAATTAATTCGGTCCGTTTTCAATAGATGGCTCTGGCTGATTTGTTTACTGAATAATGATAGATGTTTTTGGCATTGTTAGAAAGGTTTGACCTTTGTCAACCATATTCAGTCAACGAAGCTTCGAGTTTTATACAACAACATTGGTTTTTTGAGCATTCAATATGTCGAGTTTTGTGCTAAAGAAACAACATTTGCGGGAAGTTTTGATTTTCTTTTTTAATTGGAAGAAAAGTGCCGCTGAAGCGCATCGATCGCTTGTGGAAGTTTATGGTGAATCTGCGCCATCTGATAAATCATGTAGAGAGTGGTTTCGACGCTTCAAAAATGGTGATTTTAGTGTCGAAGACAATGAGCGCCCGGGCCAGCCGAAAAAGTTCGAAGACGCCGAATTGGAGGAATTGCTCGATCAAGATCCGTGCCAAACGCAACAAGAGCTTGCAGGATCGTTGGGAGTCACTCAGCAAGCAATTTCCGTGCGCTTAAAAAAAATGGGAATGGTTCAAAAGCAAGGAAATTGGGTCCCATACGAGTTGAAACCGCGCGACGTTGAAAAGCGATTTTTCATTTGTCGTTAAAAATTACTTGGAAACGTTGAAATGGGAGGTCCTACCCCACCCGCCGTATTCGCCAGACCTTGCTCCTTCTGATTATTGGTTGTTCCGACGGATGCATCACGATTTGGCTGGACACCGCTTCACTTCTTTCGAAGAAATTCAAGAATGGCTCGATTCATGGTTTGCGTCCAGAGAGGACTCATTTTTCAGAGATGGAATCCGAAAATTGCCAGAAAGGTGGACAAAAGTTGTGGCTACCGATGGACAATACTTTGAATAACATGTTTTTTCATTTTGATAATAAATAAAATGTTTTTTTAACGAAAAAAAACGGACCGAATTAATTTGTACTCCCAATATAAAAACAATAATTACAATCAATTATACGAAAATATTATATATGCAATTTACATAATAAACCTTATACAAGAGAAATATTAATAACATTGGAAACAATTAAATAATACAAATGAAATACAATAAGCAAATTATGTTTATCTAAAGACATTATTCATTTTCAAACAATTTTTTTTTTTTTTACTTTTCCAACGGCAAAAGAGCAGTTTTTGAAATAGGTCGTTTATATGTCCCATTTCTTGTTTTAACAGAAACTACGCGTATTTTGTTATCCTTTCCTGGAATAATTTCTACTATTCTACCCAAAATCCAACTAAATATGGGCAAGTTTTCTTCCTTTAATAATACCATATCCCCATTTTTAATGTTATTTGTTTCAAATTTCCATTTGTTTCTTCGTTGTAACGTATTTAAATAATGACATTGCCATTTTTTCCATATCCCTTGAACTATTTTAGTTAATTTTTGCCAGGTATCTAATCGATTATCTGGAATGCCAGAGAACTTGGGTTCGATCACCGCTGTGATGGGTCGACCAACTAAAAAATGGCCGGGAGTCAAGACGTCCAAATCTTCGATATCGTTTGAAAGGGGGGTAAGGGGTCGAGAATTGAGGATTCCCTCAATTTGACAAACAACGGTTAAGAATTCCTCATATGTCAATTTAGCGTTTCCTACTGCGCGTTTCAAATGATACTTAAACGATTTTACGCCTGCCTCCCATAGCCCTCCAAAATTTGGGGCACGGGGTGGCAGAAATTTCCAATTAATATTCTCTGAATTAAAAAAAATAGTAAGGTTTTCATCAGGCTGAGTAGCTAATCTATGTAACCTTTTTAATTCATTATTTGCATGCACTAACAAAATTTGTTGCATTGTCACTGAATAATGTTTGGGCTTTGCCTCGTCTAGCAAAAAATCTTTTTAAAGTTGCGATAAAAGCTTCGGATGTTAAATCGCTAACTACCTCTAGATGCACGGCTTTAGTAGGCATGCAAATAAAAATACAAACAAAAATTTTGTTATAGATTCCTTTTCTTTGACCCCGATATTTAATTAAAAAAGGGCCACAGAAATCTATACCGGTACAATAAAATGGATGAGTCACATTTACTCGTTCCTTTGGCAAATTTCCCATAAGTTGATTGACTGTTAAAGGTTTAAGTTTATAACACGTTACGCAGTTACGAAATATTTTCCGAGCTAAAGATCTCCCACTAACTATCCAATATTTTTTTCTAACGTGGTATAACAAAGCTTGAGGTCCTACATGAAAGAATTTCTTATGGAAATGTTCCATAATCATGGAAGATAATTTATGGTCGTGAGGCAACAAAAGGGGATGTTTACTATCAAAATTTAAATTAGCATTTTCCAGCCTTCCACCCACTCTTAGGAGTCCCTGAGAATCTAAAATTGGATTAAAACAATTTAATTTACCTGATACGGGCTTCTTTTTCTCTAAGCAGATCAATTCTGCGGCAAACTGTGTATACTGTACCTGTTTAATTAAATGAACTTCAGTGTCATGTAATTCGGTGCTTCGGAGTGGTCCAATCACTCTGTTTACCTTTGCTCTTGTATTCCTAATAAATCTAAAAATAAAACTACATATTCTAATTAATTTACAAAAATTATTTGTTAATGAAAACAAATGATTATAGAAGTCATTAGAGGAATCCGTAGATTGGATAAGTCCACACAACACTGCAGGGTTAGAGTTATTTTTCAATTCACTCAAAACAATACTATTATCACTGGGGGACAGATAGTCAGAGTCATTGTTTATGATACTACTAGATTTACTTAGAAAGTCTGGTCCCTGCCACCACAATTGATTTTCCATTAAATCAGTGGCAGTTAGACCTCGATAAATTAAGTCTGCTGGATTTTCAGCAGAGGACACATGGTTCCATTTGAAGTTTTCAGACAGTTCTTGAATTTTGGCAACCCTGTTGCCAACAAATGTTTTCAATTTCCAAGGCTCGGTTTGGATCCAGGCAAGAGCTATTCGAGAGTCTGTATAGAGATAAATATTGTCAATTTGTAATTTCAAAGATTTCAAAACTTTCACCATTAATTTGGATAACAAAACACAACCAGATAACTCGAGTCGAGAGATAGAAACAGTTTTTAAAGGGGCAACTTGAGATTTGCTGCTAACCAAATTGGAGACAATTTCAGAATTATGAATAGACTGAATATACACGGCTGCTCCAAAAGCTAATGACGATGCGTCGGCGAATCCGTGTAAGTTTATTTGTTGTGCTTCAGGAATTAAAACATAGCGATTTATTTTAAGTTGTTCAAGAGCTTTTAACGAAGTGGCGAATTCTAGCCAATTTTGAGCAAGTGGGCTTGGAATCGGGTCATTCCAGTCTAATTTTAATTTCCATAGTTCCTGCATAAACAACTTGGCTTTGACAATAACAGGACCGATTAGACCCAATGGGTCGAAAATGCGAGCAATGTCTGATAAAATGCTTCTCTTTGTCATAGACTTTAACTGACACAAATTTATTTTGAATGTGAAAGCATCTAAATTGGGTTTCCAGGCAACCCCTAGGGCTTTGGTTTCCTTATCAGAGAATGTGTACTCAGGGTATGTCTCTTTAGAAAAGTCAAGTAAGGAAATATGATTTGCATTCCATTTATGTAAATTCATTCCAGCGCTTTCTAACAAGTGTATAAGTTGTTTTTGAAGCTCCCTAGCGGATTCTAACGATTCTTCCCCACTAATTATATCGTCCATATACGAATCATGTAGCAAAGTATCGGATGCTTTCGAATATTTCTCGGCTTCTTCAAGGGCTAATTGCTTCAACGTTCTAATGGCTAAAAAGGGGGCACAAGCGGTACCGTATGTTACGGTATTAAGTTCATAGGTTTCTGTTGGTATAATATAAGTAGTGATAATGCTCAAAGTGTTTTATAATACGCCAATAGATGGCGCTGTGTGTTCATTCTTTTTTCTCTGTAACTGTACATATGTAAATAAACGTTAGTTTAAGTCTAGCTCCCGTCTCGGTAACTTCATGTGGTAGCAGAGGTCCGTGGTTGCGTTCGGCCGGCGGCGAAAAAGAAACGACGCCACGTTTTCCGGTAATTAAAAATAAAACTAAAAAATAAAAATGGATAAACGAAAGTAGATTTTCAATTAAAAAGTAAAAGTAAAAAAAAATGGATAAATTAATCCCGTCAGTACCACTCCTAAATAGTACTAATTATCACACGTGGTCATTAAAATTAAAAGCTGTACTAACTATTAAAAAGTTATACGACGTCGTGATTAAAGAAGCAGGCGACTTAAAAGAAGGAGAACGGGCTGAATGGGATACTAAGAATGCCGAAGCTGTGTCATATATCCTACTTTCATTATCCGATGAACAAAGTCTACAGTTCGCTGATGAAGGAAACGCTAAGAATTTATGGGAGAAAATAAAATCAACATTCACCGGAAAATTGGAAGATCGAAAAATAGATGCAAGCAATGAAATAAAAAACATTGAAATTAATCAGGAAGAAAATGTAACGGATTACATAGCAAGAGCAAGAGGATTAAAAACGAAGTGTGCTTCACTTGGGTTGGAAATAACAGAGCGAGAAATCGTCTACTATACTGTAAGAAGACTAAGAGGAAAATTCTCGAAAATTAGAGAAATATTAAAAACCCAAAGAGAAAAGGATTTAGATGAAATACTCGAGATTTTACGCGAAGAAGAAAGAACAATCCTGAGATCACCTGACTACCAAAAGACTAGAAGAGAAGAAGCATTCCACGTTAAAAATGAGAACAAAAACAGAGTGAAAAGTTGTTTCATCTGTAAGAAAACTAATCATCTTGCTAAAAACTGCTATTTTCGGAATAAAAACTTACCTCAGAACACTAATGAAAAAAGAACAAATGCTTATGATAACAACAAGAACAAAAACAAAGAACAGTTTAGAAACAGAAACTCGAACTATGCAAGTAAAAATGATAGTGATTTTGCACTTTCAGCGAATAGAGAACAATTTGATATTTCTGAAAATAATGTGTGGCTTTTAGATTCAGGTTCGAGTTGTCATTTAACAAATAATTTGAGTTATTTTAGTGATATTACTAATGATAATGGATATATCAATTTAGCAGGTAAGAATTCTACTTTAAATTTTACTGGTATAGGAACAGTTCGCGCTAAAACTTTGGTAAATAATTCTCAAAATATTTTAACTATGAAAGAGTGTATATATATCCCTGATTTGAGAAATAATTTAATTTCTGTAAGTAAATTAATGGATAAAGGTTATAAAATTAAATCAAGTAGAGATCATATCTTAGTTCTAAGTAAAAATGATGAAATTGTATTAAAAGCTGTTAAAGTAAATAATAGATTTGAAGTCATATTAGAACCTTACAATGATATGTCACCTGATTCTCTAGAATGTAACTTAATAAATAAATCAGAATCTTATGATATTTGGCACAAAAGACTTTGTCATTTAAATCCACAATATATGATAAAAATGCAAAATATTATTGGCATAAAATTTAGAGATTCTGAAAATTTTAATTGTGAATCATGTGACATTAGTAAGTTAACTCGGAAAAATCATCCAAAAGTAAATTTTGATCAAAGTAGTTCTATATTGGAATTGATTCATGCTGATTTAGCAGGACCTATAAATGTTAATTCTTTAGGAAATTCTAAATATTTTTTAGTATTGGTTGATGATTTTTCTGGGATGTATTTCACTTATTTCTTGAAACACAAATATGAAGCATTTGATGCTTTTACTATTTTCAAAGAAAGGTATGAAAATCAGATGAATAAGAAAATTAAACGCTTAAGAACCGATAACGGTTTAGAATTTGTAAATAATGAATTTGAAAATTTTCTAGAAAAATCTGGAATTATACATGAGAAAACAGTACCATATAATCCTGAAAGCAACGGTATTGCAGAAAAATGTGTAAGAGTACTGGTAGAACGTGCAAGAACCTTGTTATATGATAGTAAATTGCCACTTAGATTTTGGGCGGAAGCCGTAAATTGTAGTACCCACATTTCTAATAACACGCCGCGAAAAGGTAAACAAAAAATCCCGATCGAAATATGGACAGGAAGAAAACCCAAACTAACTTATTTAAAAACTTTTGGTTGTGTAGCTTACTATCACATTCCTAAACAATTCAGAAATAAATTCGATGTTCCCGCTAAGAAAATATTTGTTGGATATTCTAGAGATAGGCGCGCATACAGAATTTATGATATCGAAAAAAGAAAAATTATTGAAGAAAGATCAGTTAAATTTGATGAAACATCTAAAGGTAGTGAATTCTTAAAAAGTGAAACCAAAACTTATTTGTGGGATATTAAAGAATTAGCCCAGTTTAATGAAATCGAAACTTCTTTCTCACCCGGAAACAATGATAATAATTTATCAGATTTTTCGTCTGAACAACAAATGCTAGAAGAAAATGAAATACAGAATGAGTCAGAATCTATTTTTAGATCGCAACCCCAGTTGAGACGATCAGAAAGAATAAAAAATAAAATGACAGCTAATTTGGCTTTAAATGACCTTGATGGGGAATCAGTACCGAGAAATTTTGAGGAAATAAAAAATAAAAGAAATCGTAAAAAATGGGAGATCGCTATGGAAAAGGAAATCGATTCCATGAATAAACACAATGTTTTTGAGATAGTTGAAAGGCCAAAAAATGAAAAAATAATTAAAAGTAAATGGATTTATTCAATTAAAAAGGTAAATAATGAGGAAATTTATAAAGCTAGGTTAGTAGCAGCGGCCTTCAATCAAATAAAAACAGTTGATTATTCAGAGTCATATTCACCGGTAGTAAATATTGAATCATTTAGGTTATTAATGGCAATCGCTTCTAAGCTGAATTTATCTATAAGATTTTTTGATGTAAAAACAGCATATTTATATGGTAACATTGAAGAAACTGTATATATGGAAATACCCCCTGGTTATGAAAATAAATTTGGTAAAAATAATGTATGTAAATTGAAACGTAGTATATATGGCTTGCCTCAAAGCGGGCGAAATTTTCATATTAAGCTTAAACATGAACTGAAAATGATTGGCTTCTCTCCACTAGCATCTGATAATTGTGTATTTACTTATAAAGATGATACGAATTTTCTAGCAATTTGTGTATACGTTGATGATTTAGCAATTTTTTCAAATAATTCTAAGTTATGCGATGAAAAAATAAGTAAACTTAAAGAAATTTTTGTTCTAAATGAAACAACTAAAAATTCAAAATTTTTAGGCATGGAAGTAGTACAAAATCAAGACGGTATCAGTTTATCGCAAACTAACTACATTGAATCTTTATTAGAAAAATATGGTATGCAAAATTCTAAAAAGTCTAATCTACCAATAGTTAAAGGCGAGGATAGATGTGTTACACCTACAGATAATTTAGTTAATCAAACTGAGTATCAAGAAATTATAGGCGAGTTGCTATATTTGGCTAACCGAACTCGACCTGACCTTGCATTTGTTACTAGTTATTTATCACAATTTAATAAACGTCCTGAGAAAAGACATTATACATTAGCTAAAAAGGTTCTGAAATACTTAAATGGAACAAAAAATAAAGTATTGTTTTACGAGAGAAAATTCGGTTTAATAAATTGTAGTGCAGATGCAAGCTGGGGAAATGGAGAGGGAGGCAAATCATTTTCAGGTTGTGTAATTATGTTAGGAAATTCTCTTATTGTATGGAAAAGTAAAAAGCAAAGATGTGTGTGTAGGACTATCCACATGTGAATCAGAGCTGTTAGCCACTGCAGATACTGCAAGAGAATTAACATGGACTCTAAACATGTTACAAGAACTTAAGTGTGAACAATTTGTTGAAAGACCTGTGATGATTTATTCTGATAGTCAAGCAGCAATAGACTGGCTAAATACAGCAAAGTCATCAAATAAAACAAGACATGTTAATCTTAAATTTCATTTTGTTAGAGACTTAATTGAAGAAAAGACTGTGAAAGTCATGTATAATTGTACTAATGAAATGATTTCAGATTTTCTAACAAAGGCTGTTACAAAGGAAAAATTATCATTTACATTAGAAAAAATATGTTTGATTTAAAGGTATATATTTGAATATTAATTATTGTTTTTGATTATATATAAAACGCTTTTCGCAGGGGGAGAATGTTGGTATAATATAAGTAGTGATAATGCTCAAAGTGTTTTATAATACGCCAATAGATGGCGCTGTGTGTTCATTCTTTTTTCTCTGTAACTGTACATATGTAAATAAACGTTAGTTTAAGTCTAGCTCCCGTCTCGGTAACTTCAGTTTCAATTTCTGAGTTCACATTATCTTTCCATAAAATTCTTAATAATTTTCTCTGATCCTCGGTAATCATTATTTGGCGATACATTTTTTCAATATCGGCCAAAAACACAAATCGGTGTTGTCGAAAGCGTAACATGATTTCATACAAATCTTCATTAACGACACCTTTATAAGTTATGTCGTTTAATGATATTCCACTAGTTGTCGGACTCGAAGCATTAAATACAACGCGAAGCTTCGTAGTAGATTTTTCGGGCCTATAGATGCCATGATGGGGCAGATAATAACAGCTAGATTCATTTAAATTATCAACAATTTTGTCATATGATTTAAATTAGTGTATTCTTTAATAAAATCACAATAAAGATTTCGCATTGTTGGATTCTTTTCTAAACGATTCCATAACTGCTTGAGCCTTTTTTCTGCGATAGATTTAGACTCCCCAAGAACACTAGCATCTTCCTTCAAAGGCATGGCTACCATAAATCTTCCCGATTTATCTCTCCGATAAGTTTCTAAAAAATGTTTTTCACACAATTGTTCTTCCTGACTAATTGGACGTAAGTCAATTTCAGGAGCTTCTATTTTCCAGAATTTTTGAATATTTTCCTCAAGATAATCATTGCATGCAGTAAAACCGCAAAAGGTATTTTCAGATACATTGTGGTCTATGGCTCCCGTAACAATATGCCCAAAAACGCTATTCTGAAAGGTTACTTGTCCTATTTTAAATTTATCTGCTTTTAATATTTCATAGAAAAATTCAGCACCAACTAAAGCATTTATTTTAGATTTTTTCCAAAATTCACTATCAGCTAATTCAAGGTCATGTGGTAGATTTAAACTTCTTATGTTTATATTGGGTGAAGGAATGAATTCTGTTATTTTAGGTGTAATTAAAAATTCAATTGGTTCACTAAATGAATCATCTTTATTGGAAATAATGGTACGTACTGAAGATTTCACATTTGTCATCTTACCATTAATTCCTGAAATATGAATATCGCATTTCCTTTTTTGCAAATTCAATAAATTAGCGAGTTCTCTGTCTAATAGGTTACATTGACTACCATTATCAAGAATTACACGAACCGGAATCTTTTTTTTATTGCTACTTTCCAAATAAACTATAGCAGTTGACAGCAATATATGTTTTTTACTTTTTAAGATTGGATCATTAATCTCGTTATATAATGTCATCGAAACATTATTTTTTTCTTTTTGCAATTCAGGATATGAATCATTTGATTGCAGCAGGTGTTTGGCGTCGGTCTGTGCCGGCGTCTGACTTGAGTTGGAACTTTCTGTTTGCGGTTTAGATGGAAAATTATTACTTTTTGTTTCTGGCAAAGAACGATGTAGGAGTGTATTATGTCTTTTAGAACACATATTACAGGTTTGCTTACTCTTACAATTCGAAACTTGATGCTTGGATTTCAAACAATTAATACATAACAAATATTTTTTTACTGTTAGGAATCTTTCGTATTCATTTAATTTTAAGAATTCACAACATTTAGATAAAGAATGATTTCCTTTACAAAGGGGATAGTTTTGATCGTTAAAAGAATCATTTTTAGAAAAGAAAGTTTTAATTCTAGTACTCTTTTCCGAATTCATTAGTTTCGGTTTCATACCGGAAACACATTGTAAGTTTTCTAAAACTAAGCATCTTTTTTGTAAAAAGTTAATAAAATCGCACCATGTTGGCAATTCTGTGGAACTTAAAGATAATTCAAATTGTTTTTTAGTTTCTTTATCGATCTGTTTAAGAACTAAATTTATGAGTAAGGCCTCCGTAAAAGGATTCATTTCCAATCCTATACTTTTTAGTGCTCGAATATTTTTTTGACAACTATCTGTAAATGTTCTCAAATTTTTAACTACATCTTGAGACAGATTCTCTACGTTTAATATCTCATTTAAATGAGAATTAACAATCATTCTTTTATTTTGAAATCTGTCTTCTAGTGCTTTAAAAAGTGACATATATGAATCGTTTTCAGTGATTACATCTAGTGCTCTTCCACTAAGTGTAGATTTTAAGTAGTATAATTTTTGATTATCTGAAAGTTTATCATTCTGATCAATTAAGGTTATAAATTGATCTTTGAAATTAAACCAATCATTATATTGTCCGTTAAATTTCGGTAACGGAATTTCAGGTAAACGAAAATTGATAATAGGATTATCTCTAGATTCATTTAAAACACTTTCATTTTTACTAATGTTATTAGAGAGTAAGAATTTTCGAAGCTTTACCTCTAATTTTTCTGTCTCTTCTTCTAATTATGCGAAGGCGTTCAATTGAACTTCCAGTTCCGATTCATCAGCTATTTCGTAATATTGGATTTTCAAATTATCCAGTTTGGTTGCTATATTTTGGAGATGATCCTTCTTTATTTCTAGAGTTATAACGTCTTTATTCTCGTCACTAACAGTCTCTAAATATGTTGATATTTTTGTCAATTGGCCTTTCAAAGTTCCACGTTGTCTATTAAGGATAACTAATTTATTTTTATCCATAATTACTTTCATCAATGAGCACCACCACTATTTCATTATATTACGATTGATCTTCCTCCGGTTCTACTAGACCAAATGTTGACGATACTTTACGAGGGGACTGTATATCATTTCAATAATTACTATTCTGAAGCTATTACTTCACAAACATTTAATTAAAGTATTATTTACATATATACAATTTATAGATAACGTATTATTAACGTATTCAAATATGTTGACACCATAATCAACGCAAACTATAAAAAGGGTGAACCATATCACCGAACAAGATGAACAAGAGCGATGTTACTCTTATAACGAAAAACAATACAACTACTCCGCTAAAGCGGGAAAGCAAGTGAACAAGAGATGCGCGCCAAGGTTGCGCATATAGCCAAACTAAAGTGAGCGGCAACAACCGAAAATCTAAAATTTTTCTGAATCTTATACTTTCTTCTTATCTATGCAGAGGAAAGGATAAAATAAATCCACTTTTTTAAAAATAAGTATTCAATTTCAGTTAATTGAAATGCAGGGAAATCTCAAAACGTGTAAATTCATCGAAAACTGGAAATCAAAAATTTTCCGTATCTTCTACTTGCTTCTTATACACGCAAAAGCAAGCAATAAATCCACTTTTAAAAAAAATAAGAAGTCAATTTCAGTTAATTGAAACGTAAGGAAAGCTCAAAACATGTAAATTCAGCGAAAAACGGAAATCGAAATTTTTTCTGTATCGTCTACTTTCTTTTTATACATGCAGCAGTTAGTAATAAATCAACTTTTTTAAAAATAGTAGTCGATTTAAGTTAATTGATATGCAAGGAAATCTCAAAACGTGTAAATTTATCGAAAACCGGAAATCGAAAGTTTTTCTATATCTTCTACTTTTGATCCTGTGACGTCATCACTTCGCTTGCGTATAGTGTTGCTACATTATACAAATTACTGTGTCTATGGTTTTATTTGAGTTTTATGAAATTGCCAGATTTAACAACTTCTCACTTTTAGGTATTTTTTAATGTAAAGGAATACGTGTATGAAAGGTAAAAATGGAGGAAAATGCTTAAAAAATAAAAGTATTTTTAAATACCTTCTTGACATCGTAAAAAAATAACTTTTGTATTCGAAAAATCTGGCTAACCATACCCCATACCTTTCGCATGATACCATTTGCAACCCTCTACTCTCATAATTAATATGTTAAAAAGGGACTACAAATTTTATGCTTGCCTATTAATCAACGACATATATAAAGAAGAGTGATAAATGGTAACCCTTGAGAAGGTCCAAGATGAGTCATGTGACATGCTCTCCTTGCACCTGCGTATTCGGTGGTTCCCTTGGTAACAGCTTATTTTCAGTAAATTTCTGTGGCAACGGTTTGGAGATTGTTCTTCGCATAAACCCACATAAACCCTAACAGCCAATGTTTTTGTTTACTAACGTAGTTTAATATTCTTTTGTTCTAAATCATTATGATCTTGATTTTACTTCTTTTTTATTTCGTGTAGTTGAACTTTAACCGACAAAATGCTTAAAAATAGTTGAAAACTTATTATTTGTTGTTAAATTTAGCTCTTTAAAAGTTTAAATTTTCTTTTATAAACATTTTTAAACTTTGTTGAGAAACGATGAAAAAAAGGTATTTTATTATTTATTAAAATATGAAATATGAGTAAAATTATTTTAAAAACAATTTATTTCCGTCATAGGACTGTCATGTTACCTATAGGCCGTGGGCCATAGGTTGATATCGTTCAAGTCCGTTTCAATCATCGAGGGGCAATTTCAAATTAATGTTAAAATTAAAAGAACATTCTATTATCTACGAATTCGCAATGTTCTGGTCTGAAGATGTGCACATTATTTTAAAATTAATTAAATTAATTCTACAAATTTGACATTTCTGCGGTCCTGCTATTCTACTTACACTTAGAGATAGTCAAATTCTCTATTCATTCATTCGCTTATCCTCCAATCAAAACAGTAATTTCCTTTTCGCTGTTATTTCTAGTCCAATGACAGCTACTGTTACGGCGCGCGCTAGCATTTGATATGTTTTGTTTACGTTTACTTATGTTTACATTATCTTGAGTATTGTTGACATTTTCATCCAATTCTATTATTGCTTTCTTTTCGTGTATTTTTAAGTAATCTTTACATTTCATATAATGTGAGAAAAAAATGACATATTGTTTATATATCGGGAATGAGATAAATTCAAAAATGTAGTATTTTTCTCAAATAAGATGTAAAGTTTCTCTCGACATCATTATCTTGCGTGTTATTAACATTTTGATCGAATTCTTTTATTACTCTTTTTTCCCTTTATTTCTAAGTAGAATTATTACAGGTAATATAATATCAGAAGAAATTACTTATTGTTTGTACATCGGGGATGAGATACATTCAAAGGTGACGTGTTTTTCTCAAGTAAGCTGGGATGAAGTGAGATTAATTGCTGATCAGTGGAAAGTATTAAATGTTTGTGAAAGAAAAATATCTACCGATTTGCTTCTTCTTCAAATTAATGAACTGTCCAAACTGTCTTTAGACAACAACATAGGTTACCATAGAAAGTATTACACAGTAAGTTTTACTCTGACATGTAGCTAAATTATTACCGAAGCATCAGTGAAGGCCTCCATATCCCTTTCCGACCGAAAGCGTACATTTGTATGGGTTAGACATCCACTCACATTTTTGCATCTGGAACAGTCGTATGTAATAAAATCAGGGAAAAAAACGATCGAGCTAATTAGCAGAAAATGTAAAGTACAATTTTCAATCAACAAATGTTGGTTATTGTCCATATTATTCTTTCAGTTTGCAAAAAAAGAAGAATGTAATGCTTTAAAGTAAAAATGTTCCCGGTTTTAAAGGGATATGGAGACAAAAAACTTTTGGGTTCTGTTTGTGTGTCTGTTTCTAGCGTGATAGCGGTCGCAAAAATCACGCTATTGGCTTGCAATTTGATACACATGCTCATGAACCACGCGGAATGAGATATAGTTTAAGTGTGTATTCCATTTATTGTTCGTGTACAGGGACACACCAAAGATTTTTTTTATCATTATGGCCTATGAACAAAATTTGTACCGCGATAGCGGCCGCAGAAATCCTCGATTGACTTGCAAATTGATATAAATGTTCAGACTCTGTATAAAAATAGTTGTGTAATTTTTTTATGTTTTGATTATTCATGGATCGTGTAGAGGGATACACCAAAGATTTTCTTACCATTATGGCCTATGGGGTGAATTTCGTTTAAGCGAATTTTATCTTCGTTAATCTGTATTCAACGAAATTAAATTAGCGTACATTATTGAGATGCTTAAATTTATGATTTATGTAGAAAATATGTGTAATTAGGCTTTATAATTAATGTACAGGACCTTACAAAAGTATTCCGACAATGTCATGTAACCATCCAAATTTTGTTAAATTTCGAACAATTATTTTTGAAAAACGTAGAATAAGTTGAAACCTTTTTTACTGCTGTTCTTTTACAGAGAAACGCAAAATAATTTCATAACATTAGAATCTATGGGCAAATTTTTACCTAAGCACATTTTGACGTGTTTATGCTGCATTTAGTGGAATTAACATATATTATAAGCATATTTGAAAGCATGTTTTCTCGCTCTTAAAAAAAAAAAAAAAAAAAAGTTATGTATAAGCTAAAATTATTTACAGGACCACATAAAAGAATTCCGATGATATTCTGTAATCATTCAAATGATGTCAAATTAGTTTGAAATATAAGTGAGTTATAATTAATTAGGTGTATCATTTTTAGTGGTGTATATAATAACGGTGACTCTTTTTGAGGAACACGCAAAAGAATATTGTACCATTATGGTTTATAGATGGTATGTATTAAAAATATATATTAACATGGTTACACTAAATATAATGAAATGTTATTAGAATTTTTAAAAGCCTGTTTTTTTTTATTAAAAAAATTGCGATAGAACTGATAATTAGTTTAGAGAGTTATACAAAATAATTCCGATATGTTATGTAGTCTTTTTGCAGGAAATTTGGTACAAGTTTTTATTATTTACAAGGAATTAATAGAAGGCTGTTTCTAGGAAAATATATAAATATACATATGTAGAGAGATAGATATAGACATATACAGCGGAAAGTTGAAGAGGAGTAGTAACCCCCGTCAGAAATGTATCTGTTTATGTAGCGAGTCGTTATATATATTATACATATGTATAACAAAGAGAGAGAGATGCATGTTAGGACTCACCCGAAGAGATAGAAAACGAAACATTTGTATTAGATTAGGGAGCAAACCAATGTTACTGATGTTATTTCGAGAATTAAGTTAAAATGGAACTGGACTGAGCACTTCCAGAAGAAATGATGATAGATTGACCATCACTCCTATTTTGGATACCGAGATAAAACAAAAGACAGGCGTGTTGTTGAAGAGATAAAATTGTGAAGTTTGGAAGAGAGAATGGAGAAGAATTACAGAAAACAAGGCAGATTGGAATCACCTAGAAGGGGCCTTTATCCTGCAGTGGATTGATGAAGATTGAAATTGATGATGATAATGATAAATATAAATATGGAATTAATAAAACTATCAAAATCTAATGAGTAATGAGTGATGAAACTAGGACGTTGAGGCTCCTGATCTGCAGATCCCCTAAATATTAATATATTTCCTTTTTTAGTATTTTTTCTCAGGAGTCTGATTTTAGCACTTGCGTGCAAGATATTTTAAAATTTATTCAACGAATTACAGTATTATCAGAAATATATTACACACTGCTCAGAAATATATCATCATCAGAACACACATCAGAAATATATTACACCAGCATCCTAAATGTAAACTCAATTAATTTAAATTGAAATCGATTTTCCAAATTTATGTGCAAAGTTTACTTCCAGAACATTTGATATTTTCATTACCTATCTTAAAAAGAATGTATTAGCAATATTTTCAGGTTGCCCCCAAAAAGTTTAAACGAACTTGTTTTTAAATGACATTTTTAGCTTATGGCCCACGGTTTATTACGAGATGCTTTTAATTTATCCATGTTACAATAATAAAGTTAAACCAGCTTACTTGCAGATGTCTTGTCGAACGGACGCCAGATGTTGAATCCCGAACTAATAACTTTTCTTGGAATCAGGGGCGTAGCGTGAAAATTTGATTGGGGGGAGGGGAGACCCAACATTTGGCGCCCTTTTGTATTCTTCATCTGAAAGTGCCACCCACATACTTTCAAGAGTGTTGCAATCTTTGGGATCGAGGGCACAGGCCCTCTCGTCGGTTAATACATGCCCCCCCCCCTCTCCTTCGGGGCATATTCCTAAAATCTGCCAAGAAAAAAAAGGCTGCTTTTTTTTTTTTTTTTTTTAAACCTCCAATTAGCAGCCTTTTTTTTTTCTTTCTTCTCCATTTAGCAGCTTTTTTTTTTTTTTTTTACATCTTTGGAGCATTCTAAATTTTTTCAGAGAATCTATCTATTAATACGCAGACATTAAATTTCTCTTACATTTTTAGCCTACTTTCAATAAAAGGAAGGGCTTACAAGTAGTATCGTTCGAAAGATATGGTTAATGTGCTTTGCAGAAATATATGCATATATATATTCTCGTATGAGACTAAGCAAAAGTATCTTTCTTAGGACGCAACCAGAGTATTGGTTTGAGATAAAGTAAAACAAATGAAAAAGATTTTTTTCCCCTTGTCCAACAAGTTTAAAAGATATTGCATTATAATTCAGGTAAAACATAAAACTTTCAAAATAAATTTTAAAAAATGAAAGTAGTAACCGTTGCTAAGGAAAGCAACTTTATATTTTTAGAGTGGACAATACCTAATCCCGCTGACAGTCGTGGCCCATGTTACTCTATGGGAAAGTTTGATTTCATGATTACTCATTACATAATGTATATTTAAATTCTGTTTTCACATTCAGAAAATTTACAATCGTTTATTTATTTATTTTTATTTTAAATGGAATTCTAAGTTCAAAAATCTGAAGTTTCAATATGTGCATTTTTCTCTTTCTTTCATTTTTTTTTTTTTACCGCAAAATAAAATATAAAAAATTTATCAGTTTTTGGAAAATGAGTAAGAAAAACATAACCCTTATACATTTGTTCTGATCCGTGTAGTCTTTCAAAAGAAATTAATATTTCTAAAATTCTCTCACCGTTTGTTTTTAAAGTCATTTAGAAACCCGCCAACAAACCTAAATTATCTTCTCTTAAAGATCCCATTCCTACTGAAAACCGTTTTGGTATTTAGTCCTATGTTCGTCATGCAATTTAGTTTATATTTATCGAACAAGAAGGCGTTTGAAATATAGAATAAATGAGCACCGTCCAAATGTTCATAATGAAGAGATCTATAAATACTCTATTGCTTCCCACTGCTGGGCTCATGGTCATCGTTTTGATTTTTCGAAAACTATGATAATTTCATCTTATGCCTTCTCTTCCCATTTGAATATTCATGAAGCATTTTACATATTTAAAGATTCGAAAAATCTTGTTAATGATATTTGTTCCACTCCGTTCTTGTCTGATGCTATGAAATTACTCACAAAAGTTCGATTTTCGTTTAATTTTGATATTTTTTTTATTTTTAGATTTTGTTAAATTTTTTAATCTTATTTATTCATTTTCTTTTATTGAATAATTCTGTAGTGCTGACTCTAGGCTAATTTGGCATGGTACTTTTTAAAACAGTTTTTAGCACCCTGTGGCCCTTTTTCAACATATTTTAGCAGCTGGCGGCCCTTTTAAAAACATTTTGGTACCAAGTATAGCCTTTTCTAACATATTAAATGTTTAGAGGCCTTCAGATTCTTCTTTCTGACTTTTAAACTTTCTTAGCAATAGTTTTGCAGCATGGAAAATTAATTTACTTTTGTTACGTACAAAAATCATTACATAGAACACCGCAAATTATGCCCCTTTTTATTGAATTCCCCCCCGGCCGCCCTTTTATTTTAGAGTCAGCACTATTCTTCTCACACCAGTATTTATGTTTACATTCATCTGTATGTATTTTTGCTGTTCACTTAAAATGGTTTTGTGCGTCGCCGCTTTGACCGTAGCACTTATGCCTACCTTTTTCGCCTGACGAAGGATCGCGTGTTCTTTCGACCCGAAACAATTGTTGCAAGTTCATTGCATTTTAAGATGTTTATTCAAAGTTTTGTAATTATTGCATTTAAACGCCAGTTCTGTGGTGTTTTCTTATTATGAAATTAGGTATTGTTCACTCTTAAGGGAAAAAAAATCAGTAATTTATTTATTATTATTATTTTATATATTTAAACCAATTAAAAAACATTTTTCTTTTTTCCCATATCGTGTAAAAAAATTTTAAGAAATGTAGTAGCCATTGCTAAGGAACGCGACACAATTACCGCATGCCTTAAAGTGGAAGAACAAACTAAAAAAAAAAAAAAAAAAAAGTCTCGTTGTCCAAAATTAAATCTTTTCTGTACATAAATTTATATCTTACTTAGGTGTTGGTGTCGGTGTTTAGGAAAAAAGCCGCTTGACTGCTCTAGGGTCCTAGGCCTGAGGGGGGGGTGCCTTCTGTGGAGGTCTTTCTAAGGTCCTAGACTAGGACTCCTAGCCTGTATTTATGCAAGTTTCGGAGAAAACCATGGGAAATTCCGAACGTCTAGGCCGACAAGCGCGACCTGGGATCGTACCCGGCACCTCGCATCTACCAGCTTGACAGAAAGATTACGGATTCAATAATCGAGCCAATTGAAGACCATCATGGAAATCAGTCTCTGGTGCCCGTAAACTCTGTCGAGGCTGCAATGTCCTACATGCTCCGTGCAAATAATACCTCTGGGGGATACTGAACCGGGGATGCCATCCCTTCTGCAGAAGATAAAAATTGTGATGGCTTGTCTTCGGACCGCCACTGGGGCGTTAATCCCAAACCGTCGCCAATTGCCCAATATGTGCCTATTAATGCGACGTTAAATCAGCTTCCTCACGCTATTTCATGTCAAGAAACACTAGCTGAATTCTATAGACTTATAAATATTTCAAAACCCGTAAGCGATGAAACTAAAATCAAAAATGTCCTTAAAGGATCACTTAGAATCAAAAATTGTCAGTGAGAAATCGTTATAACCAAATCAAACCTCATCTTCGTTTTTATACAATAGCCATAACGTACAATAAACTGCTTTTTTTCGAGCTAAAGTCTTGAAAAATCGTAATTTTAATTTCTTGGAGGTGCGAAAGCGACTGCACATACTTATGAGTCAGTTGTAAGCATATGAAATAGGAGAAGTGCGCCGCAGTCGCCACAGAGCGCAAATTTGCTAAAGTCAGAATTTTCAAGGGTCGTTGCATGGTAAGCGAACATGCTGTTGTAGGTGCCTGAACAGGGAAGGGCGCCGCTCAGCTGGAGTTTGCTGCTAACTTATTCTTAAAGATACTGAATACGATCAAAATTTTCAACAGTCTTTTGCACGGTAAGCGAACATATTGTAAGTGTTTGAAATGGAAAATCATGTCATAGGAGCCCCCAAACAGGAATTTGTTATGATCAGATTTTTTTTAAGGGTCGCGAATACGCAGAGAATTTTCAAGGATTGTTTGCACAGTAGGAAAATAGGCTGTTATACACCTTTAAAAAGGCTGTTTTAGGCGTCTAATTAGTTAAGAGGGCGCCACCTAATGGGAGTTTGCTACAGTCAGACATTTTAATGCAAACTTTTTTTGCTGCTTGGTGAACCAGTTGGTCGTCGAAGGCAGCTTCTGGTGATAAAAAATCTTAGGTGCTTTTGGTAACTAACAATAATCAACAAAATTATGATCCACTTTTAAACGAACTTTAAGGCGCAAAACAGCGCCCCCAGAAACCTCATTATGCCTGAACAGGGAAGTGCGCCGCTCAGCTGTAGTTTGCTACTAACTTATTCTTAAAGGATCCGAAATGTGATTAGAATTTCCAACAGTCTTTCGTACGGTAAGCGAACAGGCTATTGTAAGTGAACAAAACGGAAAATCATGCCATATGCGTCCCCAAACAGGAATTTCTTATGATCGGATTTTTTTTAAGCGTCCTGAATACGATAAGAATTTTCAAGGTTCGTTTGGATGGTAGGAAAACAGGCTGTTTTAGGCATCTAATTAGTTTAGAGGGCGCCACCTAACGGGAGTTTGCTACAGTCAGACATTTTAACGCAAAGTTTTTTTGCTGGTCGGTGAAACAGTTGGTCAGCTTGTGATACATAAAATTCTTAAGTAATTTTGGTAACTAACGATAATTAACAAAATTATGATCCACTTTCAAAAAAACTTTAAGTCGCAAAACAGCGCCCCCAGAAACTTCAATATGCCGCCCTATTTCTTAAAACATTGGGGGGGGGGAGACTCCTCCCCCTCAAGCTACGCCCCTGCTTGGAATTCGAATAACTCAGAAGAAAATAGATACTTTATATCTGACTAAAAAGCTTAACTCTCATATTATTTAATTCTCAACATAAATTGACGCATTACTAAAATAACTCAAAAGAAGAATACGCCAAAACATAATGACGCTAATAACACAGCAACTTTTTATTCCAAAACCAAAACACAAAGCAATATCTAGCTGTTGCCAGATTACTAAATCATAACTAAAAGTTTATATCGTTTCTCAACAAAGTTTAAAAGTGTTTATAAAAGAAAATTTAAACTTTTAAAGAGCTAAATTTAACAACAAATACTAATTTTTCAACTATTTTTAAGCATTTTGTCGGTTAAAGTTCAACTACACGAAATAAAAAAGAAGTTAAATCAAAATCAAAATGGTTTAGAACAAAAGAATATTAAACTACGTAAAGTAAACAAAAACGTTGAAACCGTTGCCATAGAAATTTATTGAAAATGAGCTGTTACCAAGGAAACCACCGAATACGCAGGTGCAAGGAGAGCATGTCACATGATTCATCTTGGACCTTCTCAAGGGTTACCATTTATCACTCTACTTTATATATCTCGTTGGTGAAGAGGGCCCTTCACAACCCTCAAAGCACAAGCAAAGCCATGAGTATCTTAAGACTACTATACAGTCGGCTGCAAAATTATTCGAGCACTAGCAATAATCCTTGCCAAAAAAAAGTACACTTAATACAGCTTTGTTAAATAAATCCTTGTCGAGTCATGTTCTTAATCAGTCTAAGAACATGATTCGACAAGGATTTACTTAGCAAAACAGTCTTAAGTGTACTTTTTAAATATAGGAATTATTGGCTAGTGCTCGAATAATTTTGCAGCCGACTGTATATAGTAGTCTTAGAGTATCTATGGCT